>BMAC01000128.1:1403126-1413813 GCA_014905375.1 Phtheirospermum japonicum
TTATTTTATATTTTATCGATTCTTTTTTTTATATTTATTTAATAATTTTATAGAATCTAATTATGATTTTTTGAGTTAATTTAACTTATTTTATGAATTTCTCTTTAATTTTATTTGATTGTTGAATTTTCGGTTTTGTTTCATATTTATGAAATAAAATTATAGTTTAATTATAAGTTCTTATATTTTTATCTATATGATTTTATTAATATTTTCAATTTTATTTAAAGCATTTGAAAAATATTTATGTTTTACTTTTTAGTTTTTTGGGTTATTCAAATTTATTAACTAATTATTTACATATATTCATATATTTATTTTAAATAATTTTTATATTTTATATTTTCTTCAAAAAAATTATATTATTTTTATTTTTCTCAATTTTATTTATTATTATACATAATCTTTCTATATATTTAATATTTTCTTACATAAATCATAATCTCCAAAAGAATATTTACCTAAATAATTATACAAATAATAAATATGTATACTACAAATAGTAAGTAAAATGGGCGGGAAAATTTTGAGATATATTTTTAGAAACGCTAGCCTTTATATATATTATATATATATATATATATATATATATATTATATATATATATATATATATATATATATATATAATTAAAATTTTTTATTAATTAAAATTTTGAAATATCATATTTTAAATTTATTATATATTGAAACAAAATCAATATAAATAGATTCATAGATTTAATCATAAATTTACGATTAAGTAGATTTTAATAGATTAATAGTTTAAATAGATTTAATAGATAAAATATAAATAGTATTGGATATGAAAATAAGAATTAAAATTGTTGGGAACATGTGAGACCCATAAAAAGTAGTTTCATAAGTATGAAGTAGAGGTGTTCAGTGGTTTGCGTAAACCGGCCAACCCGCCGGTTTGTGTTTGTATTTTTTTTTTTTTTTTTACATTTATAAAATATTCATTTTCTAAGTCATTTTTTAACACCAAACTCATTCGATATTTTGAATTGGTGATCAATAAGAAAAATATTTTATCTTATAAGTAATAGCCACACGATCGCGATGGAGATATTAATCATTTTTACAATTCAATAAAATTGTGATAACTTATATCTTTCACCCTCTCTAGAGTAAGTACTACGAGGAATTATGTGTACTTTGATTTTAAGTTGGGGAGTTACAATTTTAATATATACGTTATTTCAATTGTTTAAAGTAACAATTTTAAATTTTAAAATTGAATATTTGAAAATTGTTAATTCTTTTTGAATTTATTAAAAGTATTATTCTATTTTCTCACTTAAATTCAAGATTTCAAATATTTTAATATAAATTTTTTATTTTAACTTCAAATATTTTAAATGATTCAATTTCTTTAATTAATTCAAAATTTCAAATTGTTAATTCTATTTTCTCACTTAACCTCATTCTTTATATATATATATATATATACTATATATATATATATATAGAAGAGAGAAATAAAAAAATTAACTTCAAAATTTCAAATATTCTAATTAAAATTTCTTATTTTAACTTATAATATTTTAAATAGTTCAAGTTTAATTTCTTTTTAATTTTTTGAATTAATTCAAAGTGTTATTAATATTTTATCACTTAACCTCACGTATTTTTTTTAATAAAATTTAAAATTAAACATAGGAAAAAAATCAAAATATATGAATTTTAAAAGTTAAAAAAAAAACAAAAAAAAAACAGACAGAATGAGGAGGGAAGGAGGGAGCCGAAATCTTAGGTTTAGAATCCTAATGGGTAAGGCCGTCAGGAATCTCGATACTTATACGTTGACGGGCAAGGCCTTCAGCGTGTGTGTGTCTATATATATATATATATATATTTATTTATTTATTTATTGATGGGTATGCCCGCCAGAATAATTACGCGGGGTATATTCTCGCTCTATCCCTCAGGGGCTGCTGAAGGGTTTAATTGCTGACGACCAAGGTCGTCAGCAAACCCGTCAGCATAGTTTTCCGCTAGCAAATCCGACAGCATTTCTGACGGCTTTTTGGCCGCCAGTATACCCGCCAGTATAGCCGTTTTTTTTTTCTCTAGTGGACCGACCTATTTTAGGTCGGATAAATGGTATGTGGTTATGGTTATTGTTGAAATATGATTTCAAGAATACGTGGTTTTTTTATAAGTTATGTGTGAATCGTTGAAAGTTAAAAGTATAAATGTGATCACGTTTTATTTGCAGAAATCTTTATTTTTTATATTATACATGATTTCGTACCTCAATCAGTCAGAATATTGGGAAATAACTGATACGACATCAAATGTCAGCATAGTAAGAATGATAAACAGGTCGCTAATATGGTAAAATATGGTTATGGGGCCCCTGTAGGTCGATAAAATGGAGATAATAAGATTTTATGCTTATTATGAAATTATATAAACTAAGAATTTTAATATGAGAATATTTCCTAATGGGAAAATAAAAAATTTCGTCCTTTAAGTTGGCCTACTTTGACATTTAGTCCCTTTTTTGGCATGTTTTCAATTTCATCCGTTTTCTTTTAAAATTTTTGCAATTTCATCTGATTGTCGCCGGAAAAACTCAATTGCACCCTATTTTTTGCTGATTAGGTGCCGGCTTATGCTGACTGGTTTTTAATTTGGGAGATATTCGGCTACGTGGAATTGAACTAAATGTCAAAATAGGTCAACTTATGGAGATTTGGTATGATTAAGAGATTTAATCATATTTTATAAACCTTATTAGTTGGTAAGAAAGTCTAAATAATTTTATAAATAGGGAATTCAGCCTATTATTTTATAATTTTATAATTATCATGAATTATGAAACTCTAATATTTTATGAGAAATTATTATCCTTTATACAATTTATATGATTACTGACTTAAGTATAAGAGGGTCTATGTCGAGATTGTCTGGCTTTAACTTTTGTACAGATTGTTCGTGGTCGAGAAAACAATTCGAGACGATCCAAATCTTTATTGGTAAGCCAATTTTTTTTGTTACATGCATCATATAAATTCTAACTTTAACCCATAACACGTGGACAGGGAATCCTATTAGATTCAGTGTGTACTTATCGAAAAACTTGTACAATTTGATAAAATACACCTGATGAAATAGTGCATATATATTGAAATTTAATTCTCTATTCATGTATAAAGTTGTAAAGGCAAATTAACTATGGGTTCGTTGAGCCCTCAAATGTGGGGAATTCGTGAGAAACTATTTAATCTAGTAGGACGGAAAGTATATATTAATGCTACCGTTGATTTTTGGCACCCCTTCCTAAACTAAGTTCCTGAGAGAAACTTGTACGAGACTTCCAGGGATGGTAGAACAATCCAATTGAAACTTGGCAATTCAGTTTTTTTTTTTCCGCTTTATCAAAATGAAATATTAAAGATAAAAAAAAAATAAGAAATCTATTTTTCATAGAAAAATATCTCATTATATTAAAATGAAATATCTTTCATTAATGATTATTTCCGAGTTCTGAGCTTGTACCCTATACCCTTAAAATTAGTTGGGTCTCAAAGGCTCACGAATCATACAATGGGATGGCCTTTCATCGTGTCGATCTTAGTTCGTTTCTCAACACATTTCGGGTTAGGAAATACTAATTAATTAGTTTGGTCCTCCAGCGCACCACCAAGTGGGGGATGCTAGCTCGTCAAGACATTCGTTCGACTCAAGCCTGTCTAGCCAAGTTAATATAATTTGGACACCAGCCATTATAATGTACACTTGGATCTACGTTGTATCGTTCAACCAAATAATTGAGATGTACATTTGTACGATTGATCGTACTTACGTTACATGTTCATCTATATTATATAAATATATAAATGATTATTATATATAAATACACACACACAAAAAAGGGTGGGTTGCAATAAGAACCTTTTATTATTTACAAACCTGCGAACTAGTGTTTTTATTATATTAGTGTTTTTATTATATATCAATAGTGCTCTTACTACACAATCACACTGCTTTTATAATAAATCAATTATATACACCATCAATATTTTTATTATATAATCCTAGTGTATTTATCAAATAACTAAAATTACAAAAAAATCTGATCCATCCATTTAATTAGATTTCATAATTGACTTTAGATTCACATAGAAAATGTACCGTGTCATTTGTACCTAATTCAATATACACATACACACACATTAATAAGAAATTAATTTGACATATCATAATGAAAACGAACTTCTATCACAACAAGCAGCCCATCTTCTTGCTCATCATCTTCATCATCTTCAACAACAACATCATCATCATTTTTTACTTTATTTTCATTGTACTAGTCAATGGACTCCTATTTGAAATACTATTTCACAATTTTCCATTATTTTTAGATCGATTCAAACTTTATCATATTTTGTAATTGAGTTCTACTATATCAGTTTGACTCGCGACTAAAAACCATTCCGATCGATTTCCAACCGATAACATAAGATCAATTATTTGTTCAACCAATTATGGATTAAAATCGTGGCACGGACGGATTAATAAATCAGGGAATTAAAAATTGCAACACCATTAATTTCTTCACGGAATTAAAAAAAGTCAAAGCAAAAGTACACCCACACAACTAATCAGTTAAAGAAAAAGGCCAATGGGCTCAAGCTTGATGCGACTTATTTGGTTGATCTGCTCTTCCATCTCATTTGTCAAATAGTTCCTCCAATCCCCAACATCACCTTTCCTGAAAAAGGTCTTGTTCGGTATATGCGAGAAATGACACTCACTCTTGTTCACCTCCAAGTTCTTGAGCCTCTTCAAACTGCACCTCCACAAAACGTCTTCAACTTCCTCTTCATCCGCAAACGGCCTCCCCAAGAACTCTGCGATCTTCGAGACTTGTCCTTTAGGGTCACTTTTCATGTCCTCATACTTGACAAATAATATTTTACGAGGCCTCTTCTGGCTTTCCCGCCAAAACTCCACGACGTGATCGAAGAACGGCCCGTACTGATAAACTCCCGAGCAAAAGCAATCCAATGCCTTCTCCAGCGGGAGCGGGTCTTGATTTGGCCGTAAAATGGAGTTGAAGAAATGCCAGCTCGAGATTAGAGTGTCCTTAGGGTTACGGGCAATATACACGATCTTGCATGGAGAGTGCTTGACCGAATCGGGGAGCACCGTGTATGGTAGGTGCGTGTGGAGGAGACGAGGTGTTGTTGGGTCGTAGATGTCGATTTGCGAGTCCTTGTCCGAGTAAACCATGGCTTCTATAGTAGGGACGTGGAAATGAGGGTTTCCTAGGGTTAAGATGTCGTCATGTTCATGGGAATCATCGGTCGGGTGGGTTTTTTGCATGATGCAGAGGGAGAGTGCTTTGAGCCACGTGGTGCCCGTTTTCATGGTTGATGCGAGGATAACGTCGTCGTCTCGGGCATGGAAGGTTGACCGGAAGGTGATGATGGGCTTCATGAAGGGGGATGGAAACCAAAAGCCATCATATTGGCTGAGGTCCCTAGTTTCCCAAAAACAAGCTTTTGGAAGCTCTTTCAGCAACTTTTCGACATTGGTTGGGTTGAGGGAATGGGATAAAGTTGGAATAGTGGACATTAGATGGGATTATTATTGTTGGCTTTGATAAATTGAGGGTGCATGCTATCTTTGGGGCAAGGACTTATTTATAGTGTTTTCTAGATTTTTTGTATTCGGGATGGCATATGATTGATTAATTACTACCTTTAGGAAAATAAGAAAAAAGAAGAAGGATAAAGGTTAAAGCAGTAAATTTGGAAAATCCATGATGGTTTTCCAGAAAAGATCCAAGAGAGAGAGAGAGAACTGTACAAGAAACCTAGGAAAACTTAAGGAATAACAAAGTGCGTGTGCATTTGAAGTAGATAAAGCAAAATGACCCAAATAAATTAGGTTTAGGTAGTGATATTGCCCAACCCTTTAAAATTTACCATTTACATATATTTCTATTTTATATATTAACATTACTAATAATATTATACTCCCTACGTCCCAAAATGATAGTCATACGGTTAATTTCACACAAATTAAGAAATGAGTAATTTATATAGTTAAGTCATTAATTTAGTTAGTATTTTCCAATTATACACTTCTTGAACTTATTAATGTCAATTAATGCTCACCGTTGGAATTAGTATATTTGTTATTGGAATAGTAAGATGTAAAAAATTAGTATTTCAAGAATATTAATTAAGTGTAGTGTAGAAATTAAAATTTAATAATATGTTAAATATAGTAACTTGACTATTTTTTGGAACAGACGAAAATAGAATATTAGACTACATTCGTGATATATATATATATATATATATATATATATATGTATATATGCACTTCAAGTCCGTTGACACACCCACCCTACACTCGAAAGATTCTCCAAGAGAAAACGTATATGCATTATCCCTTAGATTCTTAATAGATCTATGTGTCGTACATTTTGTTTGTCTCTTTCTTTAATATTAATAAATGTAAGTTTTGACACCGCCAAAGAGAGATGGGGTTTGGAGATTCGGAAAAAGGGTTAAAAAAAAGAAAGCACAACCTGCAGAATAAAAAAAACAAATCACGTGGCTAATTGTGGCCACTCACTACTGTACAACCTGGCTTCGGGTGTAATATACCGTCCACCACACACATTGTCGACTCACGTGTAGAATCTTATCAGATTCGATGCATCATATTTCTTAAAAGAGCAAGTCTCCTGTGTGACAGCTACACGGGTTATTTTTATTACGACGGAGCCCAAACCCGACCCATTATTGTATCCACCCATCAAAAATGGATCATATAAAAGGGGGGAAAAAAAAGGGAACTCACCGTTACTTTCTTCTTCCTCTTTGTGTAGTCCAATGAATATTCCCAAACCTAGAAAGAAAAACCCCTCCACTTCTCTACTCTCTTCTCCGTCGTATTCACGCAGCCACCGCGACACCATCATTTTGTCCGAGTCTGAATTATTATTTTTTTGAAACAAATGAAAACACAAAATTCGGATGCATATATATACATATATATATACACACGCGCGCAAAGCACCAAATTTTGATAGATCTACGCCTCTGTAAACCTCCATCACTACCTCCTCCATCTATCTCTCGCAAACTCTATTGAACAACAATCATAATGATACGTCACCTTTGCCCGCTGGACTATCTCTATTGCTCCGCAGCCTTTCAATTTACAAGTTTACTTCTGTTTCCACTCCAATATGCTATTATGAAGAAAAGAAACCAAGAATGGATTGTGTCATTGTGCATAATAGGTAATATTATTTACTTGTCGTATTTATGTTTATTAGAGTATTTTTAATTTATTCTTAAATAATAAACATCAGACTTACAAAGATAACTACTATTCAGTTTATTTTTAATTGTTCATTTGTGCAAAGGAGATTAATGGTGGGTTTGTTGAACTTTCTACAACATGCGTTTTTATTAGATGCATATGCATTTTGAGGAATATATTGGGGGTGTTTTTCAAGTAGTTCAAGATTTGAATATTCAATAATTCTGGTGTTTCTCTTTTGATTCTTCTTGTGCAGGGATTTGAAGGTAAATGGATTGCATCTCAAGTGTTTGTTGAAATGATTGAATGACTTAGTTTTGGGTTATGAACATCAAGTCAGCAATTGTATTTTTTTTTTTTTTTTATTTACTGTTTTTGTATCTTTGTTTTGTATTTTACAACAATTTTCTTAAATAAGGTGTTATTAGATATGTTGAGAAAAATTCTCACTCTATCCCTCTCCTTGTTTTTTTCAATGATCATTACTTTTCGACGTCCAAAGTGACACTTTTTAATGAAAATGTGATAATATGAATTGAAAAAGTGACACTATTTTATTTAAAATTAAATGTTTGATTTTTAGATGATGTAAAATTTATATTTTTAATATAAAAGTGACACTATTAATTAAAAAGTAACAATATTAATTGAAAATGTGACAATGATATATCTATTTTAAATTTAAAGCTTGATTATAAAAAAAAAATTAAAAGTGATACTTTTTATTGGAAAAGTGACAATATTAAATGAAAAACTAAAATTATTATGTTTTAAGTTAAATGTTTGATTATAATATAATGTGTAAAAGTGACATTTTTAATTGGGAAAGTGACACGTTTCAGTGCAAAAGTGACATTGTTATATTTTGAGTTGAATGTTTTCAACTTTGTAAAATAAAGGATTTAGTTTGGACATATGTTTCTTTTTGTTATATTTTTTTGTACATAGGGTGAGAAATGATTGGAAAACTAGCCATTGAAAAATAAACTATGACTTTGTCGAATAACTTTGGATAGTGTGAAATTCTATAAAATTGTTACTTTCGCACGAGATACTGTCACTTCTACACTTAAGTGCGTCACTTTTTTTACTGTACTTTAAAATATAATATTGTTAATTTTACACTAAAAGTGTCACATTTTCAAATATTTTAAATTTAAAATGTCACTTTAGAGCATATTATATTGTAATCCAACTTTATAACTTAAAATATAACATTGTCACTTTTTCAATTAATACGGTCACTTTAGCAGTTAAAAGTGTCACTTTTTACATATTATATTGTAATCAAACATTTAACTTAGTGGATAGTCATTTTTAACAATTAATATTGTCACTTTTTCAGTTAAAAGTGTCACTTTTACACTAAAAACAGTCACTTTTACATATCATAGTAATAAAAAATTTAATTAAAAATATAAATGTGTCACTTTTTCCATTATTAGTGTCACTTTTGACTCTAAAAGTGTCACTTTTTGCTTCAAATATATTTTATCTTGTATATAAACCTCTGTTCTAAAAATCGCCCTAGGCGCCACCAATCCGCCTACAATTTTAAAAAATCGGCCAAAAAAATTGCCGGGCGCTCCAGGCACTGCCTAGGCGAGGCGCCAGATCAATTTTTTTTTAATTTTTATGGCCTGAAACGACGTCGTTTTTGGGCCTATTTTTTGATTATTTTGATTTTGTAATATATGTTATGATATTTTTATTTGACTAATGAACTTATGGATTTATGTTGTTTTGAACTTTGAATCGAACAATAGTTTTAAACTTGTGAATTGTAACTTGTGATTATTACTTTTAGTTTTTAATTGTCATAGATTTTAATGTGTAGCAGGTAGTATGTTGAAATATTAAATGGTTGGATATAATGTTGTAAATTGGGGTATTTATTCACAAATTCTAGGCCCCACCTAGGCGTCCTAGGCGCTAGGCGATGACATGACGCCTAGCAACCGCCTAGCGATTTTTAGAACACTGATATAAACCAATAACATTACAATCAAAGTAAATATATATTAATGTATAACATTGTCACCTTTTCACTAAAATATAACTTAAACTATCACATTTTAGTTGAAAAAGTGATTGTATTTACACTTTTTAGTGAAAAGTGACCAATTTTATTGGAAAAGTGACACGTTCTAGTGTACAAATGATAGTATTAATTGAATGTTTGACATTAATTTAAGTTATGCTTGAATACTAGTAAAACTGACACTTTTTATTTTAGTGAAAATGTGACATTATTTAGTGCAAAAAATAACGATATTAATTGAAATAGTTATACAATTAAATCTTAAGTTAAGTGCTCAATCATAATATTAGAAAAGTGACACAATTGGATGCAAAAGTGACACCTTTTAGTGCGAAAAGTGACAATGTTTTTGCATAAGGAAAAAAGAGTATTTGAATTTAAAATATTCAAAAAAAAACTTTAATAGAACACTTTAATAAACCAAAGCAAGATATTAATATAAATCATAAACTAAAATTGTAGAAAATAAACAAGCAAATTTTCATAAAAAGTGACATTATTTCTGCATAAATAAAACACAATACTTGAATTTAAAAAGTACACAAAATCAAGTTTCCAGCCTCAGCAATTTACTTACATTAATATCAAAATAACATCTCACATCAAAATAAAATACATTTTTTATCCAAAAAAAATGCAATCAATTCACTATACGAATAAGCTATATATAAATAATCAACCAAAATAAAAGCTTCACATTTTATATTATGAATTCACTAGGATAAATCCTACAATTATATAATTCATACTCAGCATATAGCCTAACAAGCAGAAGCGCCACCGCTCATCAGATGGGGGAAAATCAATGGGCTGCTGTCGAAAGCACCGGAGAGGCAATCGATGATTTTATATCTGTTCGACGTTGGTGGTGCTGCGAAATTGCGTCGGGGTTTGATAATTGAAGGTCAAAATATCGAATGATTTGGTGTTAAAAAAATGGATTAGAAAATGAATATTTTATAAATGTAAAAAAAAAAAAAAAAATACAAACACAAACCGGCGGGTTGGCCGGGTTTACGCAAACCACTGAACACCTCTACTTCATACTTATGAAACTACTTTTTATTGGTCTCACATGTTCCCAACAATTTTAATTCTTATTTTCATATTCCAATACTATTTATATTTTATCTATTAAATCTATTTAAACTATTTAATCTATTAAAATCTACTTAATCGTAAATTTATGATTAAATCTATGAATCTATTTATATTGCTTTTGTTTCAATTATAATAAATTTAAAATATGATATTTCAAAATTTTAATTAATAATAAAATTTTAATTATATATATATATATATATATATATATATAATATATATATATATATATATATATATATATATATTA
>BMAC01000128.1:1413838-1424881 GCA_014905375.1 Phtheirospermum japonicum
AAAAAATCGGCCAAAAAAATTGCCGGCGCTCCAGGCACTGCCTAGGCGAGGCGCCAGATCAATTTTTTTTTAATTTTTATGGCCTGAAACGACGTCGTTTTTGGGCCTATTTTTTGATTATTTTGATTTTGTAATATATGTTATGATATTTTTATTTGACTAATGAACTTATGGATTTATGTTGTTTTGAACTTTGAATCGAACAATAGTTTTAAACTTGTGAATTGTAACTTGTGATTATTACTTTTAGTTTTTAATTGTCATAGATTTTAATGTGTAGCAGGTAGTATGTTGAAATATTAAATGGTTGGATATAATGTTGTAAATTGGGGTATTTATTCACAAATTCTAGGCCCCACCCTAGGCGTCCTAGGCGCTAGGCGATGACATGACGCCTAGCAACCGCCTAGCGATTTTTAGAACACTGATATAAACCAATAACATTACAATCAAAGTAAATATATATTAATGTATAACATTGTCACCTTTTCACTAAAATATAACTTAAACTATCACATTTTAGTTGAAAAAGTGATTGTATTTACACTTTTTAGTGAAAAGTGACCAATTTTATTGGAAAAGTGACACGTTCTAGTGTACAAATGATAGTATTAATTGAATGTTTGACATTAATTTAAGTTATGCTTGAATACTAGTAAAACTGACACTTTTTATTTTAGTGAAAATGTGACATTATTTAGTGCAAAAAATAACGATATTAATTGAAATAGTTATACAATTAAATCTTAAGTTAAGTGCTCAATCATAATATTAGAAAAGTGACACAATTGGATGCAAAAGTGACACCTTTTAGTGCGAAAAGTGACAATGTTTTTGCATAAGGAAAAAAGAGTATTTGAATTTAAAATATTCAAAAAAAAACTTTAATAGAACACTTTAATAAACCAAAGCAAGATATTAATATAAATCATAAACTAAAATTGTAGAAAATAAACAAGCAAATTTTCATAAAAGTGACATTATTTCTGCATAAATAAAACACAATACTTGAATTTAAAAAGTACACAAAATCAAGTTTCCAGCCTCAGCAATTTACTTACATTAATATCAAAATAACATCTCACATCAAAATAAAATACATTTTTTATCCAAAAAAATGCAATCAATTCACTATACGAATAAGCTATATATAAATAATCAACCAAAATAAAGGCTTCACATTTTATATTATGAATTCACTAGGATAAATCCTACAATTATATAATTCATACTCAGCATATAGCCTAACAAGCAGAAGCGCCACCGCTCATCAGATGGGGGAAAATCAATGGGCTGCTGTCGAAAGCACCGGAGAGGCAATCGATGATTTTATATCTGTTCGACGTTGGTGGTGCTGCGAAATTGCGTCGGGGTTTGATAATTGAAGGTTGTTGAGGAATTTATTCTTGGCAATAATTCCTATTTTGTTATTTGCCTTTCTTGGGCACAAAATAAATTAGGGAACTAGATTTAGGACAATTTTATGTTTCCTAGTTTATGCACAAGATTTTAATTATTCCTAGATTGTGTTTAGGATTTGTTTTTAGGATTTTACCAAGTTTAGGATTCTTAGTTGTCTATTTAAGACACAAGTAATCCTACACTTCCACACGCGGTTTTATTAGAGATTGGCACACGGATTTCTTGAGGAGAAGATCGCAAGACGCACGACGCAAGAAGACGCTCAAGGAAGGAAGAACACGACATACTACTTGGAGCCAACGATCGTGATAAACAAGATCTTTGAAGTTGCGTAACCAACAGAGAAGATCTTGCTATTTCGGCAACAAGTATTTAGTATCAAGTTTCTTGATATTTAGTTTTCATATATTACTTTATTATTGTGTATTGAACGTGAAACGAAAGTAATATAGTTTACGGGTTTGTATATATAAAGGCTAGCGTTTCTAAAAATATATCTCAAAATTTTCCCGCCCATTTTACTTACTATTTGTAGTATACATATTTATTATTTGTATAATTATTTAGGTAAATATTCTTTGGGAGATTATGATTTATGTAAGAAAATATTAAATATATAGAAAGATTATGTATAATAATAAATAAAATTTGAGAAAAATAAAAATAATATAATTTTTTTTGAAGAAAATATAAAATATAAAGAATTATTTAAAATAAATATATGAATATATGTAAATAATTAGTTAATAAATTTGAATAACCCAAAAAACTAAAAATTAAAATATAAATGTTTTTAAAATACTTTAAATAAAATTAAAAATATTAATAAAATTATATAGATAAGAATATAAGAACTTATAATTAAACTATATTTATTTCATAAAGATGAAACAAAACCGAAAATTCAACAATCAAATAAAAATAAAGAGAAATTCATAAAATAAGTTAAATTAACTCAAAAAAATCATAATTAGGTTCTATAGAATTATTAAATAAATATAAAAATAAAAGAATCGAAAAAATATAAAATAAAATAAATGAAATAATAGAAATTAAAAAATATTATGTGTGTGTATAAGAAACTTGAAAAAGTTTCTAATATTATAAATTACAAATATTTATTTAATAAATACAAAAAAAAATAGAAAATAAATCAAAAGGTTGCTAATATTATAAAACTAAATATGAACTAAATATATAATTTATTCTACATAATTATGTGAAATAAGATTTATTTTATATTATTTATACTTTTACTATCTTCATGATTTTTTTTAAATTATTTTATAAGTATTTGTATATAAAATATTATATATATATATATATATATATATATTTAACATGTTTCATATTCTTTTATGACTTATTTTATTATTTTTTATTATTAAATAATTATTTAAAATTCATAATATTTTAATCTAATTTTGAAATAGTTTAGGATTTATTTCATATTATTTATAATATATATAATTTTGTGACTTTTTAATTTTAATTTAATTAATATATGTTTATAATCTAAATACAATTTTTTGTATTTATTTAGTTGGGTTTTTTTTTCAAACTTATATTAAAAGTATTATATTTCTATTGGTTATAGGTTTATTTAATAATTGTATAATTATGTTGATATAAATTATATTTAAAATAAAACGTACAACAAAGTACGACTAAAGTACAACAAAATTATGAATTATGATAGAATTTAATGATAAACTTTCGTGTACATATTGACAAACAAGTACAATGGATACCAATAATTAGAAAAGTCTAAATTTATTATAAGATCTTCACTTTGTCTTTGATACAAAGACTAAACCAGGAGATGGACTCAATGATTTGTAATAAAAGTGACTGATATAATTGTTTCGCGACTAACTAAATGGGAGAGCTTGAAACTATTGTCATATGAGTTATACTATAATTTGACGTATAATGTAGTATGCAAAAATGTGTTTCATAATATATAAATGTGGAGTTATTTACCTTTAATTTGTTTTAAGGCGCGAATATAGGCACCCCATCTATTCATGAGTTCACCCCAATAAGAAAAATTCAACAAACCCACAAAATACTACACCCACGAACACATCATCTTCTCTAGCCCTTCACAGCCACTCCAACTCTGCCATTATCATCGCCCATCACACCGTCGCCGCTACCGTCGAACAAGAAGAATAAAAAACGTGATGGGTGGTAAAAGGTAAGTGATGGATCTGGGCAACAAAGGGCGAGAAACAGATACAAAATAGGGGTGTTCGTCTCTGGTTTCTCGAGCATATGTCATGTGTTTGAACTTTTTGATCGAACAATACGTTGTTCGAAAAAAAATCGAACAAGCCTTAGAGGGGGCGTTCAGATCAATTTTTCGAACATGTGTTTTGTGTACGAATCAGATTTTCACGGTTGTATTTTGTGTTCTAATCAATTTTTTAAACATATATTTTGTGTTCGAAAGTTTGATTCGAACGACTTTTTTCATAGCATTTTTTTTCTTTTTCTTTCTTCAATGGCACGGCAGCGGCGGCGTATTTTTGTATGCATATTTTGTTTATATTCTTCAATAGATGGCGGTCATGGCAGTGGCGACGGTGATGGGCGATGACTGGAGTGGTGGTGGAGAGTTGAAGGAGATGAAGTATTTGGGGTAGAGGGTTTAAGGATAATATTGACATTTTTGTGATAACATTTTTAGTTAGGTGAACTAATAAATAAAACAAGGTGCGTATATCACTCGTTTTGTTTTAAATCTGTTCGTGTTGACCAAATCGTGACTTGAGTATTTTAAGTTATTATATTACATTAATAAATTAATATTATTACACTTACATCGAATAAATTTACACCATCAATTTCAATCCGCTTCGTGCATCGCACGGGTTAAGCACTAGTATATATATATATAACCAGCGCAAGGAGCAAGGGCAGAAAAAAGGAAAGAACAAAGAAAAAAGGAAAGAAGAAAGAAAATAAAAAAGGAATGGTCAAAGTTGCAGAGGTGGGGCCCACAGCCCCACTCTCCCATCTGGTGCATGCATTGCACGTGCAATTCTGATCGGTCAGGGGCACAAATGACGCCCCACTTCTCTTTCCCCATATATTTTTTCCCCCTTTTTCCTCCCCTTTTCTTCCCCTCCATTTGCATAATCCCCTCCTCTTCCCAAACCCCTTCTTTATCCCCAGCTTATTATCCTTCCCCTCCTTTTCCCCTCCCCAACCAAACCTCTTCCAAACCCAAGGATAAAGATACTCTTACATGTCAGTTAAAGGTTGATTCATATTACACGTGTTGTCACTTAGTAACTTTGTAATTTGAGTTGACTTTTAGTAGTTTGTGTTAAAATACTACTTTTTTGTAGAATACTGTCTAAGTATACACAACAAAAGAAATATATTTTACTTAACGAAAAATCCATCGTTAATAAGTTAAAATACTTCGATAACACCCTACTCATTGAAAAACTTCGAGGAGAATCTTGCCCTCGGTAAATCTTTTCGAGGGGATTATCGAAGGTTCCTCTTTAGGGTAAGTTCCCTTAGGCCTAATTATATATGCCCTTGGAGAAATCGAGGGGAATTCCCCTCGAAAAAACTGAGGGTTATTATTCCATCGGTTTTTTAGAAAATATTAAAATATATATTTTTAAAAATGAAAAAAATTTCGATGGATTCTTGCCCTCGGTTTTTTCGAGGGGAATTCCCCTCGATTTTCTCCTTTTTTAAAAAAAATTATCAAATATTAATTTTAATTCCTGTTTATATTAAAATACCCCAAAATTTAAACAAAAAAACATTAAGGGAAAAAAAATTCTTTGCCACCTGTACTTGTCGCGTTTTTATGGTTTACTTAATACTTCTTTTGTTGTTATTAACAACCCAAAGTATACGTGTTTTGCTCTTTGCAACCTTCAAACTATTTTTCATTCAAAAAATGGTTGGATCAAAGCACGTAAATCCCATGCCTCATTCTAAAAAAATGAAAACATATAATAATTGGTGATGAGGCATGAGGTTTACGTACTTCGATTCGACCATTTTTTGAATGAAAAATAGTTTGAAGGTTGCAAAGAGCAAAACCCGCATACTTTGGGTTGTTAATAACAAAAAAAAACATTAGGTGTCAAGCCATAAAAACGCGACAAGTACAGGTGGCAAAGAGTTTCTTTTCCAAACATTAATGAACAGACAAATAAATAAAACAATTATAATAAAAATACTTAGAAATTTACAATTATTAAATTTGTTCGACAAAAGTGTTTAGTAACAAAGTTTATAAAAATATAAAATTGTCCTGTGATGGGGGAGGCTGTGGCGGGGGTACTGCTGGAAACGAACTAACAGCTCGGTCATCTGGGCGTTCATCCGCGCCAGAAATGCCTGCTGCTTCTGGCGCTCCTGCTCATTTAGTAGCTCAGACTCTAGGCACTGTCGCTCAGACTCAGTGTACGTGAACTTAGGTCTGTACCGCGACCTCTTCTGTGGGATAAGCAACCACTTTTATAGGATGGGCGATCTCTTTTATAGCAGTGGCGAGCTCTTATGGATTAAAGTAATTTTTGTAACAACTCGTCATCGAGGGTTGGGCTTTATGGTTTACAGGATTTGGGCCCTGGTGTGCTAGTATGGATGGTATGGTATGGGCCACTAGCAAACTAAGAAGATGATATGGTTATTGGCCCATGGTTATTATGGTAACTTAACAAAATACGAGAGTTCTAATATTTATAGTAACTTAACATATAAAAGGAATCCTAATTTTAAATCGGTGGTTAATTGTGGTATTGTGCTATGAATAGGAGACGAAAACCCTAAATTGGGACCACGTCTATTGTCTATATAAAGAGGACACATGCCTCACTTTTATTTTAAGTTGATTTCATCCTATTTTTGCGCACTCGTTTATTTATCACAAAAAACGAATTGACTTAAGTATCAGAGGGTGTACGTTGGGGCTATCCGACTTGAATTTTATTTTATAGGTCAATTAGGTCGGTGGACCAATTCGAAGATTAGAGACCTCATTTTTGGTGAGTCAATCTTTTTGGTTGCATCAAATGGCTCCGTCTGTGAGAATGCAAGGGACATCAAGTTTTTGAGTGAAGGACACAAAAATACACAATTTATTCAATAACGAGCCCCTTGATTATTGATGCACTGGAATTTCCGATAAGTTTCCTACTTCTATTTGATTTCACTAACTGTGTTTCTATTGGCCATGATTTACGTGTCTCGTTTATTATGATCAATACATGGATATTATGGATGCGGAGGTGCTTATTAATTGTTGAATACATGCGTTGAATGCGAAGAAACAGTAGATGCGGGTATTGTAGAATTAGAAGGTCTATGGATATAAGAATAATTCTCAAATTCAAGATGTTGTTAATCAATGTTAACAACATCAGTTAACAACATCGACCAGAGTAACTTAAATTTATGCAACAGAAATTAAAATACGAGAACACGATTAAACAAATTCAGTTCACAAGTAAATACTTGTAAACTTGGGTGTACAAACCCGAAAACTATATTACTTTCTTTTTAAGTTCAATACAGAATATAAAGTAATATATTAAAACTAAATATCAAGAAACTTGATACTAAATACTTGTTGCCGGAATGGCAAGATCTTCTTCGTCGGTCACGCAACTTCAAAGATCTTGTTTATCACGATTGTTGGCTCCAAGTAACTCTATCTTCGTGTTCTTCTTCCTTTCTTGTGCGTCTTCTTGCGTCGTGTGTTCTTCTCCTCAAGAAATCCGTGCGTAAAGATTATAAAAACCGTGTGTCAAGTGTAGGAATACTTATGTCTTAAATAGACAACTAAGAATCCTAAACTTGGTAAAATCCTAAACACAATTTAGGAATAATTAAAGTCTTGTGCATAATCTAGGAAACATAAAATTGTCCTAAATCTAGTTTCCTAACTTATTTTGTGCCCAAGAAAGGCAAATAACAAAATAGGAATTATTGTCAAGAATAAATTTCTCAACAATCTCCCCCTTTTGCCTTTCTGGACAAAACACTAAGACTCAAACACAAATATGAAAATAAACATACTAACTCCCCCTAAGACAGAAAACTCCCCCTAAATAAAACACCCAATGTTGTTAACACTCCAACCAACATTACAAAACAATAGTGTTCAAAATAACCAGTACTTCTCAAAACAAACAGAGTAAAGGAACTTAATGACTTCGAATCCTCTTTGACCGTCGAGGAGATGTCGAAGTTCCTTCACCACTTTTCTTCCTTTTCTTCTTCTCCCTCAGTTTCATCATCTTCTTCAAAGCCTTGTTGCGCGCCCGTATTCGCTTACGCCTCTTCTCTTGAGCAAGGCTCGCCAAGGCTTCGGCGGCAACAGCATCTTCAGCATCAGCAGCATTCTCATTTCCGGCAACATCATCACCTTCTTCTCCATCAACACTTTCTCCCCCTGCGTTCGCGTCATCCTCTCCCCCTTTTTGACCAGAAAGAGAACGGGCCTCCAACAACGAGCAACGAAGTACTTGCAGCTTAGAAATCTGCAAATCAATGGAAGCAACATGCGCACGCAGGAGCTGCGCAGAAATGCGGACCATGTTGGGATCGTCCTTCTCAACATCACTACCAACATCGGCAGGGACTGGAGCCTGCCAAGGCAAATCGAGCACCCTAGCACCAGTAGTGTGTTGGCCTCGAAAAGCAAACCAATCCGCATCACCAGTGAGCATATCATCTGGGAGAAGCGTCAGACCTTGGTTCTTCAACAGGCTAAAAATAAGAGAAGGAAAACACAACGAGGCAGCAAACCTTGATGTGGCAAATTTAGTCACAATATCAAAAACATGGTGTCCGAAACTGAACTTTACACCCTTCCCAAGCTTGAACAAAAACTGGGCCTGAGGCCGAGTAACAACCGTAGTGTTCTTGGAAGGGACCCAGTTGCAAAGTGCCACTTTGTGCATAATAGAAAAAAGAGACGAGAGCCTAGTGCTCGGCAGTTGCTCAAACCACGAATGTACCATACCACCAGATAAAAAAGACACTACCTCATCCATATCATCCACAGTAAAATTACCCCGATGCGATGTGGTGCCAAAAAAATCATCAATTAAGTCAGGGGTAAAGGCAAACACCTTACCACGCAGAAAAACTTTTCCATAGTTCACAGAACTTAAATCAACAATCGAGGGCAGCATATTTGCATAGAACTCAAGAACGATGTCCCTAACAAATGGAACAGCGGTAGAGACTGTGGAATACATACCATGAAATCGGAGGTAGGCTATCAGGTTGTGGCGTTCAAACAAATCAATCGGCACTTTTCTCTCAGCGATCATATGGTGAGTTTGATAAACATCAAATAGCTCAGCAGCCTCAGCGGTTAAAAACCTCTCGGAAAAGGGCTCCATGTCCTCAATCTCTGGTGTAGGAGTAGCAGTGCCAGATGAGGACTGGGAGTGATCACAGGCAGCCGAGGAGGACTGCGTGGGAGAATGCGATGGACCAGGAACAGATGCAGTGCGGGAGGACGAGACAGACTGTGAGCGACTCAATGTTGGTAAGGGACTACCAACATGACTAACAACATCGTCCTATGCAGCTGCCTTCTTTTTCCTCTTGTCCTTCTTTAAAGCAGTAAGAACATCTTTCAAGGGAAAATCCATTGAAGAGTCAGGGGAATGTTCAAAAAGATCTGTATCAAACTCAGGCGATGCAGCAGGAATTGGAAACGGCGGGGGAACATCAGCAGGCGACTTGGCGGAACTAGTAACTTCGCCGGTGATAAAATCCAGCACAGTATATGGAGGCGAAGAATACTCAGTAGCAGATGACTTGGGAGAGACTTTGACAGTCGCCTGGCTCGGAGAAACACTGTCTTTTGTCTGGCCGGGTCTCCTGTTGGCTTTTCGTACGAGCTACTTCCGGCGAGTAAACCTCTTCTTCTCCGGCAGACTGGGAGCAGAAGCAGACGGCGGCACAACTCCGGCAATCGGAGCAGCATGCTCAAAATCATGATCATCGGGATCAGACTCCACAACAACATCCTCCTGGAGGTTGATGTGTTCAATCGGCACATGGCGGCGCGGACCTGCCTTGCTCTTTGGGACCGCGGGCGGCACAACGCCGGGCGGTATGTTGCGCAAACGCCTGGACCGCTTCAAGGTAGGGTTCCCTACGCGGCCAAAGGTCTCAGCCACAAAAGCTAAGTCGGGGGGGTTATCGACGTCAATCTCGTTCCTGGGCTGTCCAGGGAACACCTGAGTAACCGGCGTAGCATCGACCGGCGATGGAACAGGCACGGCAGCAAGAGAATCAGGCGCATGCAAATCAGGCGGCGATGTTGATAGTGGTGGGTTTGAAGAGCTACCACCACCAATCTCTTCACGAATATTTAGGCCGCCCATCTTTGGATACGGCAACGGAATCTGGTCGCTGGACCAGCGAACCTCCTCAGGTAGTTCAGGAACTGACGGCGGTGGAGAGCTAGACATCCTGCAAAATCTTTCAAAAACACACAACCAAGAACAGAAATTTCGAGAGAATTGGAGAGGAGTAAGGAGTATGAGAGTTGTAATTCGAAAGGGGTTTGGGGGTTGTGATCAAACGGTAAAAAAATTGCAGCTTTTTATCCCTAAAAAAAAGACCGTTGTACTATGAGAGAGAGGGTAAAGATAAAAGGAAATAATCCAAAAAAAATATACTGGCCGATTTTTGTTTGGTAAAACACGATTTTTGTTTCCAAAAAAAATAAAGCCACTCCTCCTAGAATTAGGCTACGTGATCACACAAGTTATCCCACTAACTCTTTCCATAAACCTCCTTTTCTCTTTTTTTTTAAAAATAAAATCGCAAGACTTAATCTACAAAATAGGCCGAAAAATACAAAGCTGAATTTTATGAACCATCAGCACAGTTTTACCTATCTTGTGCAATGTTATATTTCACTCACCAAATTCACCTCGTTATTACCTGTCCAGCCATCCGATTATAACTCCACTGAAACACTCGGTTAGCTCAATTCAAAACAAAATTAAGAGATTTCAAGTAAGACAAAAACACAAGAAACATAACGCACAGTAAAATGGCATCTTCACAAAGTATGAATGTCCTACGGGATGCCTAAAAATCATGACCTAAAAGGTTAAAATAGAACACATTATGATTTCAGCGTTTTGATCCAATGTTGCTTTTTATTACTAACAACATTATAAACCAACATTGTCCTAGGTGAAGTCAATGGAAACTTACCCCTTGACCCAAGTTAATGACTACGTCAAAATCTCTCAAGAAGGTGAATTTTAAAGATTGGAGCATTTTGAGTCCAGATTTTCTTCATCCTTGAAGGGATTTAAATCTTTTAATCTTCAGCAATTGCTGTTAAACGCCTCTTGTTTTTGGACCTGGGAGAAAACCAGTTTCTGCGGGCAAGTTCCACAATCACCTAATTTTGAAGAGGTTGGTCCTTTTTGTCATCACTTTTATTGCAACACCGGACCTTATTTCACTATTAATCAATACTCAATGCATTAGACTCATGTATGAAAAGAAAAGAAAAATGCATGCAAAATAATACAGATGTTGTGACTGATGTGATTGATTGTTATTCCCGCGCGATATTGTGTTTGTATGGCTTGCCTG
>BMAC01000128.1:1435821-1478517 GCA_014905375.1 Phtheirospermum japonicum
AATCAATGGAAAAAAAAAAGGAAAAAAAAATGAAAGAAACTGCTGGAACGAAATGGAAAAAATGAAAAAGGAAAAAACAAGAAAAAAGGTGGGGCCCATAGCCTCACTTCCCTCGTTAGCGCATGCAATCCCCGTTAAAGATGCTCTCACAGATTGTTTGGGTTAGAGCTCAAAATTTCGGATTAGGAATTTAAAATACTGAATACTCGTTTGTTCTAAAACTCAAAAATTAAATATTTAAGCAAAAATATTTTACAATTACATAATTAAATATTACTAAATACAATATCATTCACTTTTCAAATATGATTTGACATCAAATATAATATAATAATAATAATATATTATTATTCACTTTTTACACATGATTTGACATCTACAGTAAAAAGTAAAGGATTATGAATCCTATAATAAACAAAATTTTTTACTATTTACAGAATTCTGAATAAATCAAGATTATGTATACCATAATTCAGAATTCCAACGAATGTTAGTACAAATAGACCCTCATACATTTAGATTGCTAATTGATACCTGAAATCACGTGAGTCGAGTCCACGTGGCTCATTATTTGCTTTGCAACCATCTACTTTGTATCCATATTTTTTGGTGTCAAGGATTGAAGTTTGGTTATTGAGTTATGTTATCTATTATCTAAGTTGAGTAGATTATTCAAATCATTTGACAGCACTGCAGGTATATAATATATAATAAAAGCATTAGATTACAGGTTCGCAAATAATGGAGAGTTCTCATAAATAAATACAAACTGCATTTAAAGGGAAGAACTGTGAAGGCATCAACATTACAATTTTGGTTCCATCCCAATTTGATCTCATTTATGTACCATAGACCGACGGGCTATTTTCATATTCTTTCTGGCATTCTGTCTAGTTTAGCAATTCGAAATAGAAAATCTATATCAATATCTAACTGGTTAAAGGCTCCATTATTATTTGATCTAGTGTTATCGAGTCTATTAAGTGAAGGTGTATAAATATAAGGGAGTAGTAAAATTGGTCTTATAAAAAAATCACATTTTGCCAAACACTACTACAAAACTTGTTTTGCCAGTTACAGAAATACAGAATCAATGAGATTAATTCAAGATTTCATTATATTTCATGCCAGTTATGCCATGAAAATGTGTCATACTTCTAGAAACAGAATGTGAAAAAACAAATCAAATAAGATACTTATATATTTGAAGTCAAATGCTCAAATTTATTAATTATCTTGTGTGCGTGTACATATGTATTATGTAAATTAACATGTCAGGATTTTCTAACTTGTGTTTGACTCACTTACTCTAAACAGTTAAATTTCATGCTCATGAATTTAATGGATTAAGCTAATATGGTATCTAATATTACAGTTTCTATTTATGTATATTAAAATTTACATTTATGTATTTACTAAAAGTTTGAGGGAAATATCAAATTAATGAATAGAGGAATTTTGCACTTGATGTATATATATCTTACAATTTATAAGTAAGATGGAACACAAAATTAAATGAAGGAACGACAATTCTCAATACTAATATTAAGCTTATAAAAGAAACATTTATAGCTATCAGTAACTGTTTAATTATGTAGAATCTTCCAACATATGAGACTGTTAGGGATGGAGCAAAAAACGAAGATAAGAGTGATATTTTTTATTTTTTATTTTGTCGAACATGGCAAGATATAGCACTTGAGCAGGTAACTGCACATATATTCATCTCATCTGATTGATAATGGCTTTACAATTTCTTTTTATATTTTGGAAAAATTGCAAATATTATCCTTGAGGTATAGTCTAATTATAAAACTCCTAGTTTTCTTTCCCTTCTCGAAATTACAAATACCCTTTTTGACGTTTGTTTCTGTTTTACGAATTGTGCCTGTTGAGGGGGTAATTTGTATAATAATCATAAACCTCAAGGGTTTATTTGTAATTTTAGACTATAACTTGATTTTTTCATAATCATACTAGACCACAGGTGTGATTCGCATGTGATAATTACAAAAGAAAAAGGGAGAAGTCTGATCTGGGCTAGTTAAAAAAATACAAAAAATCCCTTGAGGTTTTGTTTTATCTTAAGTTTAGGGCATAACTATAATATTTCAACAAATGTCATTTTATTTTATTTTTGGAAATCTTTTTTTTTATGATGGAACAAAATGCAAGACGGAAACATAATTCAAAGTGGTTTTTGTAATTTTCAAAAACCTGTGTTTTTTCTTTGTAATTATACTAAACTTCAGGGGCAGTTTTCTATTTTTATTTTGCCCTGTTTAATGAAATCTTGATTTTGCTAAAATAAACATTTTCTTTATATACCTATACGTTTCATTAATTTTGTATCCTTTCAACTTTTTCCCATAGGCGTCATGACAATAGGTGGAGGCAAACGGGGCCGTGGGGGTGGACAAGTATGAATTTTATATGTTTATATGATTTTCCAACATAGCCGTCCGGGTCTCCATGTGGCTGGAAGTCAAGGAGTGGTAATCATAGCCATCTGTCAAGCCCTTCTCATGGTAATCATACACTTTCCCTTTATAATATGTATTTGTCGATCATTTTGACCGTAGCTTATTGTGAGCATGTTGGTTCAAAATATGCGCGATATTGTGGTATCGAGGCTCTATGGCCTTTAGGAATCTATATGCGCGATATTGTGGTATTGAGATTTCTCTGTTACTATCTGATAATTACTTATGAACTTTTGTGGTCATTTCATTTTGTTTTTAACATTAGAGACAATGATTGAACTTTTGTGGTCTGTTACTCATAGGATAGATTGAGTTGAAACCTTACAAGTATTGCATCTTCTTCCTTCTTTTTTTTTTTGTATAAACTTATAATTATGCAATTATCCTTTTAGTTTCCTTCTTATTTATAGTTTGTTTCTTTCTTTTTTTCCCGAACGAAACAAAGAATTCAAGGATGATGACTAAATGATGCAGAGAACATGGACACACAGAGGAATTTTTTGATGCCAAGTTATGCGGCTGGTGCTTTAACACTTTTCTTTTATGCCAACATATTTGAATGTATCTTCAAAATCATTCTTTACTTGTAATGACATTTTACTAAATCCAGTTGTGTTGTTTACAGCAATGGAAAACCTGCAGATTATGATGAGTATTTATTTATCTATGAGTACGAGGGTGTTATTACTTGTTGTCGTTTTATTATATATTATTTATTAGGTGGGATGGTATAAATGAACGGGAACCTTTTTTAAAAAAAAAATACCTACAACCACATCGGCTCGAACCAATGTCCTAAGTATTGACATCGGTTATTACAAAAACCGACGTCAATAGGTTTCAAAATCCATCATTATATTACCCTTCAATATGCAAAATATAAGATAAATATGCAATTGGTGCGATGAATTATATGAGTTTATGATTTCATATTTATCATCCACTATTTATATATTCATAACATAGCACTTGTGTATTTATCGCACATGATAAATTTACAAGTGATGTGTGATAAATATATATTGATGACTAAGAACTGAGTTGTCAGGTTTTCACTAAAACCGACGTGAAATGTCACAGAATCCACATCGGTTATAAACCGACGTAAATGACGTGACTTTCCACGTCGATGGTTTAGACGTCGGTTGCAAAACCGACGTTAAATTGAGAAAATAACCGACGTGGAAAGACTGTTTTGTAGTAGTGAAAGACACTATAATTCAATAAAAATAAATAAATTAAGAAATTAATCAGTTAGAACTGGGATTTCTGGCCTATTCTATTTCTATTTTGGTAGTTCGATCGTGGAATTTTTTTCTTTCTGTATTTCCGGAATATGAGTGTGACTCGAAATTGAGTCATTTTTCCACCTAAAATTGAATATTTTGAAGAATGTGTCACATAATCACCACATGAACCACATTGCCTCCAGCAAAAAAAAAAATCATTTTTTTTAATGTTACCAAAATTTTACATTTCCTTAACATTACAAGATCAAAATTGCAAAATCAAACTTTCACCACAATATAAAAACCCGCACCTATATATAATTAATCAGCACTTATAGAAAATGCAGAAATTAATCCGAATATACATACCACAATCTATTATTAAGTAGCCCGAAAACTATATATTTCTTTGAACAAGTAACTGAACACCTTGTCCAGGCTCCACAATCATTCTGTACGCAGGCGAATGCGTATACTTTGGCGACAAAGTGAAACTAAACTTGGACACGATAAGGGCGACCACGATTTTCAGCTGCACGAGCGCGAAATTCCGGCCCAGACAAAGCCTAGGGCCCAATCCGAACGGGATGTAAACTTGCGGCAGCTTGCAAGCTCCAGAGATCCCATTCGCGAAACGTTCTGGATTGAACTCGTTCGCGTCCGGGCCCCAGATGTCGGGGTCCCTGTGAAGCGTGGGGATCAAAGTCCATAGGCACACCCCTTTAGGGACGGCAATGTGGCCGATTTGGGTGTCTTGGAGGGCTTCACGTGACACAAACGCTGCCGGTGGGTATAATCGCAACACTTCTTGAATCACCATTGTCACCTGACGATGATCGATATATCAAAAAATTAAACCAAGGGTTTTTTAATTTTCTGGAGCATCTCTATATATACCCATATTTAAATATAACGGCTATATTGCGAATTTAGTTCTATAACAAGGTTGACAATTAGGCAGGTCTAAACCAAGAAAACGGGCCGGGCCAAAAAATCCCAAGCCGTTATTTTCATGGCCCACCCCGACACTGGTGTGTCCGGCTAGACCGACCCATTGGAATATGGGCCGGGCCAAGAGTCGGTCAAGCATCGGGCCGGGCCAGAGATTGACAGCTCTTACTTTAACAGTCACGTCGTAGTAATTATAAAAACAAGTCGAAAAAAAACATACTGATTTCAACTTGTGCAACGAATCGGGATCCATAGCACCACCGGGGCGGTAGACACGGGCCATCTCGGCCCGAATCCTGTCTTGCCAGTGAGGATGCAGGGCCAGCAGCATCAGGCACCAAGAAGCGGCAACGGCGGTGGACTCGTGGCCCGCAAAGTAAATGTTCTTACAGTTATCGACTATGAATGATCTCTTGGACGACTGAGCCCCGTCGACGTCGGCATTGGGATCGTTGTTTACGGCCCCCTGGAGTATCAGCTGCAGCAGATCCTTGGTTTCTTCGCTATCACTCTCACGCTCTTTCACGGCCTCCCATATCAGTGTTTCGATCTCCTTCTCCAAATGCTCGATTTTCTTTTGATGTCCTGTTGGTAACAATCTGTCCAAGATATGGCTAATTAAAGATTACTGTGAATTTTGTTGATTCTTCACACACTATGCCCATCCAGAAATCTCATGATACCTACTTATGCTATATAGCTTGTGTAAAATAAATAATAAAAATTTCTATCCCACCATTTTTTTCAATAAAAAAAGGCAAAGGTGAAATAAAATATTTAATTTAACTAGTTTTTAATTTCTAAGTATTCGTTTGGATTTTAAATCCTGCAATTCAAAATTGTGAATTAAAAAATTCTTGTTTGTTGATGTCATATTTGGTCTAGACTTCCAAATACCTAGATTGTGATTTCGAATTTCAATTCTTATTTGTTATGCGACTTAATTTGTGTATTCAAGCTAAAGATACTTTAATTAGGGGCAGTTTTTATAGTTATCGAGTAAAAAAATATATATATACCCGAAAGCATGGGAACCAAAAAGGAAGCTTTGCTTGGTGATGGCTTTTTGAAGAGTTCTAAGCTTAGAAAAAATGTCCTTCCCTTTCAAATAAGAGCTCCCAAAACACGCTTTTGATATCACATCTGCTGACACGCTTCTCAAATCCTCCTCTGCTTTGATCTCTACCATTTTATTACCACCTTCGTCAGATTCTATGTAACCCTCCCATTTGTTTGTTAATGTCTCTGCTGATTCAACCATTAATCCCACCATCCCCTGATATATATATATATATACACACAAAAAAAAACAATTAACAATTTTTTCGTTCATTTTTTATTTCATATCGTTGTGAAAAAAATATTCTTGAAAATAAAATAGATTTCGAACCCTCTATTTATTTTGCAAATTACCTTGACCTTGTCCATGAAAAACTCAGGTGCAACTATTTTTCTTTGTTGTGCCCAAATGTGGCCATTGGATCTCAATATACCATTTCCAAGCATTGGGGCAAGCCTTTTTGTGATGTAACAAGGCTTGCCTAATTCTGAAGAGAGGCAGTGATTCATTTCCTTCACTAGCTCGGGATGGTTCACGTACAAATGTTGCTTGTTTCCAGTCGAATATGTGTAAATTGGACCTGCATTTGAGGCCTCCCAAAATTAAATGATTTATTTACTTATTATTAAATAAAATCAAGACCCTAAATCAATTTAATCCAATTTTCGATTTCCATTTTTTTTCCCAGTATTTTGTGTCACAAAATGATACACTTTTTAATATATTAAAGTCACACTTATTAGAATTAATTTTTTAAGCACAGGGACAATATTTAATTATATTAAATAATATTTTGTTAAACTATGTGAAATATTATTAGAGTTTGAGTTATTATTTTGACTTTGTGTATTCTTTAAAATAAATATAGTATCCATTTAAATGAGATATTTATTCTTCCGTCCGTCCTATCCTATCCTATCCTATCTATGCCTCTGATGCCAACTAGCCTAAATAATGTGGCCTTTGGAAGGTCCCAAACAAAAGTCAGAGTTCCTCTTATCATCTTAACCCAAGACTTGATTCAAAGAACTTATACCGAGTCAAATCTCACACTGACCCGTCTGGCAAAAAAAGGCTGAACCAATATTTAGGTGGCCCAAAATGTGTTGGTGAATATGTACACTATCCATGTGGGTAAAAGACGCACATGCTAGCTAGCTACCATATACAAGTTCCTTGATTTTCAGTAAAATCTGTTTAATGTAAAACATTTAAAACTCAAATGTTCCTTTATTATATAAAACTCAAAAATTAAATACTTAATGTTACCGTAAATAATTTTTCAAACAAATATCATAATATTATTTAGAAAAAAATATTATTTGAAGAGTATGATTATATATGTGACATAATCTTACGTAAAAACACACAATTTTGCTCAATCCACTCATAATTTGGGCAATATGATAGTGAAGCTTACTATAGACGTCACACATTTAACGACATGAACAGATAAGGAAAAGACCTTGCGATAAGAGCACCACTTCAAAGAAAGCATCATTGCAAGAGAACAATTAAAGCGGAGGCTTTGCAATAACGACAAAACAAAAGCTCCTTTTGAAGCTTTTTATTTATTTATTTTGTGTAGATTTCTTTCTTAAGTTTACTATTCTAATATAAAATCGGTTTTTGTTTTACCTTTTGAAATTATTTCGAAGTTATTGAAATCATAGTGTTATGCACGAAGGAATTGAGTAATGTAGTCCGACAACTTGGCATACTAGTATAGCTTTGTAAGGACCAAACTATTCCAAATTCTCTTTCAATTTTATATTTATGCAATATATATAGGGAGGGGGAGAGTGTTGGTTTCAAATAGATTCTAGTACTTACTTGAACTTAAAATTACTATTATTATTGAATATCAACAGTAATTTTATTATACAAGTACATTGTCTTACTGATACTATATTAATATTTTTATTATATAATTTTAATATTTTTTATTAAATAAGAAAATATGATTCATTAATTTAATTAGATATACGACCCACATTTAACTTTAGGTTCACGTACAAGAATAATGAATACATTTGAACCTAATCTCTCTCTCACACACAACATGTATATACAATTAAATTTAATGCAGAGCCTATAAATATATATTATAAACATTGATATATTTTGAAAGAAATATAAGAGCTTATATCTTATTCCAACTTAATAACCTCCTCTAGTCACTTGGTAAACACATTCAATAAACTTAGTGATAGCTTAATCCAATAAGTTAATGTTGGTAAAAGTTACAAATCGAATGGGCTAACATTTACAATTTTACAGAAATATTGTTTATACATATAAAAGAAATTATTTATTAATGTAATTATTTTGTTATCATTGTTTATATATATTTTTTAATTTTATTTTTTAGAAAGTCTTTATTTATTATTATTTTATAATTTTTTTATTTTTTATGTTTTTTTTTTAATATTTTTATCATGTTTACATTGATCGATAAATATTGAATCAGTTACTACAATCCACTAGTTTATGAAACAGTAATTTAAAATATGCTACTCCCTCCTTCCTATCCCTTTTCATTTTTGTAGTAGATGCTAAATTTCGTTTTCAATTAATTTATCATATTAAAATTTTCACCACTTTTTTTAATTTTATCCATATTTATTTAATGAAATCAAAACAAATTTATTTTAGTACAATATTTTTAAATAATAAAAAAAAAGACATATTCAGTAGGAGTATTATTAATAGATCGAAAATGGACTTAAAAGTATCAAAACAAATGCATTGGTTATCAACTGAAAGTCACTCAAATCATTTCAATCAACTCATCAAATGAAACATTGTAATGGCTACCCGACTTAAGAACTTGTTTGGTTTAAGTACTCCCAATATCAAGAGTGGATTCTAAATCCCAATTTTTGTTTGTTTTACGATTCAAATTTTTAATTCACCACCAACAATTTCTTACATCTTACCTTACACTCAATTATTTTATCACATCATCATTATATTTTAAAATTTAAATATTATTAAATACATTATCATTCACTTTTCAGACATGATTTGACATATACGTAAAAGTAAAGGATTATGAATCATATAACAAACAAAGATTTTGAATACCATAATTAAGAATCCCAACGAAAACCTAGTCCAAACATCCTCAAATAACTGTATTCTAAGATTCTACGCATTAATTTCTGCACCATGCGTTAGAGAATTTGTTCACTTAATTATTTTCGTACAAAATAAAAGAAGAATTTGTTCACGTAAAATCATGATCGTATTAATATATAGTGGGGGAAATTTTGCAACATGAAAACTTTGACATTTTTATACATTTTGGAATTAAATTTAATTTTGGCAACAATGTTAGCTTCGTGGGGTTTTCTTTTTTCTTTTTTTTTTTTTTTCTTTTTTTGCAATTATGACCAATTGGAGTTGAGCTATTCCTAGTCACAATAAGAGTTTAACTAATAATTTAAAAAGAAATAGTTTGCAAGTTAGAGGATAATTCACCGTATTGTTTTCTCCATTGTTCAAAGTAGGGAAATAGAGTGGAGGTGTAATCATGGGCCACAAATTCTTGATCATCATCATTATTATTCTTTTTCATGGCTAAAGCTTGAATTTTCTGCATCTCCCAAACATTCCCATACAGAAAAGAAGGCTTAGGCCCTTTGATGCCTTGTGATTCAAGCTTTCTTCTGATTTTCCATGGATTGAGCCAAAGGGTTTTGAAGAAATACAAGCCTATATTGGGCACAAAAACAAGAATCACCAAAGCAACTTTATTTTTGACGAGAACAAGAGTTGTAAGAATATGAGCAAGAAGAAGAATGAAATATAAAAGGGGCTTCATTTTTTGCTTGTATCTTCACACTTTACTTGTGTTGGTCTATGTAGAAATACATGGAGTGTTGAGCTAATTTATATATACTCAAACTTTTAAACATCCAAATCATATGCCCTACTTTTTAAATTTAAATAAATATGATATAATATTTTTTATTACATCAGGCCTTATCAAAAAGATATAATAATATTATAATAATAAAAAAAATCTCCTCCAACTCGCCCCAAGGTAACTAGAACTTGGGACCTAAGCCATGAACAGTGGACGATTACCACTTGAACTACCCCACTTTTTTAAATACAATATCATTCGTCTTTTAAAAACATTTTGACATTAACATTAGAAAAGTAAATAATTTTCAATTTTACAACAAATTTTCAATATTTGATTTCCATGATTCAAAATCTTAATGAACCCTAACCCCTAATGTTTGTAAACTTTGGAACTTCATTTAATTAGTCATGTTGAATTGTAGTAAAAATGGTATTTATATGAGATTTTAACAAAAGTGTTGTTATTTGAAATGTGAGAGTTTGTTGTATTTTCGTGATATTATATTTGAGTTTTATGGTGATTGGTATAATAATTCGTTTGTGTATAGTTCAAGTAAATATGTAATGGCGGTCGTTTAGGAGTGAGCAAAACGGTCATTTCGGCTCAAAATCGAACTGAACCGCAAAAATCGAACCACAATATTGCATAAAACAAAAAATGAACCAAGCCGCATATTTTACAAATTTCGAATTGCATCTAACCCAATATAACAGTGCGATTCGGTTTGGTTAATCGGTTTCGTATTTATTAAAATATATTATTTTTCCAAAATCTTTGAAGGTATTTAGTATAAAAATAACATAATATAATAAAAATGTCAATTCGGTTCATTTCGGTCCAAACCACACTTTTCTATACCAAATTGAACTAAACTGAAAACCCGAAATTCTAATTTCTCAAAACTGAATCGAACTCATTTTAATGAAAAAATCGAATCGAAACGCACCGTTTAATCGGTTCAGCTCGGGTTTTCTCGATTCGATTTTGCTCAACCTTAGCCGGGTTCATTGATATAGAGAATAACAATTACCATATAAAAAAAATCATAATTTAGATTTGTTTTTCACAGTTGAAAATTATTGTGGTAATTTATCAACCATCTGTGCGCTAAGATAGGAGATGAAAACCAACTATATAAGCATAGATTAAAATTTGAAAATTTGAAGTCATATACTAAATGTTGTCCACGTTTGTTATTCAGCGGTATGACGTAATTAAATGTTTGGACTCAAATTAATTAGAGGATTAATTAGTCAATTTCTCAATTTGATTTTGTTTGGTAAATAAATATTTGGATTAGGTTTACTGGTCGCTAAATTATAAAAAGTTGCATATAATAGCTTTTTGAAAAGAGTTGATTGATAAATTAGTTCAAATGACAATTTTATCTTAAAATTAATATATATATATATATATATATATATATATATATATATATAATATACTAGTTTAACACTCGCATATTATGTGGGATTTGAAAAATAATAATATTAATTAAAAATACTAAAAGAATAATATTGAAAATGGTACATACAAATCGTAATATTATTTGTTCTATTTATAGGAATATTATTTTTCATAATAAATAATTTTTACACACAAATCAAAACATTATTTGTTCTAATTACAGTAAGACTGATTTTCACAATAAAAAATTTTCAAGTTTTTCTTACTGTGAGTCACGAATTAGTTGTAAAGTATATCTAAATACCCTAAACTTGACAGGAAAATCCGTAGAAATTAAGTTTGAAAAAATGTAAAACATACAACACCTGCGCGTGTCACATGTGAATATGTGATATAAAAAATTAAAATGTATAAAGTATTGATAATTCTATTAAAAATCGTCGTACATCTAACTTGTAGTATATGTAATATTACTTTATTATTATTTTTTCCTTCTGCTTAAGACAATAATTTGTTCGTATATATATATTATATAATGTGTGTATCAATGCATTATATCGGAATTAGATAAGAGATATAGAATATATTTAATATTTATTTTTTTAGGCGTAATAAATTTATTGTTATTATTATTTATTTTATCATTTTTGTTTCTCTTTTTTTCTTTTTTTTTTTGGCGTAAAAATAATTTTTCATATATATTTTTAATATTATTTTAAATTCATTATATTAGGATTGGATAAGAAAATTAAAGTTTATATTTTTATATTTATTTCTCTTTTGTAATAATTTTATATAACTCATATTTTTCTTAAATAAATATTTGAAATTCTAAAAATAAAATTATTTTAACTTTTATTATAAATAAAGTTTAATTCAGCTTATATAGATTTTTTCTTAATTAGATATAACTTAATTATATTTATATTAAAAGAGTAAAAGTAAGATATTGAATTATGGTGTGCCCTGAAATGGTCCTGATGTAAATACCAGACCTGGTTGGGTAGATCTGGATGAATATCGCCTTGATCCTAGTTTACGCTGCTAGAGATTTTCTGATCTGGCTTACTCTGGATATTGCCCTGGTCTGACCCCTCCCGGAATGAGAGGGAACGATCTGATACTTTCCTGATCTAGTTTTTCTAGATGGAAAAGGGTGACCTGGCCGTTGTGAATAACGGCCCGAGATTCGCGGAATTTTGTTTTCGGGATCTCGGAAGGGCCCCACAATGAGAAACTATAAATACACCAAGCCTCAGAGCTGAAAGGTATGCAATCTGAAGCATTCTCCTCCTGCCTTTATTTTATTCCGATCAAAACGCTTACTGACTTAAGTATCGGAGAGGTTTCCACCGAAAAACCCCCGGTGGTCCATTCTAACGTGTTTTTGTGCATAGCAGGTAGGGAGATTTTCAGGCGAAGGTGTAGTTTCTTTGGTAGCAGGTTTTCTGGGTGAAACAATTGGCGCCACCTGTAGGAAAAATAAGGCTAGGACGTGAGAAAGACATGGCATCGGATGGATTTTGGCGGAATTTGGTGGCGGAGCTGGGCGGCACACTAAGCTCTGCCACACCGACGGGTGCGCCAGAGGTGGCGAGACCATCGGTGGCAGCTAGACCAAGCGCAACGCAACCTCCTCCTAGTGGAGCCACACAAACTGACGACGGATTGCTGAACGATTCATTTCTAAGGCAATTGTCCGACCTCATCGGCAAGGCTGTGGAAGTAGCTGTGGATAGAAGGTTCGCTGAGCTCTCGACACCCCCTTCCAAGGCGGCCCCACCACAAACCAAGCGCACGGTCCGGACTCCCCTCTAGGAAGAGGAGGAGAGTTTCTCCACTTCTGAAAGTGAAACATCGAGTAAAACCAACCCAGATCTCACTGAGTAGATGCAAAACCTGCAGAAAGAGGTAAGGGAGGTTAAGAGGAAGATGGCGAGCACGGGCACGGTGCCGGCGCGGAGGGGTACACCATTTACGGATGCAGTTATGCTCGATGATGTACCAGCTTCTTACAGGTCCATGGGCTTTGAATACAACGGAACAACAGATCCATGAGATCACCTGAGCCGATTTGAGATCGCGGCTACTTTGCACAAGTTCTCAAACGCGGTCATGTGCAGGGTCTTCCCGACGACCTTTACAAAGTCGGCTCAGCTCTGGTTCAGTCAGTTGCCTCCGCGCTCTATAAGCAATTTCGATGAATTCAACTCGGCATTCCTGCACCAATTTACCAGCTGCAGGAAGTACCAGAAAATGCCGCTAGAATTATTCAGCCTGAAACAGAAGGAAAGTAAAAATCTACGCGCATACATCAATCGATTCACAGATGCAAAACTAGAGGTGCCATCAGCATCTGAGGAGCTCCTGGTTAACGCTCTAGCACAGGGGCTCAGGAGAGGAGAATTTCTTCAGTCGCTGGTTGTGAAGCCAGCGCTGAAATTCGGAGAGCTCCTAGAACGAGCAGAAAAACACATTCATCTAGAAGAGGCCTTGAAGATCAAGGAAGATGGAGAAAAGAGAAAGGAGCGGTCTAACAGGGAGGACAGGACCCCGATGAAGAAACCCAGGACCAACCTGGTTGGTGGTCGACCCCGTTTTGACAGGTACACACCTCTGGCTACACCTGAAGGGGAGATTCTGCAGGCCATTAAGCGGCATCCTGATCTCAAATGGGCCATGACTTATTCCCAGAAACCAAGAAAAGAAAGGTCTGACCGATTTTGCCGTTATCATAATGAGTACGGTCATAATACGGATCAGTGCACCCACCTGAAAGATGAGATAGAGAGGTTGGTGCAGGCAGGGTATCTCAAGGAGTATGTACAGATGAGGAGAGAGGAGTCCAGATCTGACTCTCGCAGGCGAGACCGACCTCAAGGAAACAAGCATGAGCAGGATAATGGACGAAACAGTGGGAGAAGAAGTGATCAGACTCACGAGGTACGAGGATAAATCTTGATGATTACAGGAGGTGAGTGGGATGAACATTCCAAAAGAACCCAAAGCAATTATGTTCGCGCTGCGAAAGACCTGGCAAGAAAATCAAGTGAGGTCGGGCAGTTAACACCAAGCCCGAACATATGTTTTGGATCAGAGGATGAGAATGACATCTTGGCCCCTCACATGGACGCTCTGGTTATCACATCTACTATTTCCAACTACACCATAAGACGAATCTTTGTGGATACAAGCAGTTCAGCTGATATCATGTTCTATGACTGTATTCGACAGCTGAACTTAAATTTGGATCTGGAGGAAGTCACCACGTCACTGGTTGGCTTCACAGGGGTAGCCCTGAAACCGTTGGGAGCGGTAAATCTCCTAGTGACATTAGGGGATAGCCCATTCAGACAGACCATGTCGGTACATTTTCTGGTTGTAGACGCACCCTCCTCGTACAATGTCATGCTTGAACGACCATCACTGAGCCAATTTCAAGCTATAGTTTCTGTTTACCATATGAAGTTGAAATTCCCTGCCCAGGACAGGGTGGGGGAGGTCCATGGTGATCAGTACACGGCAAGGCGCACATACGTGGATAGTGTTCGGCGCACTGAGGAAGATGGAAGGTGTAAAAGGGCAAAGGTGGACAACACCAGACCTGACCTACCTCAGAGGGAGGAGAGTTTGATGACAGTTGAAGTAGTCCCAGGAGACGATAGTCGAGTTCTCCGCGTAGGGACGACCCTCAGTCCTGAGGTGTTAGTAGATTTGGTTGCCTTTCTTAGAAACAGCGCAGACATTTTTGTCTGGTCTCCCCAGGATCTTATAGGGATAGATCCAGTGGTAGCCGAGCACCACCTCAACATCAGCCCGATAATAAATCCAGTAAAGCAAAGAAAGCGTAACTTAGGGTCGGAAAAGGAGGCTATTATTGAGGCAGAGGTGGATAAATTGCTAGAGACTGGGCATGTCCGGGAGACACAGTTCCCAGAATGGCTCTCTAACGCAGTCCGGGTATAAAAAATGGAAGAAGACTGGCAGATATGCATAAACTTCAGGGATCTTAACAAGGCTTGCCCTAAAGATCACTACACACTGTCGAGGATAGACCAACTGGTTGATTCCTCATCGGGTTGTGAACTCCTGAGTATGATGGACGCCTCGCAGGGATACCACCAGATTAGGCTAGCCGAGGATGACCAGAAGCGAGTTCATAACTCCGAAAGGGACCTATTGCTACGTGGTCATGTCGTTCGGGCTCAAGAACGCGGGCGCCACATATCAACAGCTAGTGGACAAAATATTCAAAAATCAGCTCGAGCGAAACATGGAGGTCTATGTGGACGATATGTTGGTCAAGAGCGTGAAAGCAGCATCACACGTGGATGACCTGAAGGAAACCTTTGATACTCTGAGGAGGTATAAGATGAAGCTCAACCCAAAAAAAATGCATGTTTGAGGTAAGAGCTGGAAAGTTCCTGGGCTACATGGTCACGGATAAGGGAATAGAAGCAAATCCGGAGAAGGTTAAGGCGATCATGGATATGCAGCCCCCGAAAAATATTAAGGAGATGCAATGTTATTATTTTTTTATTTTATTTTATTGTTGTCGTTGTTGTTCTTACTACTACTATTACTACTATTATTATTGTTAATTTAGTTTGACTCTATAAATTATCCTACAATACAAAAGGCGAGAAAAACTCTCTCCCCAAACCCATTAAAAAAAGTATTATGCATTTATTAAAAATTAGCGTATAAATATTTTCATTTAGATTGGAAATGGAAACAACAATAACTAAATTAACAATGCTATAATTATATAAAAAGTAAACATAAACACTATTATTTTGAATATGTACTTTTGTGTAATTTTGTATTTTGAGCTAGCTACGTTTTTTTTTTTACATCAGCTGGATCTTCATCTATCAATTATCAATTATCAACTATCACCTTCCAACTAATTTACCAATTATCAGCTAAGTTTACAACTATTAACTGACTTACATACCTTAATGTATTTTGTACTCCCAACACTCATATGGAGTATATTAAAAGCATGGGTTAAAAACAATAAACATCAGTAATTTTGGAAGTTTTAGCCCAAATGTGACTCTTATTTATAAAATAATGACTGTTTTGGCAAAAATAAAGCTGAAAACGACAAGTAATTAGAACAATGGATATATGTTAAAATATCATATTTGTTTATTGGTGATGAACTATTGTTGAGAATACTTTTGATTTAATAAGATGTGAAAATGTAAATTACGTGAGACCAACATTTTGAATCGGATATGATGATAATATATTTTTCTTAAAATTATAAAATTTATAAATGTGGGTTCTAAATTTTAAATAAGATATATGATAATGAACTATCAAAGTCAAATCATACATAAGAATACGTAGTCTTTTTAACTTGGAATTAGAAAGAGCGAGAGGTCTAGTGGCCTAATTAAGGGTGGCTCCTATAAACTTGAGCTCGACCACAATGAATATTTGGGTTAGATTTATTTGGAGTTTTTAATTTTGTTATTCAGAATTTTGGGTATTTAAAATTATATAAATAGTATCAATTTTTGCTTAGTGTAGAATTGTTGTACATGTTAAATTATATAAAAATAATTGATTATATATTATTATATTATATTTAAAAACGGAATGATATTGTATATATTTAGAAGTATCTATTTCTGAAATGTAATGATAATAAAATAAATATAAAATCAAATATAATAAATTATTAATTGTATATTGAAAATTTAAGTGTTAAAATAAACAAGAACGAGATTGAGAATCGACTTATCCTAATCCAAACACTCCTTGAACACGCGTAAATTCCCAATAATTCAAAGCAAGGTGACACGTGGACCTTTATACTTGCATAATTTTGATATTGTAATTTCTGAATAATTAAAATTACATTTTCATTTAAAGAAAAACAATAATTAAAATTATTTTTAATTGTTGGACAAAGTTATTACCGATGATGTGCGTATGTTTTGTCGTTATTTTAAAAACACGTATGTGTGTTTTTTTTCAATTTTTAACTATTTTAGAATTTAAAATATATTTATTTATAATTTTTCATCAATAATTATTATATTTTCAAAAAACTATTTTTCACGGTAAACTATTTCGAATATATTAATCTTTTCATCTTTTAGAATATGAGACTCAAAACTATCATCTAGATTTATTTAAAATATTATTATTTTAAAATTATTTATGTTTAATAGGATCGTCAGTTACAATTTTATTAATATTAAAATATAAATTTTGATTAAACAAATTATTATATTCAGAAATATTTTTTATAATAAAATATTTCGAATATATTAATCTTTTCATCTTTTAGGATATAAGACTCATAATTATTATATATTTAATTTATTTATATCTAATAAGATCGTCATTTATAATTTTATTAATATTAAAGTTAAATATCAATTAAAATATTGAAATTAAATTTCACGACTAATAGTTTTTAAATTATTATATATTAAAAATACATTTAAGAATCTAATCTTAATTTTCACAGAAAATCTGATAAATTCTCAGTTATCAATTTTTTCCATCATTCCTTTTAATTCATGTTTTATAATAAAGCATTTAATTGTTAATTATTATTATATAATTTTCATAAATTTACTATTCTCACAATTAGATGGCTGTACTATCAATTATTATTAACTTCAATTATTATATTTTTATTACATATACATTCACAATCTCATTTTCTTAAAGAAAAAAGTTTAACTATTAATTTCTGGAAATTCTCAAAATCAAAGCATTGGCAATAAACATCTTGTGGCTGTGACTTTCTAGTCAGTGGTGATGGGCAGATTTTCCATGTCTTCATCCGTGTGGACCACAAATTCCACAATAATTATACTTACAGATATGCTCAATTATGGGGGTTTGGGAGATTCTTATTATATTTAATGATAATAATGAATTAATGGGAGAAAACTTTGTCATCCAAATTATTGTGTTTGGAACTTTGTCAGTTTTCCTTCTCTTTTTCTTTATTTTATTATTATTATTTTTTTTTTTGTTACACATCGTTATCAGGATTACATGAAGTATTTATGTGCATTTTGTTTGGGCAATTCCAAGTTTTTTGACCGCTCAATTCCAACTGTAAAATCTAATGTTCGCATATCAATATTATATCCACATAAAATGACCACATGTTACAAAAATGAGTAAATGATACAAAAAGAAACGTGTTCATACATGTGTGATAATAATTACCACATGTTATATGGATTAAAAAAAGGTTATAAGATGTTAATAATTGCAATTTTGTGACTAAAAATAGTCATAATAAAAAAATGTTGTTAAATAAAAACTTGTTTTCGAAAAAGTTGGGGTTTTGACTTATCTAAATATATTACTCTCTCCGTCTCAAAAAGATAGTGCACTATTCCATTTTTGTCCGTCCCACAAATATAGTACAGTTGTCATATTTAACATATCATTAATTTTTCATTTTACACACCCCTTAATTAATATTCTTGAAATACTTATTTTCTACCTCCTAAATTGAAAATTGATGATTACAATGCATAATCTTACTATTCCAATAGCAAATATACTAATTCCAAAGTATTAATTGACATTAATAAATTCAAGAAGAAAATAATTGGAAAACACTACCAATTTCTTAATTTGTGTGAAATCAACCGTAGTAACATCAAATTGGGATGGAAGGAGTATATAAGTTCTGGATATCTTATTTCAATAGCTTATAAAATCTTATTTTGAAAACCATCTAATAATAAAAAATTTTAGTTTTCAAACATCTTATCAATAATCAGTAATATTATAATATAACACAATAATAATATAAATAGAGAAGTATTCCTAAAAGCAGACTATCAAATTTTCTCGCCATTTTTAAAGTTTCTTATATGGAGTAAAATATTATGTTATACATGATAAATAATTCTGTGACTTAACATATAAAATTATTTGATGATCATTGTTTCGAAATTCGGTCCAGTTATTGACCCGAGCTGCCCTCTAGGTCACTGGGCACCCATTAGTTTACCGGAATAATATCTCATCTAAATACTAAACAAAAAATAAGATTTTTGAGAATTTGAAAATTTAATATCTATTTAATTTATTATATTTTTTAATATTTTTATTTATTATTATTATTTTCCTTAGTCGATATCTTCTTTTATTCTTCTAATATAGATATATAAAAAGTCATACATAAATAGAAAAAAAGTAAATTACTTATTTTTATTAAAAAATAAATTACTTATAAAATAATATTAATTAAAAAAATATAATTATTTATTAATAATCTAAATAAATTGTATTTATAATAAAAGTTAATTATTTTTATTCTTAGAATTTTAAATATATAATATAAATAAATTACGAGTTATTTATAATAATGTAAGTATGTAATTAATTTATTAACAATTACAATCTAAATATAATAAATACAATTTTTAATAATAATAATTAATGTTGATTAAACACAGATACAATAAGGCACAGATTGAGAATATGAAATCTTCGAATTTTTTAAAAGTATGTAATTGAATGTTATTATAAAAATAAATCTAAACATTAACACATCAAAATATTTAATAATAATAGTTAGTTAATAGAAATTAGACATGATTCGAGGGTTTGATAAGTTTTGAATTTACTTAAATATGTAAATAAAAAATTGTCAACGACTTTAACCTAAATATTAAAGTAAAAAATTATTTAATAATAAAAAATAATAGTTATAGTAACAAGATATTGGTTCAAGACACGAGTTGAGGACCACAATATATTTTGAATTTTTTTTAATTTATAAATTTTATAATGATTAAAATATTTTTTATATTTATCTTTTATAAATATACTGTGAAACACACATATATTAAACTCGAGAGAGAGAGAGAGAGAGAGAGAGAGAGGGCGTGTAATTTCTTTATAAAACAACAAATAAAACGGAAATTTATATGCACATATAAATAATTAAAAAAAAATAAAAAAACAAATACTTAGGTTCAAAGAGTGTGAGTTCAACAATCAACTTGTAAAAAAGCTCAATGTACAAAACTCAGGTACAAACACATTTTTCTCGAATCTTTTAGTAGACATCAAACCAGAACATAAATTTGAATTGTTCGTCATGATTTTTAACACTTCCAGCTATTTTTTGGAATAAAAATCCAAACTTTCCAATTCTTTTCAATCAAAACCTCGGTAGCTAATAGTTTTCTTCCAAATCAATTTAACAAAATTTATAAATTGTCAAATTCTAACAACAAAGAAGATAATATTTATAAAAATTAAATTCAAGCCCAAATCTAAAGATTCACACATGTTTGCATAAATATTTATAAAAATTAAATTCAAGCCCAAATCTAAGATTCACACATGTTTGCATAAACATTTATAGAAATTAAATTCAAGCCCATATCTAAAGATTCACGCATGTTTGCATATACATGGAACAATCACATTATGATGAATCGAATTTACCAACGAATAGCATCAATCGGTATAATTAATTAATAGAGGTTTAACCAATTAATCCAAAATCAAAGAACAATATTCTATATTTAGACCAAACGTATATCTGCTATATTTAACACCTATACATATATTAAAATTTAGTTGACCTTAATGGGATAAAATATTTTAAATTAACCAAGAATTACATCAAAGTTCTGATTTGGTACTTAAAGGGCAATTTTCCATTTATAAATAATTTGAGGGACTATCGCAGAATAGATGAAAATAGAAAGATGTCCAAACTTGAAGCCATTAATAACAGTATATTTTTTTTTACTGACACCTTATACTGACTGTCGGCTTTCAAAACTTTCCATGTGACTGTGAGTGTGACCAAACGAAATGGGTCATACTCATCATAATTATAACCATAATTAATGTGTCAAGAAAAAATAATAATATTGTTGATGGAGAATAAGGGTGTAATTTATTATTTATTATCTTATAAAGCAGAGTCTAAGGCTTGTTTGATTGAAATTATTTAAAGTGCTTATATTTTATTTTATCAGATAAGTTTTTTTAGACCGTTTGGTAAAAATTAAGAATAAGCTCCTGATAACTTATTATGCATAATAAACTCATGTTTAGAAAAATATACAAATCGTAATTTTTTCTAATAAACTTCTACCTTATTTGGTAAATCTTTTTTTATCCTTTTATATTATAAAAAAAAAATTTATAAACTAATATATTACTTTATATTTTACGGAATATTTTTATTAGTCATAATTAAAGTTTTATTTATTATTATAGTTATTTTTTTAATTTTTTTCAAGTATTTGTATTTTTTTTTAAATAATCTTTTGGGAAGTCTACATTAATTATTATAATTTTATTTCTTTTATTTTTTATATTTTTTTATGTATAATATTTTATATTTTTAATCATGTCTATATTCCTTCAATCAACTACTTTAATCAACTAATCCACCAAACACTAATTGAAAATCAGCTATTTGCTATCAACTATCAGTTATTAGTTATCAACTACCAACTATCAGTCATCAGCTGTTTGAATAAGTTCAACCAATCAAAACTAAGTTTAGTGTCGAAATGCATTTAGTTATGTAAATTGTTTTAGTTTTTAATTAGTTTTAAACATTAAATAAGTGAAATTAAGTATTCTAAATTGAAAGATATGTCTAGAATTACAAATATTATATTTATTTAATATTTTTAACAAGTTCAATTGTAATTGGAAAATATGTCTAGAATAATATTATACTTATTTGATATTTTTAACAAGTTCAATTGCAATTTTCTTAAATACATTTTAAAATAAAACTTAAATGTTTAGTATAATAGATCTTTAGAAGTATTAGCATTTGTTTGGATTTGAATTTTCATAAAATATGAATTGAAGAAAGACTTATAGAATAAATATTGTGAAAGTAAAAAATAACAAAATAAAATATTGACGCTTAATCTAAGTTTAGAGGAGGTGATATCTTATTCATCCACAACTAATTATTGATAAAAGTTTATTAGCAAAACTAGGAAAAAGGAAAATATCGTATCTTTTTCTAATAAATGATAGTTGATTGAAGAAACTTCATTTTTCTTCGTTAAATGCTTTTTTTATATACTAACATATTAAAATTATATATATATATATATATATATATATATATATATATATATTTTTTCAATTAATTGTTTATATTTTTTTTCTTAATTCTCATAAAGAATAAATCAAGAAGTTTTTATTTATTATTCTAAATTTATTTATTTTTATGTTATATTTTTCTTTCTTTTAATGTATATTATTTTTACGTCTATCAAATATGTTTATATCGATAATTCAACTTTTAACTAACTAATCAGCTAATTTATCATAAATAATTTACGATTAATTTTCAGTTATCAACTACAMGTTGACATCTATCAATTATAATTGGTCAAATCAATTAATTTCAGTTTTTATGTATCGATAAGTTTATTTACTTAATATATTATTTTTAATTTATTTACTTAAACAAATGATCAAATACCTTTATTCATTTCTTAAATAAATCACGTGACAGTTTGTTCGTAGATGAGACAGTCTTGCCCACGGGGCCTTGAGTCCAAGATGGCCCACGAGAAAAGAAATATCAAAATCATGGCCCATGAGACCTATGGCAATATGGGCCTGATAGCATAGGTGTCGCTTAAATATTGTCCCCCACTATATTTGTTTTTCTTCTACATAATTCCATGTTTGTTTTGATTCTTGTCGTGTGTTATTTATTTATTTATTAGAAAAGATTGCTAAATAAAATTTTTGCCAATTTATTTTTCATGTAAAATCTAAAGTTGGTCTGATTCGAAATTTATTATACAATCATTCAAGCTACTATAATGTGGAAGAATACGTAATTCCACTCATCTTATGCATGAATAATAAGTAAAATGCCTATTTATGAAGAGTGAAATGGGCCGGTAGGCCATTAATATATGAACATTTGGGAATAATTATATAGTGACACACACAAGTAATTGCAGTTAAGAACACGTACTAATTAATATTTCATTAATTGGAATTGATCAATTCAATAAATAAAGGATATTTGAAATTTAATCTTCCCGCATAACAAATTAAAATTTATAATTATGCCGGCAGTTATAATATAGAGATTGGTATTGGATATGTGGTTGTGTGAAAATAAATTGAACATCACATGTTACAGTTATGAACCTTATAAAAAAACATTCGAGATGTAACTGTAATTTGTCAAAAACTTGTGGGGGACGTACGGTCATAATTCTTAATCAAAAAGTAATATATTTAAGCATAATTGATAATTTTTGGTCAAAATGAACCAATATTACTTAAAGAAATAAAAGTATTAGATATTTAAGATATTATGTTTTACTAGTATTAATTATGACCTCTTATGATGATCAACAAGTCCGAAAATTATAATAGCTACTGCGTGTATTATTATATTATTCCAAGTACTATTATTGTATTAACTCAATTTATAAACCTAATAAAAATTATATGTGGAAAATACTAAAAATTATTTTGGATAATATTTGAATTCCATAGTTGAAGTTGTAAAAATGTATGTAAACTCTTCAACTACTACAGTTAAGGAATAATTCTTAAGTAGTGCTTTGTAAACATCTCATATATGTGTGTGTATATAAAAAGACACCTTACCTAATTATGTCTTTGTTAAAGATGCACTATATATCAATTCACAAAAAAATTTTGTTACAAACTTACAATAATTGTCCAAGTCTATATGTGAATTGATACGTGGACATCAGAAAATTGGACAACATTTATGAAGATAGAAAATTGGGTCCGTTTGAAGCATATGTATGTCTCTTCCCATAAAAGGCCTTTGTGTTCAATAATTTTCAACAATGATCTGCTGTTAGGCCGTCCATGCAAGACATTCATAGTGAAAAATTATATTATTTTGAAAATATGATTTTCAATTGTAAGAGTGTGAAAATATGACAAGCCAACACAAGATCTTTGGTCTTTTAATGTGTCAGTGGGCACTGCATTATGTTGTAAGGTTCTTTGAATATATAAAATTGCTATCGTTTCGGGAAAAAGAATAAGTTTGTGAATTTTCAAAATAGCCGAGTTAAAATGTCGTAGTGTAATTTAAAATGCCGATTTTAAGAAACGAGACGTGCTATTTTGCGTTGTCGAACTGTATGGTGATCTAACAATATTTTGTGATAAATGCATTGATCACCGTATTTAATTATTAATTGATCGATTTTATTATATTTACACACACGTGTGATAGGATGAGATTAATCTAACAATTTTTACTATTTGTCTCTCATTTTCATCTATGTTAGTTTTACTTTTATAAATTCAACATATTATTCATTTATGTTAGTTTTATTTTTTGTAAATTCAAGAGATTATTTTGACTTTTATTGTTGTTGTTGTTGGTAATTAGTGTATTTTTCTACAGAATGTGGGATCAAAAGTGATAGTGAAATTTAAAAATATTAAAAGTCAGCAGTTCTGTTTTCTTCTTATATACCTATCAAAATATAAACTTTATAACAATATCAATTTATTTAAAATTTTGAATTTTTTTTAATTATGATCACCAAATGCAAATGATCTCAATCACGGTTCATTTGGTGTTGGGTGTGCATGTAGTCCATTTACCCAATTCTTGCTTAAAATTATTCAAATTTTGCTATTTCAATCTATTTATAAACATCTAATTTATTTTGTAACTTTAAATGAAAATAATTTATTACGCTCGTATCAGGCCCAACATACTTTCGTAAAATTAAAATATCTCAATAATTTCATATTTCCTTTTGATCAAGTTAGCTACGGGTGAGATGTGTTGCGAATTGCGAAACAACCGGACGAGATAGGTCCAGCGGAGATATTTCTTACTTATTAAACACGTTTAAAAAAAATCTTAGTTGATAAAAACATATTGGTATGTGTTTTACACTTAACACAATAATATACTACAAAAGGTAGCATTAGACTGAGAGCAATCCCTCGTTAATCACCAAAAAGCCCTCGATAATCTGATTACCGAGAGGCATCTCCCCATCGGTAGAATCCTTCTCAAGAAATTTTATCGAGGGGAAATAGTGCCCTCAGTAAACATCTCAAGGGGAATACCAAAAGGTCATTTTTTCGGTAAATCACTCGAGACTTGAATTGGAGAGGCTTCTAAAAATCGAGGGTCGTATTCTCTTATATTTTTTAGAGGGTCCGATTTTTAAATTTTTTATTTATTATTATTAAATTCTGTTTTTATTAAAAATACCCAAAATAATTCACGAACTAAAAGCAAAACATGAATTCATTAATAAATAAGCAAATGAATTAACTATATATTATATATATATATATATATATATATATATATATATATATATATATATATATATATATATAGTTAATTCATTTGCTTATTTATTAATATATTATTAAGTTTATAATGATTCAATTTGGTCAATAAAAATATTAGAAATATCACAAGTTTATAAAAAAAATCGATCCGAGGAGTCCTATGGCCATCCGTGTGTTCATCCACGACTGAAATTCCTATTGCCCCTGTTGTTGCTACACATGTGAGAGCTTAGCTGATTGTAACTATCACCCATAGCTTGTTGAACTTGTCTCGTGGCCTCTAACTCCTCACACTACGTTTGGAGCTGCGTCTAGACCTCCCTCACTTGAGTTATGTCGAGTTGGGAGGAGGAAGAGCTGCTGCCTCTGAAATTCTTCGCAAAAGCCACCAACTTCCTGAAGTACCTGGTGTTTATAATGTCGACCCTTATTCGACCCGACTACATCGAGATAAACAAAGTAAGGATCAACTTCGTTATATAGATCCTGTGAAGAAGCACGTGCCTCATTCAGACATCACTGGTACTCCTCCTTAAATACAAACTATTTGTAAATTTTACACGAAAACAAAAAAACTGATTAACTTAAAACTACTTAGCATAAGAGATACTTAAATTAGTATTACTAGATCTCGTATCAACCCACGTTTCGTCGTCCTTCTTGCGCGTACGTACAAAAAGCTGATACGCAGTGGCCGCTGACATGTATCCTGATCTTGTATTCAATAAATTATCAAATAGTTGACAACGTTAAATAATTATAAATAATGTATTATGATTTAAATTAGTTACTTACTATTGTCAATGAAAGTAAAAAAAAAAAAGCTTCAATCTAGTCAAATTATGCAAATAAATAATTTTATCTCGAAAAATAGCGTTTAGGATAAGTAACATTTAAATGATATAAAAAAGTGAAATCTATTTTAGAGAGAACACTTTCGATTGGAAATTTGCAAAATAATACTCTTGAACTTGATGACCCACGAACTTTATTAAATTCCTAAACCACCCCAGACTTTTTGCCGTCAGGTGCATTTCAGTCTAGCTGCTCGCCAAAACACACACTCATAAAACCATCAGCGGGTCATAATAACCCAAACTTGGATGTGTAGATAACGGCGACAATAACGGAACTTCAAACATGCTGCCATTCTCATCTCCGCCGTCCCAAACCGCCGTCCAACTCGACGGCGTTAATGGCAATGGCGCCGTTAACTCAGCAACCTCTTGAATTCCTTCTCTCTTAACTTCTTTCCTCTCTCTCTCATCACCCTCGCCACCCTCCCTCCCCCTTTTCCGGCAACCGGCCTCCGCCGCCTCGGTGCCTGAGCTTCGGATCTCAAGCGGGAAATTCAGTATGGCTTTCCTCCCCCTCAGCCTGAACGCCGCCGCGTCGTAGGCCCGCGCGGCCTCTGCCGCCGTGTCGAATGTGCCGAGCCAGACCCGGGCTCCCTTCCGGGTCGGGTCGCGTATCTCCGCCGCGAACTTGCCCCACGGCCGCCGCCTCACGCCCCGGAAATGCTGCTCCTCGCCGGAATATTCTTTGGCCGGCGGCGGTTGATGAGCGGGAATGGGTATGTTGAGAGGATTAGGGTTTCGTTGTTTGGTGGGGTTAGAAAAAGTGTTTATTGTTTGAGGATTTGTTTGGAATTGTAAATATCCAAACTCCATTTCCGGGCTAAAAACAAAATCATCAAGAAGGTGTTGGCGTATTAATTCCAGGGCTAAGCTTTCATTGGCTGAGGCCATCTCTTGAATTGTTTGATTTCGGTTGAGTGGAAAAGAGAGTGTGAAGAAGTGGGTAATAAAGGAGTGGAAATAAGAACTGAGTTTGGAGAAGGTGGTTTCGTATGAGGGTTCTGAGGGGGAGATAAGAAGCAACTCCTTATGTATGGAGTTGGTTGATTTGGGGTAAAAGGCCAAAACAATAATAATAATAATAATAATGAAAATAAAAAAGGTGGGAGAGTGGACAATAAATTATATGTTAAGTTTAGTGGGTGTAGTTATATAATTCTTCATCCAAAATTTGGACCAATTATTATAGTTTTCCAATGCAGGGTGATTTTCGTTATTTTTATAAAAAAAAATGTAACTGAGTGATTCTTTTGGTTTATTTATATATATGTAACTAGTGATTTTTTGGTTTATTTATATATATATATGTTTTGAGTTTAGTGAGATGTCAATTTTATTTAAGAATGTGAGTATTAAGTATCTGGTGTATGAAAGTGAAATATTATTGAAAAATATGAGAATCATGTATCTTATTAAAAATTTACATCATAAATAAAAACACAACTTCAACAACTTTTAACCGGCTTGAAAATATTTGAATGACAACTCTAAGAACTAATTAAATACGTAAGACTATGAGGTATCTTATTAGAAGTTTACTTGATAATTAAAAACAGAACTACAGCAACAAACTTTTGAATGCTTTGATGAATATGGCTGGAGAATATTTGAATAACAACATTAAATTCCAACATTAGAATTTACATTAGTCTGATTACTTGTAAATGATAAGAACACCCTCTTCAAACTATTTATACATCTGTTACTTGTAAATGATAAGAACACCCTCTCCAAACTCTATGATCCATCTATTATACTTATTCATCAAGATATTTGAGGTTCATCTATGAAAAACTAAAAAAATTGATGTTCATACTGTATAAAAAAAGTAGATTTGTTGAGAAAAAAATTGTCGATATTGAGCAAAAAATCTCCTTTAATCAGATTATCGAGAGAATACCGAGGGTATTTTTTCTCTCGTTCAAACCCTTCTCAACAAATTTTATCAAGGGAAATGCTGAAGGGCCGTTTTCTCGGTAAATCACTCGAGACTTGAATTGATAGTTCTCGAAAGAATCGAGAGGAATACTCCCTTAAGAAAAATCGAGGGCAATATCTCCATCGATTTTTACGAAGTCGGTATTCTCCTTGATTTTTTCGATGGGAATATTGCATTTTTTTAATTATTATTCTTAATCCTTATTTTATTATAAATGCACAAAAAAAAATCACAAAAAATAAAAAATTAATACATTAATAAACAAGCAAATGAATTAACTAAAGGCTTAAATTTTATCAAGTTTACACCAATTCAATTTGTTCAATAAAAAGGTTAGAAATATCACAAGTTTATAAAAAAAATCGATCCGAGGAGTCCTATGGCCATCCGTGTGTTCATCCACGACTGAAATTCCTATTGCCCCTGTTGTTGCTACACATGTGAGAGCTTAGCTGATTGTAACTATCACCCATAGCTTGTTGAACTTGTCTCGTGGCCTCTAACTCCTCACACTACGTTTGGAGCTGCGTCTAGACCTCCCTCACTTGAGTTATGTCGAGTTGGGAGGAGGAAGAGCTGCTGCCTCTGAAATTCTTCGCAAAAGCCACCAACTTCCTGAAGTACCTGGTGTTATAATGTCGACCCTTATTCGACCCGACTACATCGAGATAAACAAAGTAAGGATCAACTTCGTTATATAGATCCTGTGAAGAAGCACGTGCCTCATTCAGACATCACTGGTACTCCTCCTTAAATACAAACTATTTGTAAATTTTACACGAAAACAAAAAAACTGATTAACTTAAAACTACTTAGCATAAGAGATACTTAAATTAGTATTACTAGATCTCGTATCAACCCACGTTTCGTCGTCCTTCTTGCGCGTACGTACAAAAAGCTGATACGCAGTGGCCGCTGACATGTATCCTGATCTTGTATTCAATAAATTATCAAATAGTTGACAACGTTAAATAATTATAAATAATGTATTATGATTTAAATTAGTTACTTACTATGTCAATGGAATAATCAATCAAAGATCGAGATTCTTCGATGTGCTTCGACATCCCAGTACCCGAACTATCATGCTCGCTCCGCCTATTTGTGTTGCACTAATTGGACTGCTCCTTGTCATCGGGCTTCTCCCACTGTACATTCCATGCCATACTTGAGATGCATGATAAAAAAAATTTAAATCATTAATCATTTATAATACTAAAAACTTATAACTTAATAAAAATTCATAAAAAAATTGTGGATTCACCTCCACACGTCATCGTCAATGTACCTTGGGTGCTTGCCAGAATATGATCACGAGTCTCCTTATACTCGTTAAGTCGCTTCACGTACTTGTCTGCCATCTCGTGAAAAAACGTCGTTTGTACCTCTCGTGGATTATACAACTCCATGTCCCAATAGCAATGATCCTACAAAATAAAATAATTATAATGCAGTTGTTACATTAGTATTTATGAGGGCAATCTGGTCCCCTCGATTTTTTTAATTAAAAATATTTGAGAAAAATAGAAAAATCATAGTTATTGATCAATTAGTATTTCCGATGACTCTAAAACAACAAAATCCACCTTGTGGTATCTTTACAGAATAACGGTGTTTCATTATTTACGTTTTCAATGGAATAAGTCTATTGATCGTATTGTGGATACTATTGGTCAAATTACATGATACATGTCGATACGTAAATGCCCGGTGATAATCATGTAGTAAAGCTAAGTGAAATACATTTTAAGTGCGTAAAATGACATTATATTTTAAATATTTTTTTAAAGGGACCAAGGTCACTATTTTGCCATTGGAAAATATTGAGGGGATCCTCATGCCCTCATTTTTTTCCGATGGCAAATATTGTCCTTAGTTATTCCGAAGGTATTTTGCACTCGGTTTATTTGCCATCGAAAATCACTCGATATTGCCTTCGGTAATAATGGTGACAATCATTGACCGAGTTTTGGAAGTATTTACCGAGGACCGTAATCGAAGGTATATTCCTTCGATTATGCCTCGGTAAAATAAGCTCTCGAAAATGCCTTTGGTAATACTGATGGCAATTTTTCATTCGATAATGCCCTCGGTAAAATAAGCTCTCAAGAATTCATTTGGTAATACCGAGGACAATTTTTTATTTGGTAATGCCCTCGATATTTATTTATTTATTTTATTTTTCTTGTAGTGAATGGAGAACTTATTACTTGACAAAAATTTCTTATTTTATATTTTGAAAAAGTTTGACCTTTAGGGAAAAAATCTCGCCGTACCACTAGGAAAATCACCGCCGAAGGTATTAGTAGTCTGAATTTTTAAAACAAATATAATATACATATTAATGATTTAATTGAATATTAATTTATGTGGAGCCCAATAACTCAAATTGAGAAAGTCTATTCAAAAAAAAAAAGAAATTACACATCTCTCATATTAAAAAATATCTCGAAATGAAAGCATAGGAGATACCCCTAAATAAATAGTCCTATGTTTTTTAAAACATAGGAAATTGCAGCTCAGGTAGACGGGGTCGGGCCTATGTTTTTGATAACCCTAAATATCAATTAATATGAGACTTTTTGGGTTTGGGCCAAGTAGATCTGAAAACCCATTGACAAAGCCCAGTCCCTTCCTTTAAGCATTTTATGCGCCATGGGTGGAAAAAAAGTCATTTTGCCGTCGAGGTTAATCCATTGATGAATACTTTATATATATTTATTATATAAAATAAATGTGGTATGTACTCATTATTCATATAACAAGTATTTACCGAGTGTCACATCTCGGAAATTGCTTCAGCAAGAATATGAATATTATAGTAAATCGTGTGAACCGAAAACATCTTAATGGTAGTATATAATTTTGTAAAATTTATTGCACGTCAATTTTACAAAAGATTAAATAGGCAATAAATCCATGCACTTAATTTTCTTCAAAGATGCTAACTTTGATTGATTATCAATGATCAGAGGCAATGTTTTCATTTTCATTTTCAACTTTCAAATTTAATGTTTTTAAGTTTTATCGCCAATTTTCTTTTCATTTCCGCGCCAAAATGAATTGATAATGTCAATTTTTATGAAATTAAGAATGTAATTTAGCATAAGAAAAATAATGAAACCAGCAATTATATATATAAAAAAGCAAAAGGATGATATTTGTTACACCGAATACAATAAATAAATATTAAATCGTCATTTCCGTAGGATGGATGTAAGCTATAACTTTAATATTTTTTAAATAATTTAAATGAACTTTATGACGAAAAAAGAAATAAAAAATAATATTGTTTCGCAAGATTTTTTGTTAATCTGGATTTGGATTTGAACTTCTCCAGTGGACGCCAAACTCCGACAAATCTCTCTATTTTCTCTCTCTTAGGCCCTCTCCAGAACAAAGCTCCACTCTTTCACCTTTGCTCGCAAATACACACACACAGAAAGATAGAGGCAGAGAGATAGAGAGAGGAATTCTTTTGTACGCGTAGGTCACCTAAAGACGCAGAAGTAAATAAATGCAACTGTATAAACATCGAACAAGTGTTTCGCAATTGTTTAGGAATGGCAGAAAGTGAGCTTTTGTTGGGCGTGCAGTATTGTTTAGGGTTTTGATTTCTGTGTGAAAGAGGGGCGGGGGGTTGAAAATTATATAATCGGAGATGGACGGGAGGAGAATAACGGCAAATCCGCGGCCGTGCTCTGGACGGCGCGTGGTGGCGAAGAAGCGGCCCCGAGGTGGTTTGGATGGGGTTGTCAACAGCGTGAGAAAGCTGCAGAGAAGGGAGATATCTTCGAAGCGAGACCGAAGTTTCACAATGAGTGATGCTCAGGAGCGGTTTCGCAACATTCGCCTGCAGGTTTCATTTGATTAAAATTAGGGTTATTCAATTGTTCATCTGATTCTTATTATTCAATTTTGTTTATATTACCTTTTGAAAGACTTGAGTTTTGTTTGGTTTGGTGTGTTTTTGTGATGATATGTGTTGCTTCAGCAAAATTAGGGTTTTGGGGATTGATTAGGGTGTGCTCTAGATTTTCGAGAAGAACCCTTTTGAGATTCGCTCTCGTTTCTTACTTTATCAGTTGAAATTAACATGTTTATGCTAATAATTTGTGTAGATCTGTGTGTCAGAAACGGATGGGAAATTTTATTTATCATTTATGCAGATAAACAAAGTAAATTTAAAATATTAGCACCAGATGAATGTAATTTAGGATAGTATGTTTTCCTTTTTCTCGGATCATTAAAGTGTAAGTGTGTCATTACTCGATAAATTATTATCATTCTCTGTTGGTCCCATGAATTTCAGAAGGAATCTGAGATACCGGCAGTTTCTTTGTGATTGGATATGAATTTTTTTTTTCAACTGGCATTCTGAACCTAGATGGTTCAGAGGTTTACAAGGTAGTAACACTAATTAATTATGACATTAATTAACCATATGAACATTAAGTTGTGCAGATTTGTTTTCATTATTCGAGTAAACTATGACAGCTGTTAAAGCTTGTCATTCTCTGCTTTATGGCCGTTTTGTTCAACAGGAATTGGATCGCAAGTGCCACGTTTCATCTGATCGTATCCGTAGTGCCATGTTTAATTTGATCATATCTATATTACCACATTGCCTCATCTGTATGTGTCCCTTCGTAATGGAATATATTGCATCATTTCCTGGGAATTTCAAAGTGATGTTAGTGTTAACTCACATCAGTGAGCATATCAATTTCAAAATTGAAAGTGAACATATGAGTATATATGAAACATAGATGTGGAATACGAATAACTGTAGTTGAACGAATTATTTTCTACTAGATCCGTGACTATGCTTTATTGGCAAAATGATGTTGGATTCTTAGATATGTATCTTTGAATTTAAGGAGGATAGATGGGAAATCATTAATCGAGTTTCGTTGACGATTTTAGGCCGAAGAAAGTGACTAGACTCGTTATTTGGCTTTAGGACCACTTTCAAGAATTAGCAAGTAATATTCAACCTCAGCGTCAAAGGAGCTGCTAGGTTTAGTTTAACCAGTGCAACATTGAAGAGATAGTTCTATAGTCGAGGAGATTAAGCATTTGAATTGTTCTGGTTTCGATTTATATTTGTATGCTGATATTAGTTCTCTCTCTCTCTCTCTCTCTGTGTGTATTCCAATCATTATAAGGTGGCAAATCATTTATTTTGTGTTCTTTTGGTCTAGTCCTCTGTTTTTGGAAACTTTCAAAATTGGGCCATGTGTTTGGTTTCCTGTTATATAAAATTGGGGTATCGTCTTCTTCTTCTTTTTAATTATTATTAAATTTCTTGTTTGAATATCATTTTTCTTAATCTATGTATTTTAGCTCGTAATGGTTAACTAGTTGTTCTTTCGTCCAGGAGGAATATGATACTCATGATCCTAAAGGTTTTTGTCCCTTGTCATTGCCCTTTCTGAAGAAGCGGTCAAAAGTTATTGAGATAGTTGCTGCTCGTGATATTGTTTTTGCTCTCGCCCAATCAGGTGTTTGTGCAGCATTTAGCCGAGGTACATCGATCTAAATGAAATTTGATTTACTTAAACAATTATTTCTCTACAAGTATTTTTGACATCAGAAACGGGCTTATGGTTGTTACCTTTGCATGCAGAGACTAACCAGAGGATATGCTTTCTGAATATCAGTCCTGATGAAGTGATTCGCAGCTTATTTTACAACAAGAACAATGACTCACTCATCACTGTTTCAGTTTATGCTTCGGATAATTTTAGTTCCTTAAAATGCAGAACCACAAAAATCGAGTATTAAATTCGATCTACCATTTTACTATTTTTTTTTCTTTCTTTCAGTCTTGCATTTCTTTTTCATACTTATATTTATATGCCATGCATTGTAACTATTTCAGATACATACTAAGGGGTAAACCTGATGCCGGTTTCCCGCTCTTTGAGTCGGAGTCATTAAAGTGGCCTGGCTTTGTAGAGTTTGATGATGTAAATGGAAAAGTTCTTACTTATTCTGCTCAAGATAGGTAAGGATTTAATGAGCTTAGTTATGAGCTTGTGATACGTTGTGCTTGTGGTGTGTATTTTCATTTTATTGCTGACGTCTGATTCTTGCCTTTTCCATTTTCAGTATCTACAAGGTGTTTGACTTGAAAAATTACACAATGTTATACTCCATTTCAGATAAAAATGTTCAAGAGATTAAGATCAGGTAATTTGTGTATTGGCGAATATTTTTTTACATTTTACTCACTTCAATACTTATTAGGGAAATTTCTTATTTCTGTTACCTCAGATATTATTAGTACAATACATTTTAAGTGTTTTTCTTTTGTTATTGTTTTTTAAATTTCCAGATCGAGCTTATGGTGTTCTGTGTTCCCGCTGCTTCGGGTTTTGTAACATTGTTATTACTTTAATTTTATTTTACTGACTTTGCTTTGATGAAACAGCCCAGGAATAATGCTATTGATATTCACAAAGATTCATGGCAGCGTACCTTTGAAGATACTCTCTATCGAAGACGGGACTGTACTAAAATCATTCACACATCTTCTTCATAGAAACAAGAAAGTCGATTTCATCGAGCAGTTCAACGAGAAGCTTCTCGTCAAGCAAGAGAACGAGAATCTGCAGATTCTTGACGTAAAGCTGCTATTTTCTACCTCTTTATGTATTAAAATGCTCGTATTCTGTGAACTCTTAAACATATTTCTCTTCTTTTTATAGGTTCGCAATTCTGATTTGACTGAGGTAAGCCGGACCGAATTCATGACGCCGTCTGCGTTTATATTTCTATATGAGAACCAGTTGTTTTTGACGTTCAAAAACCGAACTGTGGCCGTTTGGAACTTCAGAGGGGAGCTCGTGACATCGTTTGAGGATCACCTGTTGTGGCATCCTGATTGCAATACTAACAACATCTACATCACGAGCGATCAGGACCTCATCATCTCTTACTGCAAAGCCGGTTCTGATGATCCGCTGCCTGATGGAAGTTGTATGTCCTATTCTGACTATAGAGATTATATCCATAATTTTAGGGTTTAATCACAAAAAAGTATTTGAAGTCATTCTTTAAAAAAAAAAAACTCGGTTATATTTGAAAATAACCCCTGAGGTTTAGGTTTACAAAAAAGAAAAAAAAAGAGCCTTTTGAAATTCAAAAAAACAAACCAACGAAAAAAGGTTTGATTTTGTATCACACTTTACCTCCTTTATAAGCAAAAACATTTCAAACCGCGTTTTTTTTTTTATATATTTTATCATTATTTTGGTAATTTTCAAACATATCTGTTTGTGTTTTTTTTTTCGTATTTAACCCAAATATCAGGGGTAGTTTTGTTATTATCCCTTTAAAATTACAAATGAACTAGATGAACATCTCAATCACGTTACTTTGCTCTTCTAACCGATCATTACCTCATATTGAACACCATTTGGTGCAGCGGGCTCCCTCGACGTAGCCGATTTCTTGGCTGGGCTGAGGCCCGGCACAATCAACATCAGCAATATCCTGACCGGAAAGTGCCTCGCGAAGATCACGGCGAGCAACAGTATCCCCATCGACAAACGCAGCTGCGGTGCCACCTGTGACGATGGCCAAGACTGCAACTCTAAAAGGTGCAAAAAAGATTCTTCCTCCTCACGAAATACGAGCACTGTTGCTGAGGCCTTGAAAGACATTACCGCTCTCTTTTACGATGAGGAGCGGAACGAGATCTACACAGGGAATCGACACGGGCTGGTCCACGTGTGGTCTAACTGAAAATTTGTATCGTATGAAATACCAAGTTGTTTCTTTTCTTTTTTTTTTTTGGGTGATGCTCTTGGTTACACTATAATACCCTTTTCCTAGCTTGCTGTGTTCGGCGGGGGGTTTATTTTCTCGTGTTGTAATTTCTAGAAGTTTTTTGTATTGTTAATTTGATCTGTTCGAGGTTTTGTGGCCCGATTTGGATATCAGGTCGTTGTGTTTGAGTGAGTTTAACTGTCGTAATAGATCGAGTAGTTGTGTGTAAGGTACACTCTGGGAATATGCTCTGTAAATTTGATTTCTGTTTTTGAATACGTTCTTAATAATTTGGTTATTTGTATTGGTTTCTTGATTCTGCTGGTCATTGCATTTATTTTTTTAATGAAAAATGAAGTAATTTGAATTCTTGAATAAGTCGCATTACTTTTGCTTCTATTGTAACATGCAATTTCCCGGGTTTTTTTTTTTGAAATAGTAGCAATTATGCCACCTTATTTTGCATCACTCTCTATGGAAACTTAATAGAAAAATGCAAGTCGAAAATGGTTCCATAAAAATCGCACTTTTCCAGAAAGTTTGGTACATCATTATTTCTCAACAACGCTATATAAACACATTTTCAAACATGATTTCTGGAATTATTTCTTAAAAAACACCTAAAGTAGCAACAAGTATGCTTGAACCTCCATTTTCATCCTATTTTAAGTTATCATCATTTATGCATTGCCTCTAGTGGGATATCAAGAATCGCAAGCCATCAGTAATCTGTTGCTTCACGGTATCCCAACTTTTTGGCATTTTCTAGTTTTCAACTCCTTGGGCAAGAAAACACGTTGGATTTATTCCTATAGAGCTTAGGACATTTTTCCAATCCATAATTTTCGACGACTATGGAACACAAAATTATTCGTGTTGGCGAATGGAGAGGGACTCAGGTCAATCATCATCCCACATCGATTGAGCATAAGCGAGGGTCAAACTAATTACACAAATTAAATTTAAGAGACCCATATCAAATCTGGCATGCGATATAGTTGCTAACGAATTTTATTTTGTATTGGGACGAGGACACTAGGGCCCATGTCTAGCCCAATAAAAAAAGGGTCTGTACTCGGCTGGCCCGTGGGCCCTACAAAAATTGCCAGCTAGTTTTGTACCCTCGTAGTAAACATGCGAGACCGATTAAAATATGATCATTTTTTTTTTAATTTTTTTAATCGGAAAAGGCAAAACCATAACTGAATTAGATAAAAATCGGTTTCGGTTTCTACCGATTTGGTTACGGTTTGAAAATCATCAGTTCGTTTCGTAACCGACTATTAGCCAAGTTTTGTTTACGCTGATCTCGACCGTTGATTTTTTTTTTAATTTGAATTCGTCGGTTTTTCGGTCGATTTTTTTAACCAGTGATTCATGGTTTAAGGTTTTCCGAAATCAAAATCGAACCGCCGGAAACCTATTCACAGTTTTAATTATAATCGAAACAACCGGTCAAATATTAAAGGAGACTGTTGACCGAAATCAAAACCGGTGATTTTCCGGTTAATCAGAACCCGATCTAACACCTGTACTCGTAGGGTCATATTTGGTTATTGATGGTGAATATATACCATAAATGCCACCAAAAGGAACAAATGCAGCATTAATGTTGTGAATAATCGTGTATGGGCCCAAAAAACAGACTTTTTTTGAGCCCAGAATCAATTCCCGCGGTGGTTTAGATGGGGTTGTTAGACAATCTCAGATTGAATACATATTTTCGAACCTAAAAAATATTGTCATGTCAAAGAGTAATTTATGTGTAAAAGAAGTAGTTTATATCAAATATATATTATTGTGAATTTACCTTAAGTCTCTCATGTCATTTGGAAATTAAGCATTTGAAAACTTCTACAATTACGAAATAAATATAATTTATTATGTAGAAAAATCAATTTGTACTTTTAGTGTGATTGAAAATACCTTGAATTTTACATAATTTATGCATCACCCATCGCTATTTGTTCTTCAGAGAATATATAGAATTTTAAAAGTCATGCTTTTTCCTTAAAATTATAGTAAGGATTTGGGTGTCTTAGGTAATACTTCATTTTTATTTTTATTTTGGACTAAATAATGATTTTAAAAATAGGTATTCTAAAATCCAAATTTAAAGAAAATGTCATTATTATCACCAGGAAGTCAAAATTCACACTTTGAATTGTGCAGACCAGCTAATAATACTAAATTAAGTCTTTTTTAAAGTCTAGTGGTTGGATTTTGACCATGGGACCTGGAGGTGTTCACCGGTTCGGGCGAACCGAATAAACCGTCGGTTTGAATCGGCGGTCAACGGTTGCGAAAATCGTTGACCACGATTTAAACCGGAATCGGAATCGCAATCGCCGTTAAGGCGGGCCGGTTCCGGTTTCCCCATACCCCAAACCGTAAACCGGCGGTTCAAATCGCCGGTTTAAAAAAAATAAAAAATTCAGTCGATCGACTGCCCCTCAATCGATCGACTGAGTCGTCAGCGAGCCGTTTGAAATCAACGGTTTTAATCTTGTGATCGTTGATGATCGACGGTCGAGATCAAGTGACCGTTGATTCAAACAGCCGGTTCGACTCGAAACCGGCCGGTTTGGTCCAAAATTGGCGGTTAACCGGCGGTTCATCCGCCTTTTTTTTATATTATTTTTTCACTCCTATAAATACCCCGCATTCACAACTCATTTTTCTCACCAGTCTATCATCTTCTATAATCTCTCTATTCTACATTGTCCCTCTTTGCAAATTTTGTGATTTACAAGATTCTTTAATTATTATCAAGTCTTTCTAATTATAAACTAAACTTATTTAAGTTTAGTGTTATAATTCCAAATATATTTCGTACTTTCTAGTTATAATCCTACTACTTTAGTCCATTACTACTCTTTCTTATTTTTTTTATATTAATTAATCTTAACTTCTAAAAAAAAAATGTCGAGTCGTGGAGGTTCTTCTCGTTCCTGTCGTTCCGATAAGGGGAAGAGTATAGCACTCGATGACGACGCCAATGTCCATCCAATCGGCTTATCACAAGGCAACACTCCTTCAGTCGGTGACTACAATCCCAATCGCATCGAAATTGACGAAGATTGGAGTGATACCGACATTGATCGATGTTATCAAGCTGCCGCCGCCTTTGCTGGTGAAGATGTGCCGCCCATTGAAGAGGAGGATGAATTGCCTCCTCCAAGAAATCCGAAAACCCGTTCTCGGGCAACAACGGAGTTAAAATCCGAGATTTTCAAGAAACATTTTCAAAAAATCGAAATCCCGCCACCCGCAAACGAGCCACCTCCGAAAGACGGCAAAAAATGAAAAAAGAGGTACCGTGTCACTTGCAACCATTGTACATTATCTTACCAATTTTTAGAAGGAGGAGGATATGGGAATATGCACAACAATCTCAACAACAAACACCCCGACAAAGTCGACATCGATAGGACTCAAACGCAACTACAAGGAGGACAAGTAAGTACGAACTCCTCTTCTTTATTTACATATTCCGACGCTACGCATAGAAAGGAATTAGCAAAATTTGTTTATTTTAGATCACTTCCTTTTAACTTTGCCAATGATGATTTATATGAAAAGTTCACCCAACTTTCTTTTAATCCCTCGAGTACGAGAGTTTCACGCTCTACCCTTACTCGTGATATTAAAAAAGTTGTTGGTTAAACTTATGTAATGAATTTGCTAGTATACCAAACAAAGTTTCAATTTGCTCGAATGTTTGGAGTGATCATTGGGAACGAAACTCTTACATGGGTGTTACATGTCATTGGGTTGATAATTCATGGACTTTACAAAAACGTTTGCTTGCATTAGAGATTTTAAAGCTCCTCACAATGCACATAATATTTGCCAATTAATTCATTTGATTTGTCAAGAAAATGGTTTAGTTGAAAAAATATTTTCTATTTCATTTGACAATGCAACTTCTAATACGGCGAGTGTTAATGAGCTTATTAGTATTTGTAAACCATCTATTGGTGGCTTGTTTTTTCATATTAGATGCATATGCCATATTTTGAATTTGTGTGCTCAAGATGGTTTGGGTGTTTTGAAAAATGAACTTTATCCAATTAAAGCGGCGGTCACGTGTATTCATAGAAATAAGTCATTGCAACGAAAATGGGCAAGTTTTTGTAGGAAAAACGGGTTTGAACCTAAAACTTTTTCAACCGATGTGCCTACTCGTTGGAACTCTTCATATAAATTATTGAAAGATACATATTCGTATAGAGAGATTTTGTGTTCGTTTTTTGCCCAACAAGAAACCGGAATTATRTTATATACAAACCAATGGTCTACRTGTAATTATTTGAAAAAAGTTTTAAAGGTGTTTAATGGTGCTACTAATTTATTTTCCGGTGTTTATTATCCTACTTCTCACCTTATTGTTGACAATTGTGTTAAAATTGCATTCGTCTTGAAGGAGTGCATGAAAAATGAACGATTGGAAGAATGTGTTATTTCTATGAAACGAAAATGGTTGAAGTATATTCATTACATTCCAAGTATATTTTTAGTTGCGTCATTATTAGATCCTAATAATAGAGAAAGTGGTTTAAAATCTTATCTTAATAGTTATTATGATGCTTTATTACCGTTTGAAGAATATGGATATCCTTCCGTTGAAAATATTATTCAAAATGTGAAAAAGTCTTTATATGATATGTTTAAAGAATATAGTATAAATTTTGACGGTCCTCTTCCTATGAGTTTCGGGCGACAAACTTCTACTAGAAGTGGTAATCCTAGTAGAAGTGGTGACGGCGACGATGAAATTGAGGGATTTCAAGATTTATTGAAACAAAAAAAGTCACGAATGGGGCGTTCGGGTTATTCATTCGGTTCTAACCATTATCAAGAACTTGAAACTTATCTAACAACGACTTTTGAGTATGGAACGTTGGGAGAAAATGAAGCCGATAGCGAGTTTGATATTTTGAATTGGTGGGCATCGAGAAAATCACTTTATCCAGTTGTTAACATCATTGCGAGGGAGATATTGGCCATTCCCGTATCAACCGTTTCAGTCGAACAAGCACTTAGTGAAGGGGGGTACATGCTGGACGAGCGGAGTTCCAAACTTACACCTCACAATCTCGAGTGTCAAATGTTATTGCATGATTGGGTCAACGCCGATCGACGGAAACAAAAAAACGTTCTTAGTGAAGATGAAGAGAGCGAGACGTATTATGATACTACGGGATCTAGCAACGAGTCGGTAAATGGATGAGTATGGTACCCCCCGCACCACCGCTTTCGATTCCAATGTAAGTAAGGTAAGTGAGAACTACGTGGACTTTGATTCCCAAGATAAGAGATACGTAGACAACTATCTTCAATTATTTGAAATTAAAATTTCAAATTTTAACTTCAAATATTTGAAAATAGTTCAAGTCCAATTTCTTTTTAATTTTCTTTTTTKAATTTATTAAAACTCTTCTATTATAATTTTTTTTATTTTAACTTCAAAATATTTTTTATTTGACCAGTCGATCGACTAATTGACCAGTCGATCGACTAGATTTTCAGTCGACTGGAGAACAGAATGTTTGGCAATTTAGAGCGAAACAGTCGATTGACTGACGCTTAGTCGAGCGACTGCCAGTCGATCTACTGAGTAAAAAAAAAAAAAAATCCAGGAAAACCGTCCAAACCGAACCGGGACCAAACCGTGAACCGRCGGTTTGCAAACCGSCGCAAACYGYCCGGTTTCACAGTTCGGTTCTGGTTCGAGGTTTCCGCCGAAACCGATCCGGCGGTTCGAACCGCCTGGACACGTCTAATAGGACCATATAACTCATTATTTTATTACTATTACTATTTTTTTCTTTACTAATATTATACTAATAATAAGGAGAAGATTCTCATCTAGTATGGCTTGGATAAATGATTGATCTGACGCTAATTTTACAATACAACCAAGACAATAGAAAAATTGTACTGTACAAGTCATATAAGACAAATTCGATCAACATATGTGAGTTAGAATTTCAATTTAAATTATTTGACTTTGACCTTCGTTACACTAGTCGCTCACCAATAGGAGGACATTAATTGGGACCATAAATTATTTCAATAATAAATACTTTTGCAGGCCACAAAAATGCAACATGTAGGGAACATATATATCTTCAATCTACATTACGCTTGTCCTTTTCCGCAAAATAAATCAAAGTCCTGATTCAAAAATAATATATATAGAGAGTGAGAAAAATCAATAAATAAAGCTAACGTACCTAGTTAGATACATCAAATACAACAATGTAGTGAAATATTAAAACTCATCACACTTGGATGTTCGTGGAACAAAATAAGTTTATTTGACTAATTTATTAAATGGGTTTTAATAATTTAAGTATGTTCCATTTATCATCGTATATAATTAAAATGGAAAAATTATTTCTTTATCCATTATATTGTCCACTTTTTAAGTTTGGGATCAAGATATTATTCAATATCAAAACACACACACGAAATTGGCAAAAACAAAAAAAGGTCCAAAATTATCATGTCGAGCCGAATTGCTGACGTGGAAGGATTATTTATTTTCTTATCATTTTTCATTTATTTTTAAATGTTAAATGGAGGAAAAAAGTCATTTTTACCCTTAATAATCTTAAAATTACTATTTAACTTATAATTGTTAAGTACAATTTCTTCTACGACGCTACCACGGATCCACCACCATCGCCTGCCGATATTTTTTCCCGAACCCAACCAATCACCATCGACATCCACAAAACCCGAACGAAATTCCCAACCGTCCCGAAACCCAATCCATCGCCACCTGCC
>BMAC01000128.1:1478865-1496988 GCA_014905375.1 Phtheirospermum japonicum
CAGAGAGCCGCTGGCCGCTACGGGTGTCACCTTGCCAAACGCCGCCGACGATCTATCTTATCAACCGCCGATCTCTAGTCGACGGAGTCGGGCCGTCGACGGATTTCTGGTTTCGACCGATTGGGAAGAAAAATGGGGAAGATGGGAAAAGGGAGAAATTGATTATGTTATCATCGGCCCATTTAATAATGTGATTAAAATAATGATGAAATTCCTTTAACAATAGTAATTTTAAGATTATTAAGGGCAAAAATGACTTTTTTCCTCCATTTAACATTTAAAAATAAATGAAAAACGATAAGAAAATAAATAATCCTGCTACGTCAGCAATTCGGCCCGAACATGATAATTTTGGACCTTTTTTGATTATTTTGCCAACTTCGTGTATGTGTTTTGATATTGAACAATATCTTGCTCCAAAACTAAAAAGTGGACAACATAATTGACCAAAAAATAATATTCCCTAATTAAAACCACCGATTGTTCTTTTGACTAATCATCCAAATTGATAATAAAGTCCTAATTATTAAAAATAATTGGGTTTAATCATACAGGAGAAAGGTTTGTAAAGAAGTCAATTTTATATTTTCGATGTGAGAACTAATGTGACACAAAACAAAAATTGTAAAAAAACATTTGATGATTATTTCCATTTAGATGCTTTACATTATAGTTTTGTGAACTATACGAGTCATCCGATTATGGCTGAAAATGTGATGTATTCTAGAAAGGAACAATGTATAAAGACAAAAGTTCAAATGGTGGTCACACTATTTTTTTATTATGTGACGGATCAAAAACTCGCACCAAACTTGGACCCAACCCAACAAATTGGATTCCATATAAAAGAAGAAAAATTGGAGCTTTCATCCCGTTCATCCTCTCTCTCCCCTTCATCATCCTTTCTTCTCGATTCCTCTAATTTCTTGTTTGTTTTAAGATTTGGAAAGCATCTGTCCTATCAAAATTTCCACGAGACCCTCCTCTTGATCTCAGCGTAACTCATCATCACCACCCTCCTCCTCATTTTCATCCTTTTTTTCGTTTTCGAATTTATAAACAATCTATTGGGCGGCGGCACCTTCAATCCCGCTGCCGCCACCGCCATTTACGCCAGCGGCCTCGGTGGCCCCGATTCTCTCTTCTCCTCCACCATCTAGTTTCCTGCTCAGGTCAGTAAATTAATAGGTTTATAAATAATTTATTATAGATAGGGTTTAGAGTTCTAATTTATCTACTTATTTATATGAAATTCAGGGTGTTGTTTGTGTTTGTGTCATTAGGGTGCAAATACTATTGTTGCTTCCAAATGATCTTTAATGATCCATCAACTCAAAGAGAATGATTGTCGGAATAACTTTGCGGACGTGCGTACTTACTTAGTCAAAGTTTCTTCGATTAAATTTTGTATCCTTAGAATTTGTGATAGTTTTAGGTTCTCTTATGTTTGTTCAATAGATTGGTTCTTATTATCCATCGTTTAATTACTACCTCTCCCTTAATTATTAGCCATTGGTGATGTGATAAGAAAAAACTTGTTTATGACGATAGGTTGAAAGGAATATTACCTCTCATTAAGTATTATCATGGCGGGATTTATTTAAATTTGATAACTTTAAGCCAAGTTCCTCAAAGTTCCATTCTTATATATGGATAGTTTAGCGAACTCGTCTGTAACTCTATGGCAGTTTAGGCGCAAGCATGTGGTAATTTTATTCCCTCAACTTTGAGATAATATATTTTTTGATGTAGGGCATATTGCTTTTTTCTTTCTTTAGTCTTTTTTCTTAGTTTTGGACACTTTGTCATTTGGAAAAATGAGTTTAACTATTTATTATCACTACAGTTATTTAAATGTTATGTATGCATTAATTATGAAGAGTATTGATGAAGTCTCACATTTAGTATGAAAATATGAATAATGTCTCTCAGATATGTTGATTTTCCCCCATCACATTTTCATTCCCTTCCCACCCCCCACCCCCAAATTTAACATGGTTTAATGCTAATTTGATTATTCACACATTTACATTTACTCAAATTTGTTCACTTGTAAAAAAAAAGTACTATTTTGTTGCAGAATACTTCGAATCTCCTTTCGAGACCCGAAACACTGGAAGAATCTTATCCGTTTTTCGGTTATGTATAGAAAGATAGAAATAAAATGACCACAAATTTAAGTATTCACTTAATCTTGTTGGTCTAGGTGCTTTTCTTCTAGTCTTCAAGACTCTTTATTTTGGGGGTGTATATGATACTTGGGTTCCGGGAGGGGGGATGTAAGAAAAATTACCAACTTGACCCTTAGCCAAAGTATTGTATTTGGTTATTACTAAAACCCCCCTTTGATGGGAGAGTGGAGTGTTAGTGTATAACATTTAGTTGCCGCATGTGCATCGACCGTTATCACAATCCTCGTTGGGAACGATTTTAATTCAATTTTCGCAAAAAAAGAATTCTTCGAGATTTAGATCTCGAAACTTGGTCAAAGTACTGAATGCAATGGCATTGGAACAGAATAAAACCATCGAGAAATTTAGATTTGGTGATTTATGGAGATAAAAGTGACATATTTTCCGTAGCGAGGTGTTGGGATACAAAATGAGATTTTATGACAAGTGTTATTTTTGAGAAATTTTTTAATTTCAATTTTGATTTTATGTAAACATGTTATTTTTTAAGTTGGATAGAGAATAATGTTGCTAGATGCCACTTTTTTTGGGATAATTAAAATGTTTATTTTGTTACATTTGTCGCTGTTACTTTCATTTATTAATAATCTGCAGTTTTGTTGTATGTTGATTTCAATTTGTTACTGTTGTGTGCTAGACTTTATGTATTATTTAGGTTGTTCGAATATTTATGTTTTCTTTGCGTAAAACTATTATCGTTTTTGCACTAAAACTGTCACTTTTGCATATCATAAGATTCATTTTTTATGAACTCTTTATGAATAATTATCGTTACTTGTGCATTGTGTCACTTTTTCACTAAATGCTGTCATTTTTACACATTATATTATAATCAACCATTTAACTTAAAATATAATAATGTCAATGTTGCAATAATATGTGCCGCTTTTTCAATAAAACTTATCACTTTTGCACTAAAATCTGTCACTTTTACACATTATAATGTAACGAAACATTTGACATAAACTATAATTATATCACTTTTTCAATTAATGTTGTCACTTTTGTATTGAATATTTTCACTTTTTACACATTCACTTTTACTTTTGCACTAACAATTGTTACTCCTACTCAATATATTCCAATCAATCGTTTAACTAAAACAGAGCCAAGACTTATTAAGAGACGGGGGTTGAAAATGATATAACACTTTCACTAAAAACTGTCACTTTTTCACTAAAATATGTTAATTTTATGCTAAAATTGTCAACAACAACAACAGAGAAGAAATGAGTCTAAAGCAAACTGGAATATAACTCGTATAAACAATTTTACAAATATACTGCATTTCAACGTACAAGACTTTGTATCAATGATTACAAGACAACTATGAATTAAAACAATATAAAATCTTAATCTATCATCACCACATGATACCATCTCATAATCACCTCACCATATGTTTATAACCCACGAAACTGGCACTTAGATTGCTCAGACACACCCACATCTCTGCCTTTAACACCACTGCATCCGATCACTCTTGCCAAAATAATTTTCATTTCTCTACATCAGATCCAAATAAATTTACACAATTAGCACCTAGATTGAACCCAACAACATACTTTTAGAAATTTAATGAATTACCAAACCCTGCACCACTAAATGTTGTAGTCGAGGCTATAACAATGATGTATAATCCAAATTAGAATTAAGAATATAGTTTCACCTATCATTAAAGCAGATCACGGAGGATCTCGGGACAATGAGCATGACGTTAAAGTAGAGATGCGATGGTTAATCTTCTTCACGGTCATTTCACTTAAATGCATAACTTCACCCCATTGAAGCACTACACCCTGTACGCGTGGCAGGACATATCTTCCTCGATGTACCTGATTTCTTAAATCCTTCACAAGAGCACACAAGTATTAGAGATTTAAAGACAAATTAAAAGTGACAGTTTTATAAGGAAAAGTAGCATTATTTTGCATAGAAAGTGTCACTTTACCAATAGATTTTAATAGTCAGTAGTGACAATTTATATAATAGTTTATCTACTGCAATAGAGTTTATCTATAATAATTGACAGTTTTTGTAAAGAAAAGTGATTGTTTGTAGAGACAATGACACTGTTTTACCAACAAATCACACAGTACATCGAAGATGGAATAACATATATGACAAGTTTCATAATAAGTGTCTGTTATATAAGGAAAAGTGATGGTTTTTATAGAGAAAGTGACACTTTCAAGTATAAATTCATTTAAGAAAACTTGAATTCACAACACGGAAATAAGAAGGTCATTCAATCATTTCAATAAACATTTAAGATGGAGCTTGGTTATCTTCAAGTCAATCCTCAAAAAAATGAAACCAATAACTAGTAAGTCATTCAGTTTCACAATATCGTATTGACATTTAACCTATTCCACTTGATTTTGGAACACGGAAAATATAATCATATGAGAAATATTAGTTAATAAAGCTATAATCACTTCCAAAAACCTTTGATCAAGATTGTAAAGCCATGTAGATGACTCGCCGCATCATCATGATGGCAGCATCCCGACAGAAGTATGGAGTTAAATCAACGGCGGAGGAGTGACATTAAATTCCCGACAAAGGTGCAACTTCAAATTTGTGGCGAAGGCACGACGGAGATTGTTAAGTTCGCTGCGATTTTTTCCATAGATGGAAGTGTTGAGGGGCGAAGGCGCAACAGAAGTGATGAGATTTCGCTAATATGAATTGGTTAGTATTGGATGGAGATATCGACCGAGAGAGAAAGAGCGACGAAGAAGAATAAAAATGAACAATCTTTCGTGTTTTTCTTTAATATATATATGGTCTGATTTTGATATGGGCATGGATTGGATTTAAACTCTATCACATAGAAAATATTCGCATGACTATCCCACATAAAGTTTACTCTTGTATCAACTTATTGAGAGAGAACACTTATATTTATTAAACTATATGAATCTAATTACTATATTCATTTTTATTTGACCATTCATCAAGTTTCAATTCTACCCCTTCTAAGTTGGCGGATACACTTTTTTCTAAAAAACTTCCACAAATTTCTCTAAAATATTGTATAAAATTAGAGAATGTTATAGAGTGGAATTGAAGAGTAATTTTACATGGATTTCTCTAAAACGTTTTGCAATATATCACGAAAGAACTCTAAAAGATTTATCTTGACCATGTAAAATTAATGTGAGCGAAGGATTATTTTAAATAACACCTCATTAAATCAATCTCAGAATTATTTTTTCTTTCTGGAATGAGGAAGAGAAAGGAAACTTTTTTAAGCTATACAAATAATTTTATCAATGTGAATGTAAGGAGCTTCCGCCACTTGTATTTGTTTACAATGGCTGGTTTGAAAATACTTTGTAATTTTGATAGCATATTATTTTCATGTATTTTTTTTAAATATTTATGCATGGTTCTAAAATTATAAGTATTTTGAAATGAGTAATTTTAATCAAATAATAATTTCATTAATATCTATACCTGTAGCTCACGTGACATTGTATAAGATGATCCGTGTCATCCTTTTATTGGTTAATTTTTTATTATTTATTTATTTTAATTTGGGCTTTAGTTATAATTAATTTGGGTTGTATTTTAAATTACATTTATTCTTATTTTAATAATTTGAGCTTTGATATTAATTACATAACTTGTCTTTCTTTCTTTTCCCTTTTTGCATATTAAGAAATTACTATACGAAAGATCTATTCAATTAGTGTAATTTTGATTCTCCATTGGTATTACCTATCTATATTATACTACTTTATTTTGAATTTATTGACAAATTATTTTTTCTAACAAGGAGTAATTATATTTATTAAAAATCATAATCATTTGAAGATTGTAATATTTTTTTAATTCTCTTTTCATAATTGTCTTTAACCAACATCCAAAGGACTCTGTTCCAATATGAATAATCGTTATATGGTGCACGGGTGCACATTGCATGGTGCACCTGACACCAAAATGACGCTGTTCCATCTAGTAATAATTTGATGAATAAAGTTCTTTATTATTGCTCTTGAGTAGTCGTACCCGAGGCAGAGAGAGATCCCACAAACTTCGAAAAAAGACTGAATAATTGATCGAAAAATCAAGAAAACAATTACAAAATTCAGAAAATTCCAACGAATTTCTTTGCGATGTTCTCCGATTGTGCTTCAAAATCAGAATCTAACTTCAGTGTCCAAACGCACATTGTTTTCCCTTTTATTTTTTTTATTTATTTTTTGCTTCTATTGTGTGCGAATGACTATTGATGAAAAAAGTACACCGATCTTTCTTATTTTGCAATGTTTTAATTTCATGCTTCAACTATTCTCTAGTTTTGTCCATCAGGCGAACTTTACAGTGTTTAATGTTTATTTACAGTATTTTTATTTTTTGTGTTAGTTATGCTTCAATTCACACTAATTTTACAGTGTTTTTCATTTTTTGCTTGAGACCAAACCACGTTTTATCTCTGGGTATATTGCATGAAATATGTCTTTTGTTGACCAGTCACGAGTTATGTACATCACTTAACACCCGTAAATATAACACTTTCAATTATGTGTATATTGCATACATAATATATCTTATGTGTTATGCACATCTGTTGACGATAGTGATACACCACGTTACATCTATTTGTACATTGCATATAAATGTGTCATGCATTGTCCACCCCCTATTTGATGTGCATCACTTGACGTCAGTAGATATATCATTATAATGTACATTACAAATATAATATGTTATATGTTCCCAGTTCTTGTGTTATATACATCAGTTGATATCAATGTACACACCACGTTTTGTATATAATATGTCTATCTCTAATTTGTGTAAACACCAAATGGACAAATCACTATGTAGTTATGTTTACATCGCAACATGTCATCTATTTTCAAATAAAATGTATCAGTTTTATAAATTTTAATATATATATATATATATATATATACATATATATATATATATATATATATTAACATAAGTAAGCTGGTACTCGAACAAACTATAAATGCGTTGAACGAAAAATTATATGAGGTTTATTATATTGTATTTTGAATATGTAAATACTTTGGATGACATTGGATATTTTAAAATATTCAAAGTTCTCATTCAATATCATGTTACAAAACATAACATTTGTATTCTACGTACATCACATTTATGTTATATGTACATTATTTACATGATAAATGTATATCATATAAGTTATGGTATTTAGTGATTTTAAGTGTACATTATATTTACCTTATGTGTACATCACATTTATGTTATATTTACATTATATTTGTCTTAAGTTCATTATAAAGACATCAAGTGTACGTCATTATATCCTACCAATGCAGGTATATTACTTTCCATCAACATGTATATCATATCAACCCACTACGTACATCATAAAAATATATATTTAATTCACTTATACAATAGATACATAATTTTCACACATATGTACTCTAATAACATGATAAATATACATCATATAAAACCAACTAAAAAGCTTTAAACAAGAAGATTGTTCATAATAGATACATTAGTTAAGAACATTACGTACATTAATAGTACGATAAAGTTTACCTCATATAAACTATTTTCAAGCTTAACTCGGCATTCATTACAATTGAGATTTAATTACAACAGTAATCGCTAAAAAGCAAATCTTAATAATTTGTCCTCAATAAAATGAACTAAGCTCTCGAATTTATGTACGGATTCAAGTGCAATTGATCAGTTTGATTTACAGCAGTTAGACGAACAAGATAGCCATCTACAGCAATTCCATAAATAATATCTTACGAGGTACAATGGAAACCAACACAATGTACATCAATCAACTCAACGCAGTAAATCACAAAAATATATGAAATATCAAAATGCGCTTGAACTAAAGCATGCGACTACATAAATCAAATAGCACAAGACTCTTAAACAAATATACATCATCCAAAAGTTTTAAAGATAGGCCTAATAAATCAACAACAACAGTAAACTCTTCAACAACATCAATACACATACAAAATATATATATATATATATATATATATATATATATATATATATATATTATATATATATATATATATATATATATATAATCACAATGGTTTATACTAAGATATCGCACGATGTATCTATTCAACTGCAACCTGCTTATATAAATAAATGTGAATTGTATTTAAATAAAAGTAATGTATCACAACACATGGCATAATGTAAATACTCTACTGGCAACTACACCAATAATAAAAGAAAATACAACAAAAAGTGATATACATCTCTTTCCATAGTGATGTATCGTAAGTACAAACATGATGTACATATTCGACTAGAACTGCACCAATAATAAAACAAATAGAAAATCATAACTTAATAACTCAAAATAAAAGATCATTCTTTTGATTTTCCCCCTCAGCTTTGCCAGTAATTGTCAAACTTGGGAGTGAATTAAAAGCCGAGCTGGTTTTTAAATTACTATATGAAAGCACAAATCACAATCAACACTAATCCGCGTAGATTTGCACCCTCCCAGGGTTCTCACGTAGAGAGAGCCTTTATGCTTATTGGAGTATCCCTTACCAAGAAGGTGATACTCTATAAGCTAGCTCATTTTCTCTTGGTTTTCCAATGTGGGACATGCCACATCGAAAAGAAGTAAACAATTTCAACACTAACACTTTGAGTTTTAATATCTTTATCTTCCAAAAACTATTTTGAACAAATAAATATATCATTTTGATGTTCTCACAATATAAAACACGACTCCACATTCAAACTTGTCATTCAAAAAACGAGACAAAAAGAAATTGGTGTCTAAAATCCACCCAACATTCCTTCATATTTATCCATTTTCCCAACTCATTTTTAATTAATATATTGTTTCCAGATTTTTTGTAACTCGCTGTTGCTTTTTTTTTTTTTTTTGAAATTCAAACTAAAAATCATTCATCATATCCTGCATTTTTTTATAGTGGTTATAAATGAGAATTAGTAGCTTGACTTGATATTTAAACTTTTACTGATTCTAAGCTTTTATCCACTCAAAGCATCGTTGATTGTAAATTAGTAGCTGCATTTTGACATAAGGTATGAAGCATGCACATGGTGTGCGAACAAGATAGAGAAAGTATCATCAGGAGGTTTGGAACATCTGTTGCCCCATTCATCTGATCTGAAGTCAAAGCTTTGCATTCAAAAGGATCCAATGCCAAAGTATAAACTCAAATCACCAGAAAATCAAGACATCTGATGTGGACCAAAATGTCTGTACGTAATATTATGTGATATATGTGGGTATTTGTGGAAAGCGACCTCATTTTTAGGAGAGGGTGTGTCTCCTGGAAGATGGGCGAGTTGTATTATGTCTTTGAGAAGTGAACGAGTTGAAGGCTGTTCCTTGAAAGTGAGCGAGTTGATCTGGTTAGAGTAGCGACCTGTAGTATGAGAATGAGTTCTCATATAGGGTCGTGACCTCTTGTGGTTTGAGTTGTGTACTTGAGCTCGGTTATGGGTTTTGTGAATATCAAGCCTGCGGGCTTAGTTCGAATGGTTTATGAGGTTTTGATGGACTATATGGGCCCAGTCCTATTCTATTGTCGTGTGACCTCTTGTGGTTTGAGTTGTGTACTTGAGCTCGGTTATGGGTTTTGTGAATATCAAGCCTGCGGGCTTAGTTCGAATGGTTTATGAGGTTTTGATGGACTATATGGGCCCAGTCCTATTCTATTAATTTAATGAGAGATTTATTATTTATGGGAACTTACAATATATTTGAGGAATCCTAATTCTAAGACAGTTGTGGTATTTATGGAATTGTGGTGTGAGAAGGTAACCCTAAATTGTGGAGGGTTCCCTCTTATCTCTATATAAAAGGAGGTGTATATCTCTCATTATTCTAAGCCTATGATATCATAATTGCATTTTGAATGATTTGAGTGAAGGGATTGAGTGTTGTGATTTCGCTTATTAACTTAAGCGTCGGAGGGCCTTAACGGGCTCGAAATCCGACCCGTCTGAGGCGCTGTTTTGCAGGATCGGCGAGGTTGCTAGGAGATTTGGGGAGAGTTTCGAAGGTCGCTGAGACGTATTTCATCATCAATTCAGGTCGCTGATCTCTTCTGAGGTTAGTACCCCCTATATTTGGTAGTTCAATTTTTTGGACGCATCAACATCAAATGGTTTACTTAATCTGTACTGATAAGGTTTACAAGCATATTTCTTCTCAATATATTGGTTCTTTGGAGACCAATTATGGTTCTTATACTCATCACTTGGAATTTTTATTTCATTAACCAGGTTTCTACATATAATTGGTTCAGCAAAAATACGGAGCATCACCAATTCCGTGGAAAACGAGATATCTCAGCTGGAAGAAGCCTACAAATTTCACTTTTCTCTATATGCAAAGGTAAAAACAACCGTAATGTTTTTTCTGTTCCCTACATTGTAATGTGTTTTATTCCTGATTCATGGATTTTGTTTTTCAATTTACGTAAAATTCGACTGATTATATATATATTTTTTAACTATCAACTCTGTTAATGTTATGCCTGCAGGCTGAAGGATCAGATGCTTCCAAGTATGTGTTAATCATTTGCTACTACTTCAATTTCCAGAATTACATATCCTCTGGGAATAATTACAAAAAGTACTTTCGAGGTTTTACTTATTTACAAAAAACCCACTTGACTTTCAAAATTATGTAAATACCTTGATGTTTGATTCAACGTTAAAATTAAGGAGCTAATTGTAATATTTTTATAAATGTGAAGGAGGGTTTCAAAAAGAGAATAAATTATCAGGGATATTTTTTGTAATTTTGAAAGTTAGTTGTTTTTTTTGTAATTAGGTCAAACTTTAAGGGTATTTTATGTAATTAACCCTATTTTATAATCTGACACTCGGTTATCTACAGGAATGAATTACTGAAGGCCATGGACCTGAGGCTTACTGCATTGAGAGGAGAGCTGATAGCTGCTTTTGACCAAGCTGCTTGTTCGACGTATTCAGTGGAGGAGATGACTGATATAGAAATTTTTTCTCATCAAAATTTTTGGATCAATAGACTTGAGGTAGTATCCCTTTGCTTGTCACTGTTTTTAAATTTTGTGTTAGTTACAAAAAATACACCTGACGTTTTGCCTATTTACCAAAGAAAAAAAAATGCAATTATCTATCAGAATTACAATTATGTCATTAAGATGGAGATTCGGAAATAAATATTATAATCATGGGATATATCTGTATTTACATGTGATATATATTAGAAGGAGTTTAGATTAGATATTGTTAGTCATGAGGTATTTAAAAAGTCATGAGATATTTAAAAAGTCAAATACTCTTTGAATTTGTAATTTGACTGGATTTTCCTAAACTTCTAAGTTAATTATATACACCAAATCCCATCTTTAAACATGAGATTTCACAAAACTTTTATAAACTCCCAACAAATATATAAAATCAATAAAAATAAAAGAAAATCCATACAAATTTTATAGTTAAACAAATCTTAAAATGTCTCTATAAGTTTCAAATGAATACACCCCCCTAAGTCTATTTTTTACTCCCTCCGTCTCATTCTATCTGTCGCAATTTACCATTTCATGGAGATTAAGAAAAATTATTGGTATTATAATTATAAGTATCAAATGACTATAATATCCTTTAATTTAAAACAATTAAAAGTGTGAAGTAATAAAGATTGATGTAAAATTAGTAAAGTAATAATTAATTATTATTGGGAAAGTAAAAAGTAACAGTGATTTACTTTGAAACAGGATGGGGGAGTATTTATGTTAAGAATCTTCTAGAATCTATAGTTTTGTTCGGTCTCTTATTATATGTATGAAGTTCTACTCCTGTTTTTATTCATCTGTTTACTATTGAGTTAAATTAGAAGTGTTATACTTCTTTGTGTCAATACTTTTCCGATATTCAGTTATGAATCAATGGTAGTATTTTAAGTGTCCTTGTTATTCATAGCTTCCGCCTCCGTCACAGTGACATTGGTTTCTATTTTACGAATTGCACAAATGGATATTTTTATTTATTAGATAGGGTTAATATTTTTTTACCCCCAAAGTATGCGTTTTTTTTCACTTTGCCCCCCAATGTATTTTTTGTTCCATTTCACCCCTCAATGTACACGAAAGTTTGACGTTGCCCCCTGAACTCATTTTTCGGCAGAATATTTCGTATAGATACTCCCACGTGAGCCGCACGCCTGTTTTCAAGGGCAAAATCGTCTGTTCTGTGTGAGGCCTTTAGAATTCCCGCTGAATAAGTACACTCGTGACAAATGAACATAATCCTCAACCCTAAAAATCAAATCGCATCCGTAATCTCAAAATTAAACCCTTAATTTCATTCGTTCTCGAGCAAAGAGTTGGAAGCTTAAATCCTAATCGGTAGCAATGGTGTGGAAAATACGTTCCCTTGTTGAAGATCCCGATTATGGTAAGTATTATCTCACTTAGGGTTTTGCTGCTAATACCCATCCATGATTTCTGTCTCAATTATTGTATGTGGGGACCAAATGTGGATTTAGGTTTTATTATTCAGTATGTTGGGACTAGAGCTGGCAATGGGTTGGGCCGGACCAAAATTCCATCGGGCCGTGATTTCGTTGGCCCAAGCCCGGCCCATCATAGGTTTTTTAGTGTATTTATGCGGGCCAAGTCGGACCGGGCCAGCCCGCCAAATCGGGCCTGTTGGGCCGGGCCAAAAACGGCCCAATTTTTTTGGGCCTGGTATTCTAAAGCCCAAGCCCGTCTAAAATCGGGCCGGGCCTGAAATTGCCGGCTCTAGTTGGGACCACGAATTGAGTTTTTTTCCTATTAATATGATGCACGAGGGCTCGACTTTTTGGGTTAATTTTCATGTGGGGTATAAGGGAATCTTTTTTTGTTTCCATGTTGGGAACATATTTTTATTAAATTTTAATTATTCTTTTTTGTTTTGTTTTGTTTGAGGTTTATGGCAACATGTATGGTTTACTGTAGGATAAAGATGCATCCTTTTTATTTGTTTACAATTATTTTTTCTTAAAGTGGTCGCTTTTTGTTGTTTTCCCACCCCTACAGGTTCAAATTCTGATTATTTCACAATTAGGATGCACCATTCTGGTTTATTTGTTAATATAGGAAAGAGATGCTATCTTGATGGTCAAATTACTCATATAGACTATTGTGATGTTGATGAAATGTCTATGCTTGAAATTAGTAGTATGGGTAGTGATCTTGGATTGACTAATGTAAAAAGTTTTCAATGCAGTATGGGTGGTGTTAGTGACTGTAATAGTTTATTGATGTTAAAAACTGATGGTGATGTCATGAATATGGTTAACATGATTGATGATAATAGGACAGTAGAAGTGTTTGTTGAACATGAACTTAATGTAAAGGGTCAAAATGAAGATGAATCACATGAACAGAGTAAGGAGTTTCCTTCTGTGGATGAGCCACTTAGTTTTATGGGAGAATGCTGATAATGTGAATGTTGATAATGTGATTGGTGATAGTGTGAATGTTGATAATGTGAATGCTGATAATGTGAATGTTGATAATTTGATTGGTGATAGTGATGATAGTCAGTCTGTATGGTCTGATTCTGAAAATTCTGAGGTTTTTCTTGATAGTGATTGTGACTTGTCTGATGATGATGCTGTGTTTAATGGCAACATTGATTTTGAGGTTGAATGGCTTGGAAACTATGTTCCTAGCTCTGATATTACAGAACAAAGGTCACTTATTCTCAGGAGGTCTGCAGGTCCTAGAATTAATGGTCACCCAATATTTAATGAAAAGATAAACCCTGATAATCCACAGTTTGAATTAGGAATGCATTTTGTGGATACTGATGTGTTTAGGAAAGCAGTTAGACAACATGCCATTAAGAGTTGTAGAGACATTCTGTTCAAAAAAAATGATAAGTGGAAAGTCCAAGTAGAATGCAAACACAACTCATGTCCTTGGAAAATTTATGCTTCTAAAGGAAAAAATGAGCACTCTTTAAATATTAAGACCTTTAATGGAAAGCATAAATGTCCTAGGAAACAAGTTGTCTCTCATGCAAATTCTAAATGGTTGGATGAGGCTTATAGGAATAAAATCTGGTCTGACCCAAAGTGGCCCATTGAATATAAATTTTAGTCCTCCAGAGTGAGATAAAACTATGCTTTACTAGGGGTCAGTTGTATAGAGCAAAAAACCTTGTGGCAAAAGGGGGGTGTGGGACAGATGCTGAATAGTATGCATTGTTGTGGTCATATGCTGAAGAAATAAAGAAAACAAATCCAGGAATCACTGTTAAGATTAAGTGTAAGCAGGTAGGGGGGGAGCCAAGGTTCAAAAGAATGTACATATGTTGGGGTGCCTTGAAAACTGGATTCCTTGAGGGGTGTAGACCTGTTATCTTTCTTGATGGGTGTCATATAAAGACTCTTAGTGTGGGGTAATTTTAACTGCAGTTGGGATAGATGGGAACAATGGGTTCTACCCTTTTGCATATGCTGTTGTAGAAAAGGAGACAAAGAAGACTTGGTCATGGTTTCTAGAGTTGGTTATTCAGGATTTGAATATTACCAATAATTATCACTGGACTGTAATGTCAGACAAGCAAAAGGGTCTTGTTGATGCCATAGAGAGACTGCTACCAGAGTGTGAACAGAGATTCTGTGTGATGCATCTTTACAAGAACTTTAAGACAAAATACAAGGGTTTGGGACTGAAATGTTTTGCTTTGGAAAGTCTGCTAGGGCTTGTAGAGTTAGGGATTTTGAGATTGCAATGTCTGAAATCAAGAAGATGGATATGGGAGCATATGACTGGTTGGCTAAAAGACCACCTGCACAATGGTCTAGGTCTCATTTCAGTGGTCATTCAAAGTGTGATGTGTTGTTAAACAATATGTCAGAGAGCTTCAACTCTTTGATATTGAGAGCCAGGAATAGACCAATTATCAGTATGTTGGAGACTATTAGGGTTACTTTGATGAAAAGGATCCACATGAGAAGAGATCATATGGCAAAGCAGCATGGGGATTTATGTCCAAAGATTAGTAAGTTGTTGGAAGAGTTAAAGGGAAAGGCAATGGAGTACATTTGTCACTGGAATGGTTTGGATCAGTTTGAAATTGAAGCAAGCTTTAGGGGGAGGTTTAAGGTGCATTTGGGTGAAAAAACTTGTAGTTGCAGAAAATGGGAGCTTTCTGCTATACCATGTGCACATGCAGTCTGTGGGATGTTCCATTTAGGATACTAGCCAGAGGACTATGTAGATGAATGATACTCAAAGGAAAAGTTTATGAGCACATACAACCACCTCTTATGTGCTCTTGATGGACCTGATATGTCGCCTATTGTGGATACTGTACCATTGATTCCTCCCATATGTCAGAAGATGCCTGGTAGACCCAAAAAATACAGTAGAAAGAAGGGAGAAGATGAGGCTGAGAAGGGGTCTGAATTGAAGAAGGGAAAAATTCCAGTGAAGTTGAGTAAGAAAAGATCCACAATGACATGCTCAAGTTGCAGGCAGCCCAACCATAATGTAAGGGGTTGTCCTCTACTGAAAAGGGGACAAGAAGATGACAGAGGTTTGGATGTTCCTGCACCTATACAAGATGAAGAACTTACTGCTACAAAGGTAATCATATATTTCATTTAATTTTATATTTCATTTCAACCTGTTTTCTATTAATACTAACTTTATAACCTTTAATCTAATGCAGGACAATACTACTACTGTTGGCTCTCAGAGTTCTCCAACTATGGTATGGTTAGACTATTTTTTTTCACTTTACAATATGATGTTGTGTCTTACTCTACTCTACATAATTTTTTTTAGAAGGGTGTGAGAAGAAGTTTCAGGTTGCAAGAGGCAGGGGTCCAATCATCTATTCCAAGGACATCTCCATCTCATATGACACATGCACAACCTGACCTGGTAGAACAGGTGAAAATAAATCCTATTTATATCATTATCATCTGTATTATCATTTATTTATAAATATTTTTTTTTCAGGCTAAGAAGAGGTTATTTTCTAAAGGGGATGACCAGACTAATTCTAGAAAGAGGATGAAAGGAAATGCAGTATTCTCATCCCCTCAGGTCATAGGAGACAATGAGAAAGTTGTATCTACCCAACAATCTCAATTGCAAAAAAAGACTCTAGGTTTGAAGCAAAAGTTAAAGGTATCTATTTATTCATAAATCTGGTTAGCTTAAATTAAAAGATGTACTTTTTTTTTAAATTAAAATTATAAATTACATTTTCTAGGTAAACAAGCCCCAAAGGTCTTGTGAGACTCAATCTCAAATAAGTAATCTGGAGCAAGGAGTTGTGAAGCCTGTTTTAAGTCACTACAAAAAAACTGCAATTTTTCGAGGGGAAAACCGAGGGTTTTCTTCCCCTCGGAAAACACCGAGGGAAAAATCGAGGGAAATGTGAGACCCTCGGTTTTTTCCGAGAGAAAACAAGACCCCTCAGTTTTTTCCTCGGAAATCAGGCGCCAATATTTACCGCCATAATTACCGAATGTAATTCCAAGGAATTTTCGAGGGGAATTCTTTCCGAGGGCACTTGACCCTCGGAAAAACCGAGGGTCCATGGATCCCCTCGGTTTCTTAATAACCAAAATTAAAAAAATTAAAAAAATTCACCAAAAACACCGAGGGTCACTTCTACCCTCGGAAAAAACCGAGGGTAACTGGCTCCCCTCGATTTTTTAATAATAAAAAAAATTAAAAAATTAAAAAAATTCATCAAACAAACCGAGGGTCATACTGACCCTCGGAAAAAACCGATGGTCATTGGAAACCCTCGATTTTTTAATAATGAAAAAAATAAAAAAATTAAAATAATTTGCTAAAAACCGAGGGTCACGTTGACCCTCGAAAAAAACCGAGGGTACACGGCTCCCCTCGATTTTTTTGATAATTAAAAAAATAAAAAATAATAAAATAATTTGCTAAAAATCGAGGGTCTTTGGTTCCCCTCGGTTTATTCCAAGGGCCAAGGTGACCCTCGGTTTTGTAAAAAAAAAAGAAAAATAGGAAAGAAATTAAAAAAAAAGGAAAATCGTAAAAATGAAATAAATCCTATCATCTCGGGCACGTGAGGAGGTTTTGACCCGATTTCGGTCAAAAGATATGAACGAGCATGTACGTATCCACACGTTTCGTGCAATTCGACCAACAACCAAGATACGATCGATCGATCAAGTCGTTCGGTTGGAAACGCGAATCAACGAGGCTTCGTGATTTCTACAAGAAAGAAGGGGGTGCGTCTCGTCGTCGTGGAACATCGAGGGTCGGTCGTGCCTCGTTTCGTGCTCGTTTAGTATTTTTTTCGAATTTTTAAATAAAAAATCGGAAAAATCCCTAGAAAAATAGAAAATTAGTAAAAAATAGGAAAAAAACGCCCAAAATTCACAAACATTCAGGGGATGGGTGCATCTCGAACTCGTGGAACCATGATGATTGGTCGGCGGTAGTTTCGTGCGCGTTTCGTATTTTTTCTCGATTTTTTACTAAATAAGAAATTGAAAAAATACCCTAGAAAAAATAAAAATATAAGTAAAAAATAGGAGGAAACTCCAAAAAATCACGAACGGGGCGGGGAGGGGTGCGTCTCGGCGTCGTGGATCCACGGGGGTCAGTTTCCGGTCGTTTCGTGCTCGTTTCCTATTTATTTATTTTTTTTTAAAATCGAGGGTCCTTCTTCCCCTCGGAAATTTCCGAGGGTCTTTGGTTCCCCTCGGTTTATTCCGAGGGTCAAGGTGACCCTCGGTTTTGTAAAAAAAAAAAAAGAAAAATAGGAAAAAAATTAAAAAAAATAGGAAAATCGTAAAAATGAAACAAATGCGAATCGGCGGACGGGCGGGCTGGGCGGCGGCTGTCTCTTTCTCTTCTCTCTTTCTTTCTCTTTCTTTCTGTTTGTGTGAGCAGCGGGTCTGGTG
>BMAC01000128.1:1527980-1553200 GCA_014905375.1 Phtheirospermum japonicum
AGACAGCAACCACGTCAGACGACGACATGTACAGATTTTTTTAAGACTTCACGACACGTGTAAAACACCATCAGCACGGACGTGCAYAATGGAACACACTAATGTGCGCAAACTGACACTGAATTGTGCACAAAACATATTAGACAGCAACCACATCAGACGACGACACTCACATATTTTTTTAAAACTTCACGACACGTGCAAAATACCATTCAGCATGGACGTGCACAAAGGAACATACTAATGTGTACAAACTGGCACTGAGTTGTGCACGAACAAATCAGACGACAACCACAGACGACGACGACATGTACAGTTTTTTTAAGACTTCATGACACAGTGCAAAATACCATTCAACACGGACGTGCACAAGGAAACACATTAATGTGCACAAACGGACACTGAGTTATGCACAAAAAAAATCAGACAGCAACCACGTCAGACGACAACATGTACAGATTTTTTTAAGACTTCACGACACGTGCAAAACACCATTCAGCACGGACGTGCACAAAGGAACACACTAATGTGCACAAACTAGCACTGAGTTGTGCACGAACAAATCAGACGATAACCACAGACGACGACGATATGTACAGATTTTTTTAAGACTTCATGACACAGTGCAATACACCATTCAGCACAGACGTGCACAAGGGAACACATTAATGTGCACAAACGGACATTGAGTTGTGCACAAAAAAAATCAGACAGCAACCACAAACGACGACACGTAGTGGTTAACTAAAAAAAATACAAAATCAAAAGTCAGATCAATTCCATTAATTTAAAATGAAACATTGCCTGATTCGTTCAAAATTGAAACCATCTGTGTGCAACCAAAATTGAACCAAGAAAAAATCAGACAACAACCACATTAATGTGCACAAACTGACACTGAGTTATGCACAAAATAAATCAGACAGCAACCACATCAAACGTCGACAAGCACAAATTTTTTTAAGAGTTCACGACACGTGCAAAACACAATTCAGCACGTACGTGCACAAGGTAACAAGCTAATGTGAAAAAACTGACACTGAGTTGTGCAGAAATCAGATGAACTGTTATAATTAGATGAATTGACCTAATTTAAAAAAAAAAATATTACCTGATTCGTCCAAAATCGAAACCATTGGTGTGCAAGCAAAATCAAATCGAACCTAATCCATCTCAGATTGTTGAAACTCGTAGAAACCAAATCAAATTGAAGAAGATCTCGTGCCTCCAAAATCGAAAATTTTCCCCAAATTCGGATAGAATCGTTTTTGAATAAAACCTAATCGGTTTTCGCCAAGGTCGCAGCGGGTGTTTCGCAGGGTTTTTTTGCAGATCGCAGGGGTATTTCGCCAAGGTCGCAGCAATCATCGGCTATCACGTTCATGGGGTTCTTGCACGGCCAGGGCTCGCTGATTCTTAACGAGCTATTGAGATCTGCGACGCAGAAATCTGGGTGGGAGCAGATCGCAGGAGTGTTTCGCCAAGGTCGCAGCGGGTGGGAGCTGCTGGGTTTAGGTTTGGGACCATAAGTCTGTTTGGGTTTAGGTTAGGTTTTAATTTGTTTGATTAAATATAATCCATTAGATTAGATTAGTTATAATGGCTATGATTCATTCTCATTTCTCACCCACGGACCCATTCTCACCGGAACCCAACCCTATATATATATACTAGTTTAACACCCGTGTATTACACGTGATTTATATAAAAAATATAAAAGATATTTGTGAAAATTACAAATTTATAAATTTAAAATAAAAAATTAAAAGAATGTGTTCACAACCAGTGCTCTGTTCAATTTATAATTATTAATTAATATTATATTTAATGTTCAGATTAAATTCGTTAATAATTATATTTACATACTTATAAAAATTCAAAAGATGTCACATTTTCAACTCCTCTCTAATATATATTAATTAATTATTATTAACACATTTTATATTTTTATGTTTAGATTAACTTTGTTAATAATTATAGTTAAATACTTTGAAAAATTCAAAAGGTGTCATACTCTCAAGACTTCTCGCATTATGTCAYTGTCTAATAAATATTAATTAATTATTATATAATCTTTTTTTTTTTTTAAATTGAATCATTACTAATATTTAGTTACATACTCCAACTATGCAAATATACCATAATTTACCAATACTGGATATTTAAAATTTTAAAATAAATTATTTAATAAATAAAGTTTATTTATTTATTTTTTTAAATAAATTTTTATTTGTAATTAAAATTATTTCATATGTAATATATATTTTAATTAAAATAATTATTTAGGTTTTTCTACTAATTATATATGACTTATTTATATTTTTATATTAGAAGTATAAAAGAAAATTATTGAATTAGATAACATATAATAAAAGAAAACTATTAAGTTAGACTAAGTATAATAAAAAAAATTAATTTGGGCAAAACACAATAAAAGAAAAAATATTAAATTAGGCTCGGGTGACACATAAGCAACCGAAGTACCAAACTTTATTATTATTCAAGCGAAGCATACGAAGCAGACACATAGATTAGGAGGATTTTGAATTAATATATACTTGTTTAACACCAGTGTATTACACGAGACTTATCAAAAGATAAATATAAAAAAAATATTTGTGTAATTACAGAATTTCAAATGTAAAATAAGAAATTAAAATAATGTTTTCTCAACCCGTGTCTTGTACATGTCTAATCTATTTATTAATTATTATAAATATTAAATAATCTTCTATTTGATATTTATATCAAATTCATTGTAACAATCTTAGTTACATACTTACAAAATTTTAAAAGGCATCACATTCTAAATCTGTGTCTAATATCTTTTTTTATTAATTATTATTATTAAATAATTTTAGGTAGTAATATTTAGAGTAAATTCGTTAATAATTATTAGTTACATAATTTGAGATATTCAAAAGATGTCATACTCTCAACCCGTGTCACATTGTACTTGTGTCTAATAAATATTTATTAATTATTAGTATATAATTTAACATTTTTATGTTTAGATTGAATACATTACTAATATTTAGTTACATATTTAAATTATTGTAAATAACTCATATTTTACCTATATATAATATTTGAAACTCCAAAAATAAAATTATTATAAATTCTATTATTAATAAGATTTATTTAATTATTTTCATAATAATTTTTTTTAATTAAAATGATTTCATATGTAGTGTTTCTTTTAATTAAAATAACTAATTTAGATCTTATCTACTAATTATATATGACTTATCTCTATTTTTATATTAGGAGAATCAAAGGAAAGTATTGAATAAGGAGAAATATAATAAAAGAATTAAATTAGGTATGATAAAATAAAAAGAAAAATATTAAATTGGGTAATTATTAGGCTCGGATGACACATAAGCAAACGAAGCACCATAATTTTTTATTTCCCAAACGAAGCATACGAAGCAGACACATATGTTATGAGGATTTTTTATTGATAATATAATTTGAAATAATCTTATTTTTGGAGTTTCAAATATTCTATATAGGTAAAGTAGGGTTGGAATAATTATTTTAATTTTTTATTTTAGATTTAAAACCCAGTAATTATCACAAATATTTTTTATATTTATCTTTTGATAAGTTCAGTGTAATACATGGGTGTTAAACAAGTATATATTAATGCAAAATACTCATAATTTATGAGTCTGCTTCGTATTTTTTGCTTGGATAATAAAAAAATCTTGGTGCTTCGTTTGCTTATGTGTCATACGAGCCTAATATATACCTAATTTAATATTTTTATTTTACTATATCTTGCCTAATTTAATATTTTATTATTATTATATTTAGCCTAACTTTATAAATTTTTTTATTATATTTTGTCTAATTCAATAATTTTCTTTTATACTCTTAATATAAAATTATAAATAAGTCATATATAATTAGTAGGAAAAAGAATCTTGGTTCATTATTTTAATTAAAAGATAAATTACATATGAAATAATTTTAACTACAAAAAAAAAACTTATATATGAATATAAATAATACATTGTATTTATAATAAAAGTTGCAATAATGTGATTTTGAAATTTTAAATATTCTGTATAGGTAAATTATGATATATTTTGTAATAATTGGAATGTAACTAAATATTAGTATTGAACTCAATCTAAATATAAGAAAATAAAATTATATAATAATAATTAATTAATATTTATTAGATAATGGCACAATGGGAGAAGGCTCGAGAGTATGACACCTTTTGAATTTTTCAAAGTATATAACTATAATTACTAACAAAATTTACTAACAAAATTAATTTAAACATAAAAATATAAAATAAATTAATAATAATTAATTAATATAGATTAGAGAATGATTGAAAATGTGATTTATTTTGAATTTTTATAAATATGTAAATATAATTATTAATGAATTTAATCTGAATATTAAAATATAATATTAATAAATAATTATAATAATTAATGGAGATGAAAAAACGTAGAAAATTCTCTGTTCTCTCTCCTTATTTTTTTCGACTGAGTCGAATTCCCGCCGGAACTCCATCGTCATGCCACCGGACGCTCACCATGTTGCCGTCGCAGCTGCCCACCATCGTCATATCCCCAGCAACACCCCTTCGCATTCCCACCAGAATTTGATGCGCAGCAGCCGGTGCTGCCGATCACAGCAACAAGCAACCCCGCCGGAGTTTCTCATCGGCCACATCCGCTTCTCCTACATCAGCAAGTTCCGGCGTCGCTGGGCTTTTCCCGTCATCCTTTGTCGAGGTAGCGCCGGTGAATAGTTTCTTTCCGGCGTTTCAGTCCACGCCGATTCACTCTGTCCCGTCGTCGCTCATAACCGCTCTTGTCTCATTCGGTTCTTTGCCGGCGGCAATTACGCCGATGTTTCACAACGCCGTTAATTCTTCTCTTGGGTTGACGTCGAAGTTTCCGCTTCAAATCCCTTCGAATCCGCCGTTGACTGGGTTGCAAAATCTTACAACGGCTGCTAACTTTCCGGCAATTAATCCCCAGATTCTTGCGGCTGATACGTGTACGTCGGTTATGGATCTTCCTAAATTATCGCCTGGATGCTTACCATACGTGTTTAATAGTAAGTCTTTGGGTTCCAACATGCCAGTGGTCCACTCTCCTTTTTGGACCCATACACAGGCGGTTTCTCATTATTTAAATAGAAAATAACAGAAATTACTAACTTTTATTTTTATTTTCCACTTTTATCTATAGTTAATTAATCTATCATTTTTATAATATTTTTACCTTTAATACGATGTTGGTTAGAATTAATTCCAATACTATCACACCCGTTGATTAGAAATATGGTTACCTATTTATAGAATATATAAAGTTTTAACTCACCCACAAGTAGCGCTCCCCAAAGACTCCGTATCCCTTTCAGATTCCAACACCTACCCTCAGATGTATCCTTTCAGATTCAAACACCAAGTTCACAACGAGCCACCTCAAATCCGCCGCCTGGATGAAGCGGTGGTGAACAGAATTGCCGCCGGCGAGGTCATCCAGCGGCCGGTCTCCGCCGTCAAAGAGCTCATTGAGAACAGCATCGACGCTGGTTCAAGCTCCATCTCCGTATTAGTCAAAAGACGGCGGCCTAAAACTCATCCAAGTCTCCAATGACGGCCACGGAATTCGAGTATTCATGTTTTCTTCTACGCCTACGTATATTTAGAATTAATAGTTATTTTTATGTATATTCGAGATTTTAAGTGTGTATGTTGAGATTTGTAAAACGCATGCTTTGATTTAGAGTTTACATGTTGATATTGATGTAGGATCTTGTGCTTAAAATTTTCAAAACCAGTAGAAGTTATTGAATCTAAATTAATTTTATGCTCCTATATGTTTGCGTAGTACGAAAATCTGCCTTTACCGAGGGTCAGTTTCATGGTTACAGGTAATGATATCAAACACTCATCTTCTTCCTTTTGAGTTTCTATAAATTTTATGTTTTTATAATTATATTTTTCTTCATTTATTTATTAAATAACAACCGAGAATTGATTTGAAATCTTCACCAGTTACAAATCTACATAACATCCATACAAAAAATTTAAACTATAATACTTTTCAAATCCAAGGATTTCAAATTACTTGGGTTTTTTAAGGATTTCAAATCCCTCAACCCAAACTTCATATGTAATTTACCATGCCTACAAGCATAAATATGAACTTATAATTTGTCTCTTATCAAGGCAACATATAAGGATGGTGTGATGGAGCATAAACCAAAAACGTGTGCAACTGTTAAGGGTACTCAAATCATGGTGTGCATCTTATCTTGATGCCAGGTTTTTCCAAATTTCTGAGTATTACAACACTGATTCCAGATCTCTAAGATCTGGAGTGATTATGTTTCCGAAAAAAAGAAATTTGATATAAGGACAAAAAAGAGAAAATAAATTTTGTTAAAAAAAYATTTATGATTCTCAATTTAGCAGTATAGACAGTTTTAGAGGAATTCTTTTATTATAGAGAATTTTTCATACGTGAAGAATGTTATTGAAATATGGTTCGTGTAATTGATTTATTACTTCTGATATTGTCAGTATCTGTATGCATTTGATTCATTTTTTTTTTTTACGTGAATAACTAACAGTAAATTATATATAAGGATAAATAAATAGGATTTTACAGTTTCGAAACCGATCCGATGAAAGAAATCCAATATATGTTTTTGTTTTGATATTTGCTTAGCCGCGACAAATAAGGATTATTATTTTTTGGCGATCGAAAGAAATCCAATATATGTTTTTGTTTTGATATTTGCTTAGCCGCGACAAATAAGGATTATTATTTTTTGGCGATCGATGTTATTTTAGTTTGGAAATTCAATATATGTTTTTTTTTGGCGTATTAAATTCAATATATGTTTTGATATTTGCTTAGCTTATTATTTTTTGGCGTCGATGTTATTGTAGTTTGGTGAGTAAGTTGGGGAGACAAATAAGGATTATTATTTATTATTTTTTTTTTGCATCGATGTTATTGTAGTTTTTTTTGGCTTTATTGTAGTTTGGTGTATAAGTTGAGGCGACAAATAAGAATTATTATTTAATAATTTTTTGGCGTGTAAGTTGAGGCGACAATATTATTTTTTTGGTGTCGATCTAGTTTGGTGTGTAAGTTGAGGCAGTAAATAAGGATTATTATTTATTATTTTTTAGGGTCGATGTTATTGTAGTTTGATGTGTAAGTTGAGGCGACAAATAAGGATTACTTTTTTTTTTTTGCGTGGTGTGTAAGTTGTGAAAATTATGGTGTGTGTTGTATCTGTACTATAAATGGACCACAGTATTTGATCCACAGGGTAACACATGCATGGTTTTCGGTATCTTGTATTGCAGCTATTTTACTCGTTGTACATTAAATATTCCAAGAAAGTAATTTGCAAACTTTTAGAATTTTATATATTTGTGCTCGACACTTCTCTAAGACCCACCGAAGATGTTCTATGAATATAAACTTAACAAGTGTTTTGTTAGTACCAAGAAATAGGAAATATTAAAAAGTATTTTTTTTAGCACGTTTATTATGGTGTTCTTTGCTGTTTATCATCTAAATATCTATATTATGTAGTTTACTTTATGTTTGTCTATATTATTTAGTTTATTTTATATTATTTGGACCAAATTTTTATTATGTTCTATTTCCTGTTTATTTCGTGTTAATATTGCGTTTACCACATGATGATTAAATTGTTTATCGTTAGTTTATCTAATATTTACTCCAAGTTGTTTATTGCAAACTTATCTACGTCTAGGGTTGTTTATCATAGTGTTTTATCCCGTATTTACTCAAGTTTCACCTGCTTTGTTTAATGTTTTCGCCACGTAATTGTTGGGTTCAAGTAATTTCATAAAATGAAAATTATTTTGCTCAATTTTTTATTTTTTTTAATAATTAGATTTGGTTCATCTAAAGTTATAAGAATAAATCAATAACAAATTAAATAATAAAAAATTATAATATAAGATAGATACATGCAAATTAATTAAATATAAATAAACATCAAACTCAAGAATAAAACAAAAATTATATTAATAATAAAAGAAATAAACACACGTGTAAAGAAAATAATGTGTGTAAAGAATTGTCACATTATAATTATCAATTCTTGGTAAGGAATATGAGTAAGATATTATAGAAGAATAATTAGAAATAATATATAAAAATAATTATGTTTAATTATAGATGGATGAGATATTATAGGAAAGATAAGGATAATATCTAAAGTTATAAATATAAATCAACAACAAATCAAATAATAAAAAATTATGGTATTAATATAGATATATGAATATTAATTAAATATAAATAAATATCAAATCCAAGAATAAAATAAAAATCATGTTAATAATAAAAAAACAAGAACATGTGTAAAGAAAAAAAACGTGTGTGTAAGAATTGCTACGTTAATTATCAATTCTTGATAAGGAATATGAGTAAGATATTTAAGAGAATAATTAGGAATGATATCTAACAAAAACATGTGTAACACGATAATTACGTATAGGCTTTACCTATATTATTTATATTGATTTTTAATTTACGTATATTCGACTTGTAAGATTAATAATGTTGATATTTGGTTTATGTATAATTGACTTGTAAGATTATTTATGTTCATGTTTGGTATATTCGACTTGTAAGATTAATTATGTTGATATTTGATTTATGTATAATTGACTTGTAATATTATTTATGTTCATGTTAGGTTTATGTACAGTTTATTTATAATTAAGTTATAATTTTATCTACACGATTTATTTGATATTTGACTTATAGGCCTATTAGGTACTCAAATTTAGTTTGGTTTATTTTGAGTTAAAATTTTGTTTATTCTTGTGCACTTTCTTTTTTTCAAATAATTTCATAAAATGAAAATTGTTTGATCAATTTTTTAATTTTTAGTAATCAGATTTGACTCATCTAAAGTTATAAATATAAATCAACAACAAATCAAATAATAAAAATTTATGGTATAAGATAGATATACAAAATTAATTAAATATACATAAACATCAAACCCAAGAATAAAATAAATTTTACGTTAATAATGATAAAAAAAACATGTGTAAAGAAAAAAAAATGTGTGTATAAAATTGATACATTAATTATCAATTCTTAATAAGGAATATGACTAAGATATTATAGGAGAATAATTAGGAATGATATCTAAAAATAATTATGTTTAATTGTATATGGATGAAATATTATAGGAAAGATAATTCTTGATAATATTTAAAAATAATTAAATTAGTAGGAAGCGTTTTTAAAATCTTATTTTTGGTATTTCTTTTAAATTAAGCCTAATATTTAGGAGGCTTGAAAATCTCGTAAATCAGGAATTCTTTTCACATTGGTTAGCTATATTTGGAATTTTTTAACTATGGTAACAAAATTGGGATTAAATTTATTATATTAGCTATCTATGTCAATAACCCTTATTTAAATGACCAGCCACAAGCCCATTTGGACCTTTCAGCCCATTGCCAGGCCCAGAATCCACAACCTGTTTTGTCTCAAACCCAACGGACAAATATACCCACTTCCACCACCTTTCTCCATAATGGTGGCCCGCCTCTTTTGAGCTTCCACAGCCCAACAGCCCGACCCGTTAATAATTCACCGGGCCCATCTCCGATGACATACTCCTATGGGACACCTCCACTCAAGAAAGGAGAATATTTCTCTGTTACAATTGATGAAAATCTTTACCAATCTCGTGTCTCGCTTTTACGGGACTCTCTCATCGGCCGACTTCTTCAAGCGAAAGGCTCGAAACCTCTTTTGCTCACTGAAATCAAAAATTCACTCTCCTTCGCTTGGAGCACCACGGGAGATTGGAATTTCGTTCCTCTTGGCAAAGGGTTTTTTAGTATTTCTTTCGCTCTTACCGAGGATCGTAACCGTGCTTTTGCCAAGACAGCTTGGAAGCTTGGCTCTTTTACTCTCAGACTCTTCCTATGGACGTCGGATTTCAACCCTTATAAGATGCCCTCGACATCTTCTCAGGTTTGGATTCGAATTTATGAATTGCCCATCGAATACTGGGAACGATCTTTCATTTTGGATATTGCTAGGGTTGTTGGTACACCCTTACAAATTGATGAACGTTCTCTTAATGTCTCTGTCGGCTACTTTGTTCGTGTGTTGGTTGAATTAAATCTTGATAATACATTGCATGAAACGGTCATGATTGAGCGTAAGGGGTATTGTGAATACATTTCTTTAGGTTACGAGAACCTTCCAAATTTTTGCTCGATTTGTAAAATGGTGGGACATCTTGTTGGTTCCTGCCCTACTCGTAAACCTAGTGCCACTCAGAATGTTGTTAGCGACGATTGGCAGACGGTAACACCAGACGCTCCCGTCGACGTTCTGACTCTCGGGATCAGAAGGCTCGCACACGTATGGAACACCGCCCAGTTCCCATCCCCTCTACTACTTCTGCCCTAACGACTTCCAATGCTTTCAATGCATTGCAGTCCGATATTGGCACAGAGTCCCCACCCCTGACCGATTCTCATGAGCATCAGGTTCGTAATCGTACGGATTCTTGCCCGACTCCCGAGCCTACTAATCCCACTCTGTCGATGCCTAACACCTTTCAAGTGTTACAAGCTGAAGCCTGCACACAGGTCCTTCGTCACCTCCTACTTTATAGCCTACTTCGAGGTCTGAGTCGTCACCTTTCGTTCCCGTGAACACGGCTCCTAAAGCCGTTGATACTCTCGTTTCTCCTTCTGGTTCGAAAAGGCAAGATTATCGTACTGCTTCTGAGCCTTCTGACAGTGGCTCAGTCCAGGGTGAGCAACTAACTGCACAGCTCTGCAGGAAGAACCAACCGACCATTTGCAAATCGATTGAGATAGTTTGTGACACCTCTCGACAACTTGTGCTTTATGAGAAACCTGCTTCTTCGAGCAAGAGTTTTGTTGATCAGGTGGCCATGGGTTCTTCAGATAAGGTCTCTCCTTTAGCGCAACATACTCCAATAGCTTGTCTTGCACATAATGAAGGTACTATAGTGGACGAGTCGGATTTTGGCATCCAAACATCACACCCCTGTTTTTCGTAAACCTTCCACTGATCGGGAATTAATTGATATAATTAAAAAATTACAACAAGAGTCTTCTACTCCTTTCATTATCAACGATAAAAAATCCTCTCCTACTCTACACCTTATGGATATTGCTTCTGAACAACCTTGAGCGGATATGGCTGAAAATGAAGTTTCTACTCCTGTACGCAAAGTTTCAAAGAGTTCTCTTAAGCGTGGATATCTTATGAAGCGCTAGTTTTTTTTTTTTTGTTTTTTTTTTTTCATTTTCATTGTTTGTTATGTACTCGGACACTTTTCTTCTTTTTAATAAAAGCGCCTCAACTTATTAAAAAAAAATAATAAAAAAATAAAATTATAATAATTAATAAATTGAACAGAGCCGGGTTAAGATACACATCCTTTCATTTTTTATTTTAAATTTAAAACTTTATAATTTTCACAAATATTTTTTATATTTAGTTTTTTATAAATCTCATGTAATACACGGGTATTAAACTAGTATATATATATATATATATAATATATATATATATATATATATTATATATATATATATATATATATTATTTTTTTTTTTTTTTTTTTTTTCTTTTTCTTTCAGCGACGAGGTCACTCTTCTCTTTTCCAGCGTTGAAACAGCAAATAGGACATTTTCAGTCGGTTATAAGCAAATAGGTGTTGCAGTCATGTATTTTGTAGATTCGACATTTTATTTTGTTCCGATCACAAAGTTATTATTTTATGTAACAAAAGATAGGAATTTTAGCAACAAATTTGTATTTAATCTGCTCAGAGCGATCATTTATTGTATTTACTCATGACTATTCATCGCTCTGGTCATTTTATTGTATTTACTCATTACTATTCATCCCAGCCGTCTTGCTCGGAGTCATTTTTTTAGCTAGAAGTTGTGAATCATTTTTTTTAACTTTTTAAGAGTTTACGTACCCTTTGTGTCCGAGCAGGTAAAGATGTTGCCGAGGCCTTTCTAGCTTAGAAATTGCTTATTCAAGCTTTTGATAGCCCTTGTTTTGAATAGGGGTGTGCATACGGTCCAAATCGGACTGGTCTGGAACTTATGGTCCTGGTCCAGACCGGTGGACCGAAATTTCGGCCCGGTCCGGTAAAAACCAGTTTGGGCCGATTTTGCGAATTTTTTATTCTTATTGCTTTAACATATTAATTTATGTAATGTGATTTAAGAATTATGGGAGGATTCAAATTCAAATATGATGTAATAGTAAATGTAAACAAACATAGTTTTAGTATTATTATTAATGTTATAATTGTAAATAACAATCAACTATTTTTCTTTAAAAATGATAAATAAATATTTATTCTTTTTAGAAAAAAAAGGAAAACTGGTTCATTTCGATTCGAATCAATAAATTTATGAGTTTCAATTGAACTGCAACCTAAAAAATTCAATTTTAAAGGATTGTAGAACGGACGGTATCATCACCGCTCCGATCTATTTTTGCACACCCTAATTTTGAATAGTTATATTTATTTAAAATGAAGAAAATGCCTACCCCAACAAAAATAAAATAAAATAAATGGCCGTCGTGGCCGTAAATGGAGGTGTGCAAGCCGGTCAGCCTGACCCATGAACTTCTGGGCCAACAGACAATATTGGGTTGGGCCAAATTTTTGGGAGCAACGCTTTGGATGCCCAAGCCCTACTCAAGTGTATAAAATTAGAAGAAAATTATGCGGGCTTCGGGGCAGGCCTAATCGGCCCATCGAGCCAAGTGGAGAAAACGGCCCAGGGTTATTGGGCTTAAGAATCTTAGGTTCAGGTTCAACTAAAATCCGGGCCGGGTCAAAATTTGATAGCCCTGAGTTGTAGAGTTGGCAAAATTAGCTCAACCTGTGCTACCTACATGTAAAACTAAGTTAGGCTTTATTTTTAGTGTCCTAACGAGGTGATCTTGTTCACCTGCACAGGTTTTTATTAATGTTTCAATTGGTCATGCGACACTCAATTATTTAACTTATTCTTTTGCACCTCATTTAACTAACTACCATTTACTATTCAGTTCAGTTAATGAGTAACATATGTCAAGTTCACACGTTAATAAAAATTTTCACGGGCAGATGAGTAATAAGGACCACACAACTTTGGCTCTGTCCGAACGAGAGTGTGTGAAAAGGAAAATTATTTTAATCTTATTTTTGATTAGTCTGTCACATATTTTAGGAAATTGTTGAATATTAACGACACAATAAATGAGGGTGAAATATATTTCTTTTTTTTTTTTCTGCAGGTTATGAGGGTGAAATATATATCCTTTTTTTTTTCACTCTTATAACCTGCGCAATTTATGGTAGGGTTTTGGGTTGGTTAACAATCAAATAAATATGGTATTATTTAACCGTGAATTATAAATGCGAGGATGGGGTGAACTGTGAAATCGCCAGTGACAACAACATTATAAAACACAAGAATAAAAAAGTGTGTAGCAATGTAATTATAATAAAAAAATTAGGTATAATTGTAAGATTTCCCAACACATTGTAAAACCGTAAGGAGAAAAAAGATAAGCCGGTAGTTTATGTAATTTTCCCTTCATAATTTGGTTTTCTTAAAAATCGAATGCCTGTATAGTTACATTAAATGATAAGGGCAATTGCCAAATAATACATGAGAGAAAATATTTTTGTCAAATAATTCAACAATTTATATAAAGTGTCAAATAATCCAAATTTGAATATACAATTACAATGTTACCATTTATTAAAATAATAGTTATATATAAATTTAATAAAATATCAATAATCAAAAACATCACCACTACCTCATCACACCCTCACCAGCTCGCCAAATTTTTTTTCAGGCAAGCTTTTCTTTTGGCCCAAATCTTTTTTTTAACCAAAAAATATACAATAAAAAATTACACTATAAAATAAAAAATTATCGGACATTAAAAAATTCACTTACTTTTCCGAACAAAAGTATGAGATTTTCATTATAAAATAGGAATTTCTCTTACTCTTATGAATATAAAGTAAGAATTTGTCTTTTCTTTATAAAGTAAAGTGAGAAATTTAACTACAAAATTCTTAATTTTTTGAACATAACGTAATAGATCTTCTTGCTTTCATAAGATATGAAGTAAGAAATTTATTACCTATTTGAACATAAATTTGGAAATTTCACAATAAATTAATAAGTTATATAATATTTGTATTAAATAAGAACAAATAACAATAATTTGCTATCAAGTAAGACTTTTTTCCCATTTTTATGGCAAAAAAAAAAGAAAAAGAAAAAGAATTTGTGTTTAATTATTGAGAATTACAAAACAACATAAGAAATTTTTGTAATCAAGTGAATGATTTTTGTTATCAAATAAGAATTTTTAGACATTAAGTAAGAAATTTGTGGACATATAGTAAAGAATTCGAACATATAGTAAAAGATATTTTTTGGTGACCGCAAATATTTTTGAATATTAAGTAAAAATTTTTAGATATATAGTAAGAAATTCATTTTGGTGTCCGACATTTTTTTTTGACATTTAATAAAAAAAATCTGTAAATATAATAAGAAATTTTTTTGGGAAAAAAAAAAAAAACTCACCCCGGTGACCTAAAAAAAATTCCGAAGCCACTGTTATGAGAACTGTTTAACTTAAAATTAGATTTAAAATTAAATAATAAATTAAACTTCAAATTGAGAACTATTTGACAAATTACCTAAATGACGTACCTACAAAAAACAAAACTTAGTTATATTGTTTATATAATTTTTTCTTCTAATATTCTCGTACATATTAATTTTAAAAAGCCTATGTGCTATGTCCGTATCACGAGTCATCCCTCACCATCACAGGATTCGTAGATACGAGACAAATTAGGAGAGAGAGAGAGGGTTGAGACGGCGAAGAGAAAGATAAGGTTTTATATCAAGCTTCTATTTTTAACTAAAACCCTCGTCCCTCTCTTCTATCTTCTTCTTCTGGTTTGCGGGCATTGTATTAATTATACAAGTAGAAAGCTGTTGAGGCGAAGAGGGATTTTTGTGAGTTTCCCCTGTTTTTATGTTTCCCTTTTCCATTAATGTCTGCTCTTTGCCTTTCAATTTGTTGTTAATCTTACTGTTCTTTACGACGCACTCTGTAATTCGTATCTATCTTCCTTGTGTGCGTGGTTTTAGGGTTTTCCCATTAGTGGATATTTGGTTTCTCTCAAATTTAATCCGGATTTATTTATTATTTTTTTTTGAGAAATTAGTTATTGTTTTGAAATTTATCGAATCAAAGTGATGTTTCGTAATTTGTTTTGAAATTTAGCTTTGGCAAGTGAAGGTCCTCTGTGTGTGTGTGTTTGTGTTGGGTTAATATTAGGGTTTACTGTTCCTTTTGAAAAAAATCGATATAATTTTATGTTTTTTTAATCAGAGATAAATGGCGGGGCAGTTGATTAGAGAATGGACCGCAATTCAGCAGTTTCCAGCAGCCACTCAGGAGAAATTGGTCGACTTGTTGGGAAAATTGAAGACTGAGGTTCATAAATTTCTCTCAAGTTTTTCTATTCAAATTGCTTTTTAATCTTTCGTTATCATAATAATATGAAAACAAATAAAAAAAAAAAATAACTGTTATTCTGTAGTCCCTTTCTTCATACACAATGTAGGTTGTTTTATGTTGATGATTATTAATGACTGAGTTTGAGGCCATGATGTTATTTGTTATTTTCTGTAGAATGTCAACACTTTGACCATCCTCGTGATGGGAAAAGGTGGTGTTGGAAAATCTTCGACTGTTAATTCCATAATCGGAGAACGAGTCGTCACAGTCAGTGCTTTTCAGGTATGGTGTTATTTACGTGACGAATTTGTTAACCGAATGAAGTAATTTTCGAGGAATAAATAAATATTATGGAATTTTGTTTCAGTCCGAAACTCCTAGGCCGGTGATGGTTTCACGATCACGATCGGGTTTCACACTTAACGTTATCGACACCCCGGGGCTTGTTGAAGGAGGATATGTCAGTGACCAGGTCCTCGACACTATAAAAAGGTTTGAGCTGTTTTTACTCTTTATCGAGCTTCAAAAATTGTATTTGAATTTCGTTTAATTATTAGTTGAATCGAGCTTGAACAGGATTTAGTTGAAACTAACCGAATGCGAGCTGAGCTCAAGTGTTTGATATTACTACACATTTTATTATTTCTTATTCATCGACATATCAAAAAAAGAGTTACACTCCCTTAAAACTAAAACTAAATCTTAATATAAAATCTTTTTTAAAAAATACCCAAAACATAAAACACCCTATGAAAACTAAACTAACTAAAAAACTTATAAAAAGGGGTAAATACTGAAAACCTAAAATAACTAAAAACCCGTAAAAATCCTAAAAATGAAATTAAAAACCCTAAGAAAAACTAAACTAAATAAAAGAAACCTAAAAAACGAAACAAAAACTAAAATTTGGACCCTGCCTAACGGAATGTACTCCGTTAGGCAGTTTGACAAAAGTTTTTTTCATTAAAAAAAAGCTTCGTCCCATTTTGCTGAAAATGTGATTTTTATGTTTCATAAATTTGTTTGTAGCTCTCTGGGCAGGTTTCTCTTGAACAAGACCATAGACGTTCTGCTTTACGTGGACCGTTTAGATGCGTACAGAGTGGATAACATGGACAAGCAGGTCGTGAAAGCTATCACCGATAGTTTCGGCAAAGAGATTTGGCATAAAGCTGTGGTCGTCCTTACGCACGCTCAGCTCTCTCCACCCGATGCTCTGAGTTACGAGGAGTTCTTTTCCAAAAGATCCGAGTCTCTTTTGAAATGTGTCCGACTGGGAGCCCGGATAAGCAAAAAGGAAATTCAGGTATAAAACCCATTGTATACCCTTTGATTTTTTTTAAAGGCACAAAAAATATATTTAAGTAACAATTTTTCTAATTAAAATTTTGGGAGAGTTATAAAAACTACCCTTGAAGTTTGGCCAAATTACAAAAAACCCCAGCTAATTTTGAAAATTAAAAATTCCACTTTGAGGTTATATTCGTTTTGAAATTTTCACTTGTCACTAGTTGAGCTAATAAAAACTGCTGCCGTCCTCAAATATTTTTATGATTACATCCTTCAGCTTTTGCTGGTTCAATTTGTAATATTTTTAAAAGCTGAGGCAAAATGTAAGTGGAATCAAATCACAAGGGTGTTTTTTGTAATTTTAAAGTTAACTGCTTTTTTTTTTTGGTAAATAACATTTTGAAAATACCATTTTCTTGTAAAGTTTGGCCAAATTTCAAAAAATCCCTGCTAAGTTTGAAAATCTAAAAAAACCCACCCCTTGGTTATATTCATTTTACATTTTGCACTCTTCTGACGTCATCAAATAGTTTTGCGATTACATCCTTTAAAATTTGTAAATATTACATCCCTCAATTTTCCTAAGTATCACAAATAGCCAAATTTAAAAGACGTGCCATTTTTAATATTTTGAAAAAATGAGGGATGTACTTGTACAATATTTGATGATGTCAGCAAATTGTGTCAGGTAAATTAACGGTTGGGGTAAAATATAAGCGGAATCAAACCTCATGGGTGGGTTTTGTAATTTTTAAAGTTTAAAGTTTAAAATATAAGCGGAATCAAACCACATGGTTAGTTTTTTTTTTTGCCCTCGCTCCTAGCTGTTCTGCTAATTTTCCGTTTTTCAGAAATTTGCTCTTCCTGTTGCTTTGGTTGAGAACAGCGGAAGGTGTCACAAGAATGAAAATGACGAGAAGGTGCGTTTCTCACATTTCTTGTGCGTGTTTTAATTTTGTTTGGAACAACCCCCCCCCCCCCCCCCCCCCCCCCCTCTCTCATTTTGGTAATTTTTTTGTCTGAATCTCAGGTCCTTCCGACTGGTACACCTTGGATTCCAAATTTGGTCGGGACGATCACCGAAGTCGCCTTGAATGGAAAAAGTGGTATCCTCGTCGACAAGAAGTTGATTGAAGGGCCAAACGCAAACGAGAGGGGAAAATTATTTATCCCTCTCATCTTAGCAGCCCAGGCAAGCTTTTCAGTTTCCTCTATCCTCTGTTATGTTCCATATAGCAATTGAGAGAGGCGATAATTACAAATACAGTAGAACCTCTACAATTTAATAGACCACTAAAATTTATTAATTTAGCGTGATATTAAATAATCGATATATGCTTATTTAACACGTTTCTTTCAAGTCGGGGCCGACAAAAAATATTATTTAATTGAGGTTGTTTATTACAAATCCCACCATGTCGGGGGTCATTTGTAAAAAATAAAAAATTTACAAACCTCAATTTCTAAAGGTTATTTGTATTATGAAACATAACCTTTTTAATACCGAGTTACCTCCTTTAATAGAGCATTATCTGATTCTTTTTCCTCTTGTTTTGGGCAGTATTTCTTTGTCATCAAACCAATCCAGAAGTTGATCAGGGACGATATTGCTAGAGAGACCAAGCCTTCATGGGAGTGAAAAATCACTGCAAGGATCGTTTCGATTCGGTCGTTTGTTCCGCTGTCTTCGTATTTTATTCTTTGCCTTGTTCGCTCTTTTGTCTCGTATAATACGTTACTAGTACGAGCAATGTTTCGGCTGTAGAATTTTAACTCACTTTACTAGCAGAGCTATGTCTTTTTTTTTTGCATATATCTATCCATCTCAATTATTTGAATTGAACTTTATTATTTTTCATTTCTTTCGACTAGTAGTTACTGTGTTTCCAATATGAAAATCTTGAGGGGTATAATTGGGTCTGTATCTGTTATTTAGTTTGCTTAATCGAGATCAATTTCTTACAGTATTATTCATGTTTAGTGTAAACCGTGGGCTATTGTATTAATATGATTAACAAACTTGAGTATCAAAGAATAATTTTCAAATAAACATAGTTCTTATACTCCCCGCCACACCCCAACTATTAAAAAATAAAATAAAATGTCATGTGCACTATTTAATTTTTATTATTTTTTTCCAAATGTGAAGGCACAATTGTTTTTTTTCTTCTTTTTTTCAATTGCATGTCTTCAATATGTTTCAAGATAAATATAACACTATACAATTACGGGTCAAAATTACAATTTCACCAATTATACCATCCATTTTTGTAATAAACGAAAAACTCCGAGGACATAAATAAAGCCCATATATATAACCTTCCTTGTTTCCAAATTTCTCTCGCAAACTGAAAATCACTGACCAAACTCCAAAAATTAGAACGAAAAATGTTGAGACAGGCGCCGCGATTCCTCCTCGGCCGAGCCTCCGCCGCCACGACGAGGTGGAGCCGCCCGTTCTCCACGGATCTGGCGGGGGACAATGCCGGCGGGGACTCGAAGTTCACCGACGCGTGGAAAAAATTGAACCCGAATATGGACCCACCTAAGACCCCCTCCGCATACATGGCGCCGCGGCCCCCAACCCCGTCCTCCATTCCTCCCAAGCTCACCGTCAATTTGGTTCTTCCTTATGACTCCGTGTTGTCCGCTAAAGAGGTATTTGTGTGAGTGTGTGACAATGTGTGTATGACTGGTTTTGGTTTCGAGCATTTTGGGTATAAAATTGAGTTTTTATTGAAATGTGAAAATTTGGATTTCTGGGGTTGGTTTGTATTGCTGAGCATTTTAGGCGTTTGATGTGCGATTCAATTATGGATTTCAACCCTTTAAAAAAAATAATAATAATAAAAAAATCTTTTCGGTTGCATCTGCTTATGATATTTGGACATCTTATTACGATTAAATTGAATATTTTTTATGATGTGGAATCCAAAAAAATATATAATCTACGTTTTTAGTTATTCCCCCTTTATTCTATTTTTAATGCGTAATTTTCTTGAAAGCATATATATATGATAATAATAATAATGTTTTAATTTGTTGTTGTCAAGAGTGTTGTTAGTATCAAATAATCTTGATGGGTAGTGAAAAGGGCCTTTCCTTTTAGCTTTGGCATATTGATTATGCATAGTTTTCACAACCGAGATTCTTAATATTAGAGCTAAGTTTTCTAAAGATTGGAAAAAAAATCTTGATTTGTTATTTGCTATATATATAGCTTCCTCTAAAATGTGATTTGTGAGGCTAAGAGTCTGTATGATGAATAAGTTGTAAAAATGCTTTATTTGTGTGCAAATGTGAAACCAAAAACAGCATTTGAAAGCTATGCAGAATTAGAAGAATTTGAAAACACTGAAAATTACAGTTTTTCACCCGAAATCTGAAAATTACTTTTTAAAAGCAATAATTTATCTTTTTCGCCTTTCAGGTTGATATGGTCATAGTCCCGTCAACTACCGGACAAATGGGTATTTTGCCCGGTCACGTAGCTACAATTGCGGAACTGAAACCTGGTATTTTGTCCGTTCACGAAGGTAACGACGTAACCAAATATTTTCTAAGTGGTGGATTTGCTTTTGTCCACGCAAACTCAATTGCCGACATAATTACTATCGAGGCCACCCCAGTGGACCGAATCGACCCGAACTTGGTTCAGAAGGGTCTTACTGAGTTCCAACAAAAGCTAAGCTCAGCCTCGACTGATGCAGAGAAAGCCGAAGCTCAGATTGGTGTAGATGTACACAGTGCTCTTAATGCTGCTCTTACAGCTTGAGGATTTATCAAATATAGCTTTTTCTTTACAAGTTGAATATTTTTTTGTGTACCCTTTTTTGTAGGAGCTGGTTTTACAGGAAGTGTTGTGTTTTTGATATAGGGTTTTCTTGAATAAATATTAAACCATTTTGGGTTTTGATGTTGTCTTGAACTTCTGATCAGTATTTGATCAATTTTTACCGAGTTCATGAGAGGAGCTGATTGTTATTTTGTGTACGTTTGTTATTTTGGCTTTAAAGTCCAATTTTACGTATTGGACGAATTTTAACATGAATAGTAATTTATTCACCTGCCCCATTTAAATTAATAAATATTTATCTCTTTCCTCTCCTTATTTCAACTAATAATTACAAACCAGGGGCTTATTTGCCCGAGGGTTTGGAACCGGATTCGTATTACTAATATTGGATACTTGTTTGTTATAAAATCAAGAGGTTTTTTATTTGTCCCAGGGTTCGTAATACCGGATTGATATTTCGAAAACTGAATACTCGATTGTTCTAAAATTCAAAAATTAAATACTCAACTAACAATTTTTACAACTGAATAAAATATTATTAACTTTTTAAACTTGATTTGACATCAAATATAATCTTTTCTATATATTAATGCAGAATCTTCCTATCATATGTGCTTTCCCAACCTTTGTTATCTTCGAAAATTTCTTTGGCTCTTCGCCGTCATTCGAGCCTAATATCTACCTAATTTAATATTTTTTTAAATATATTTTTCCCTAATTTAATATTTTTCTATTATTATATTTTTTCTAATTCAATATTCTCTTTATTATTTGTTATTTAATTCAATATTTTTTTAATCATATTTTGGCTAATTCAACATAATTCTTTTATTCTACTATTATTAAGATATAAATAAGTCATATTTAATTAGAAAAATTCTATATAAGTTGAACTAATTTTAATTTATAATAAAAGTTGAAATAACTTTATTTTTAAATTTTAAATATTATATTTAAGAAAAACACAAGTTATATAAAATTATTACCAAAGGAAAATAAATTAAAAAATATAAACTTAATTTTTTTTTATCTAATCCTAATATAATGTATTCAGAATAATATTTAAAATTTATATGAAAAATTATTGTTACTCGGAAAAAGAAAAAAAATAACGGAAAACAAAAAAATAAAAAAAAAATTATTAAATCATTACACATAGGAAGATAAATATTAAAATATATACTAAATCTCCTAATCTCAATATAAATACATTGAGAAACACATTATATATCTATATGAAGAACAATTTTCCTGTAAATAAGACTATTTTCAATATTATCATTTTAGTATTTTTAATGAATGTTATTATTTTTCAAATCCAGCACAATATACGAAAGTTAAACTAGTATAATACATTATCATTACTCACCGAATTCTAAATACCTCAACATTTTAAATATTATTAGGACGTAGAATCCTATGAAATGTTAGTCTTAAAACTCAAAAGGGAGACCGCGTGTTAATCCCTCAAGAAAATATCCGGTTAAAGATCAGGATTTCTAAAATTCAAATTTAAATATATTGATTCTAACAACTGTGATTCTAATAGAAGTTTTTTCTTACATTTTTTTTATTCCGCCAGTTATTATTATGGGCAATTTCCATTATTATTATTATTATTATTATTATTATTATAATAATAATAATAATAGGCGCAACAATTGATTTATATAAGATTTCACTAAGGATGACAATGGGGGCAGGTGGGGGCGAGAACCCCTACCTTCGCCCCCATTCCCGTTTGAAAAATTACCTCGCCCCGTCTTGCACCCGTTTTAAATTAGACGGATGTTCCCGCCTCCATCTCCGTGGGTATATTAGTTATTCCTGCCTCCATCCGCAACACCCAATTACTCCCCTTCCGCCCGTAAAACTCGGTTCATACTCTTTTGTATTCTCCCGTATATCAATTATTATTACTTATTATTTTTTTAAACAATAAAATAAAATTGAGAGACATAATTTTTAGGTAGACTTAAAAATTAAAAAAGAAAGTTACAAGAAAGTTCAAAAAGCATAACAAACACGGTCTATTACATTTAAAAATGAACTAAAATATAAAAATAAATATTCAATTAACAATATATGTAGGTTCAAACTGGTATAATATCGGGCGGGACCTGTGGGTAACCGACAAGATTGACATTATCCTGTACCTGCTCTTGCTAAACCCAACAATTTTATACACGCTCTCATCTTCATCCTCACTTAAAGCGGATACCCCATCAGGACGCGGCCGATAGATTCCCGTTTTAACATAATTTATTGGCATCAACTTGAAATTAAAATTATGGAAACAAAAAATAGTTATACGCCAAAATACATTTATTTCCTAAAATTTTAAATTGCGTATATTCCCCAAATGTTTTTTTATTGGCCTTTGACATTCCCCACATTGTTAGTGACAATAATTTGAATGAGAGACTTTACTTTACCCGAAGCATTTGTCTATAATAAATTTAAAGTAAATACATTTAAATGGAATATAAATGCAGAACAACAAATATGAACCCAAATATGGTTTAATTAAACAAATAATATAAATTTAAATCAAAATTAAATAAATAAGGTAGTTTCAAAAAGTTTAAAAAAAATCGGGACGCGGTTGACAAAACGTCCCGCCACCGGAACGCTATTCACACCTCCCTCAAAGTTTTTGGGGCCAAAATGAACAAAAAAAATTACACTTTGGGTCGGACGACTTTTGGCATTCGCGTCCCGGTAGAAATTGAAAAAAACAAACAAACCCGAAGTCGAGACCCGGGGCGTTTTTCAATTAAAAAAAAAGGCCATATTTATGTCCTTTAGATGTATGCATTTTCGTTTACTTTCAAGATAGAATAAAGATTTCAAGATCATAATAGAATAAGGATAATTAGGGGTGAAAATTTTTAAAAATATAAATCGAAGGATTGAAATATTTTAATAAACATAAAATATGTTTTTTTTTTTTGGGATATAAGACAAAATCAAATCTTATAAGGTATTCTATGTGTGTAACTCTGTTGATTTCCATCAATTCCATCAAATTATAATGGAATTTTGTAGAATTTTATGCTATGAAATTATGTAGATATTAATAAATTTTGGTGGAATTTGTTAAATATTTTTGAATTTTAACATTATGAATTCTTATACAATTATCATAGTTTTTAAAGTAAGAATTAACACATCTTAGGAGGATGCACAATAATATTATCTATTTTTTGTATTTTTTTATTTATAAAATACGACATAACTTAGAAATAATTTAATTTGTTTTTYTTCTGTGAGTTCATACAATTAATTTTAAAAATATTTAAAAAAGATATATCTTATAACTTGTTATTAGTTCTAAGTTTATAAACTATGTAACAGTGTTATTTTCTCTTATTTAGTTTTTATTACAAGCTGGATGTACATTACTACTCAATGAAAAAGAAAATAATTAGAAAAAAAAGCTTATTATGTCAATAAAAACATACATACAAAACAAAACAAAACAAAAAAGTTACTAATAATACCCCATCATACTTACGGGCACCATACACTACAAAAAAATCCGGCAGTACTAGCGGATTTTGGCTGCTAGGAAATGCTGACGGGTATGCTGGCGGAAACATATACTGGCGGATTTGCTGGCGGGCCATGACCGCCAGTATATAGTCCCGTCAGCATGCCCTCAGGGGTGAGGCAGGAATTTATCCCGCGTAACTATCCTAACGGGCATGCCCGTCAGGATATATTTTTGATTTAAAAAAAAAAACAAAAAAAAAATATGCTAACGGCCATGGCCGCCAGCATGAGTTTTTTAATTAAAAAAATAAAAAAATATACGCTGACGGCCAAGACCGTCAGCGTTTAAGTGTAATCCTGACGGGCTTGGACCGTCAGGATTGTAACCTAAAATCGGGCCTCCCACCCTTCCCCGCCTCACTTTCTCTCCTTTCTCTCTCTTTTTTCTCCTCCTCTCCCCCCGCAGCACCGCCGCCCGCTCCGCTCCGCTCGCCGCCGCTCCATTCCGAAGCCCAGCCCGCCTGCCACCACCACCGCCTGCCTCCCACCGACGCGAACGCCGCAGCCGAGCCCAGCCCACCTCCGCGCCGCTGCCGCCCAGCCAACCTCCGCTCCACCGCCAAGCCCACCTCTCCACCGCGGCCGCCTGCCTCCACCGCCGCAGCTGAGCCCAACCCGCCTGCCACCACCACCGCCCGCAGCCGGCCAGCCCAAGCTGCCGCCGTCGCCTGCCCGTCGCCCGCCGCCCGTCGCCGTCGCCCGCTCGCTTGCCGCTCGAGGGTAAATTTTTTTTTTCAATTTTAATTTTATATTCTTAAATTTTTTTTTGTATATTTGTGTTAGTTATATTTTTTATATAGTTGTTATTTATTAATTATTATATAATTATTTTTAAAGGTTAGGGTTTAGTGTTTGTTTAGGGATTAGGGTTGAAATATGGTTTAATTAGGAATTAATTATGAAATTAGGGGTTTAATTTAGGTTTAATTATTAATTATTCTTCAATTAGGGTTTAATTTAGGTTT
>BMAC01000128.1:1553225-1586384 GCA_014905375.1 Phtheirospermum japonicum
TGAAAAATACTAATGTTAGTTTAATTTTCTACCTTTTTATGAGTATTTAATATATGATTTAATACATAAAAATATCCTCAATAAACTAAGTGAATTTTGTTTTGGGGTTTTTAAAAAGCTGCAAACTTTAATGAAGAAAGAGAAAGTAGAATTTTCGGTTCAAATTGTAAACATAAGTTTATTTATAAAGGATGTTGACAAAACACATATTTAGTTTTCATAATATTACAAAATAGCCACTATTGATCCGGATCAATTTGATTCGTATAGATTTATTGTTGTTTTTTTTACACTGTCAGTCACCGATTTAATTTCTCCCCAAAGTTTTTACACTTTGGGTCGGGACGCTTTTGGGATCCGCGATCCCGGTAGAAATTGCAAAAAAAAAAAAAAAAAAAAAAACGGGATCGGAATACCTTTGTGAATGGAGGATTGAAATATTTTAAGAAACATAATGTCTGTAACTCCGTTGATCAAATCGGGACGCTTTTGGCATCCGCGTCCCGCCAGATGTTTTTTAAAACTTTTTGAAACTACCTTATTTATTTAATTTTGATTTAAATTTATATTATTTATTTAATTAAACCCCCAAATATATTGGCCATGAATACATATATGGTAACAATGCTTTCAAAAGAAAAAAAAAGGTTTATGGTATCAATACTTAATTTCTAATAAAGTCATTCTTACTTATAAATTCAAAACATATGCGTATACATCTCAATTCATTCAAATTTTCCCATCACCAAATTCCCCCACTCGCTTTTGTAATTTGTAATTTAAACTTGACTAATTACGTGAAATGGAAATAAACTAGTCTTTGGATGACACCAATTAAAGTTGGAATCCTTGGATATTTTAAATTGTTAAAACCTTTTGAATTTGGAAATCAAATATTCAGTGTTTATTACCAAAGATTGAGTTTAATTTTTTTAAAGATCTTTTGTTCAATACTCACAAATTGCTTTGAATCAAATTTTAAATGACAACCATTTCAAATCAATCTTTAAAAGAGTTTTAATGTGGGTATATTTTCAATTAAACCTTGGATTGAGTTTTTACTTAATGGCCACATTTTGTAACATCTTTTGAGCACTATAAATAGTTGCATATTGTTCTTTTTTAAGTACTCGTTGCCTCGCATTTCGTGCAGATGCATGGCGGCACGGCCACATCATCATTGTGGCCAGCCGCCGGTCGCAAACCTTGCAGATTAGCCTTGAGGGCTCGACCCGACCCGGATCAACAAACAACGGGTCTTGTTCATGTCCTCCAAGCGTAACCTCATTGTCCTTTTCTGTCCATGTAAACCACTTTGCTTCTAGTTCTAAATCTCTCTCTCTTAGCGCATTGGCTGCCTTTTCCTCTGCGGCACGGTGCAATGCGCCCACTAATGAGTGTCTAAGGCTCCAGGAAAACAAAAGGTATTAATTAGTAATAAGATATATTATTTATATATACGGTTTGCATTAAATTATACATAAATTTAACTACTATTTTCATTTTTTTTTGCCTATACCGGAATTAATAACTTGATTAATTACTTCTCAATTGCAAAACTTAAATCGCTAACCATAATTCAAAATCTCAACAAATACCAGTTCAAATATAATTTCAAAATTTCCAATTAGACTAAAAAAATTAATCTAAAAATCGTATATATAATTTCCTTAATTTACTAATAATTCTAAACACCTTTTTATTGTAAGCAAAAAAGGCGGCCTTTCACTCTCTTTATAATTAGCCATTGGCTCTTCACCACCACTACTCCTTCTCCTCTTCAACAGGTCTCTCTCTTTCTCATTTTCTTTGATGATATATATTTATTCATGTACTCTGAATTTGTTTCTATATGCAATGTTCATTAGAGCTTGTAATTTTGCTAAATAAATTGCAATTCTGTATTTATTTTGAAAAAAATTTATTGCTTTATCGCACGTTGAGTTTTGGAAAATCGTGATTTGTTACATTATTAAATTACAATGTAGCCCTTTTAACATTATTATGTACGGTTTCATTTCACAGTTCTTACACGGTTAATATTATATATCTTAATCTGATGACTCAGTTGCAATGGATTTTCTCAGGAAGATGAAAGAAGTTGAAATCACTGAAAAAATTGCAGAACAAGCCCCTCAGGAATTCAATTTCCTTAATAATATTCACCAAGGCCACCGCCACTTTGTTTCTCCAAACGTTGTTCCAGATTCCCAGTCACAGGGGCTACAATTGCTGAGCAACACGGCCCTTTTAGCCGATGATCACAACTTAATGTCCCGAGAAATTGAAAACCAGAGTGAACAAGTTGATCAGATAATTGCATTACACGTACGTATATGATTTTATTTTTATTTTTTGCACTGGCCCTTTAGTTTAATTATTGTGCTTAATTGCAACTTTGATCATAAATTATTTTTTTTGTAGAAATTCTGGTTCCATAAATTATGATTCGCACAATTCTGGTTACATAAATTATATATGTAGCAATTTTGGTTTAATTAAAAGGTCTAATTTTGTTAGAGAGAAAAATATTTTTTACCTTCTAAAATATGACCATTTTGACATTTTACTTCCTAAACTTTTTCTTCGTGCAAATTACCTCCTAAACTGTATGAATTTTGCACTTAACCTCCTGAACTCCCGTTTTTGGTGGAAATCCTAGTCGGATCTCACTCGTGTGACATGCACGCTAACATATAAGGAGTAAAATTGACTTTCAATCTCCTCCTCATGACTCCCGCTCAAAATAATGGCACTTGAGCACTATGTAGGTTCCAAATTTTACGTGTATACATATATTAATGTAAACATTATCTTAACAGGTCACACGAGTGCTCACATGCTATTGGTTTGAGCATAAATCATAAGTAAGAGATGAAAAGTTGATTTTACCCCTGATGTGTAAGCGTGCATGTCACACGAGTGAGATCCGACCAAAATTTCCACCAAAAATGGGAGTTCAGGAAGTTAAGTGCAAAATTCGTACAGTTTAGGAGGTAATTTGCACGAAAAAAAAGTTTAGGAGGCAAAATGTCAAAATGGCCATAGTTCAGGAGGTAAAAAATATTTTTGTAAGTTCTATTGTATATTGCACATTTTGTAATACGGGGTTTTGTTTTCTTGCAGCATGACGGCCTTAGGCGCACATTGATGGGTGCATTGCACCGTACTGCAGAGGAAAAGGCAGCGAAGGCTCTAAGAGAGAAAGAGTTAGAACTAGAAGCAAAGTTTGCAAGAACCATAGAGTTGGAAAAAATAGTGGATGATTACAAGGCAGAAGCAGAGTGGCTGCGAGGCGAAGTGAATTACATGGAGAGGGCAGAAGAGTCGTTGAGGTTGTGCTTGGAGGACATGAAAGTCAAGGCCGCCGCCGAATCATCATGTGTTGATTCGGGCGGGGTCGAGCCCATGAGGCTCGTGTGCAAGTTTTGCAAGAGGCGGCCGACTACGATGATGGCATGGCCGTGCCGCCACGCTTGCGTATGCACGAGATGTGATGCGGCCGTCAAGGTCTGTCCGGTTTGTTGGGCCCAAAAGACTTCGAGCATTGAACTTCGTCTCCCTCTAGACTAGGGTTTTGGGGAAATGTTTGTATTATGGGGACAATTGGATGCATATGATTTGAATTTATAAGCAAGAACCCCAAATTAGATAATTTTCACTTCCACGAATATTAAGAAAAAGTATTTAGTATAACCTACCTTTTTTAATTAGGAAAAACTCCAATTTATTACATTCCCATTACCATCAATTGTCAAATACTCTGATAAAAAATATTTTATCCCGTTTAGTCAAACATATCATATTTAATCAAAATTACAACTTAAATGTTCACAACTACCCCTACACTTCAAAAACTAATAATAATAATAATAATAATAATAATAATAATAATAATAATAATAATAATAATGGCTTATGAAATTTTGCTCCACATGTAAGTAGTATGAAATTATGCTAAATAATAATAATAATGGCGTACATATTTTTGTTTTGAAGTTATTGTGTAGTGTGGAATTATCTTGTGCAATTTAATATAAAATTTGATAGTCCAATCTAAAATTTGAAGAAAAATTTGCATAATGTAGTTTGCAATCTGGTAGGGGATTAGTATGCAATTTGATAACTGTAGTATGAATTTTAGAATGTATAGTATTTTTATTGATTTTTTTGAATTTTAGTAAAGTTATGAATATGATAATTATTGTATGAATTTTAAAATATTATAATATGAAATTTTATTGATTTTTTGAAATTTTAGTATGAGAATCTACACTATCAGTTTGAATTTCATATATATGAAATTAAAATTTAAAAATATAAAATTGTGAAAAAAAAGGGTTGTATTTTAGTGTGACATATTGCATAAAATAATTACTGATATAATATGAAATCTCACAGTGTAGTGTGAAATTTTATCTATAATGATTAAAAGCATAAAAATTAGTAGTATGAAATTCTGACTTTATACAGTATAAGTATGAAATTGCATTATGTAGTATGAAAATGCACAATGTAGTATGAAATTCGCCGTTAACGGTTGATGACAATGATATGAAACTATCATGTAATAGTATGAATTTCGGTTGTATGAAATGTTGAATAAAGAAAAAGAAAATTGAAAGGAAACTAAAAAAGAAAATCATTAATAAGAGTAAAGTAGTATTCTTATGTAGTAGTTTAGACTAAATAAGAAGATAATTGATTATATGAGAAGTTAATATTTTCACTAGAATATCTTGGATAAAACATTTACCTAATGGATCATATGAGAATTGCCCCAATTAAAAAGAAAAAATGTGCTTAATTATGGGACGAAGGGAGTATATTATCTTGGCCACAATTTAGATCACTACAAAACCAGTATTTTATTGAGGGGAACACCTAGAAAAATATAGCTCTAAAAAATTCCGAGGGCATTACTGGCGAGAATTATGACCGAAGGAATTACCTAAGATCAGTACCTTCGGTAAATCTTTCAAAATACGTTGCCAATTTTTTGCCGCCATTATTATTAAAGGTAATACCGAAAGTTTTCCGAGGGTAAATTTACCAAAGGCAACTACCCCTCGAAAACACCGAGGGGTCAAAATTCTCCTAAAAATTTAACGAGGGGAGAATCTCCCCTCAAAAATTCCCGAGGTGAAATCTATCCCTTCGGGAATTTCCTCTCCCCGTTCTTTTTTCTTAAAATTTAATAAAAATTCAAAACATAATATCGTAAAAATAAACCATATCCTATCATTTTAGACGCACATGCCTTAAAATTCGACCAAAAGTAACAATTCATGAAGTTCGATATTAATTAATTAAAAGTACGTAAGCATTACAGAGAAATGAGAGCGATAGAGATCTAGAGAGAGAGAGAGACTTTATCTCACTTGAGTATTATTTTGACAACAGTAGTGCTATTATACAAGTCGAGTTGAGCCCGAGCACCCAAAGTTCGAACTTGGCTCAAGCATGTTTCGAGTCTAACTCGAGCTCACTCGTTCACATTAACAAGCTAAAATTAGAGCTCGACTCGACTCACTAGTTGAAAACTCAAGTTCAGGCTCGACTCATTTAAACGAGCCCAGCCTGTTAGAGCTCAGGTCGACTTGTTTAAACGAGCCAAACTCGTTAGAAATCGGGCTCGAGCTCGAAAATTATTTACTCTTGAAACCAATCTTTTGGAATAAAATGAGTACAAAAAAGTGAAAATTGTAAATAAACCTGTGCAAATTTTCATAAATTGTAAATAAACTTGTGCCAATTTGACATTTTCAATACAACTCATTTGAAAAATAAATAAGAAAGGCATCAAATCACCATTCACGACAAAAATTAATTCACATGAGTCACAAATAAATTATGCAACTAAAACCTAAATAAAAAAATAAAAGACAACAAGTCAACAACTAAATCAGACATCAAACATATATATAGTTTGACAATATATACAAATACAATTTCACAATAAACTCCAAAATAACAAAATAAAAGATAGCGGCCCAAATCCAGATTACATCAAGATTGACAATAATTCCAGCCTTCGATCATCAAATAACTAACAACAACTTCGACTAACACTCAATCTTGAGGAAGCTCAACCTCGTGATAGGTAGATAATTCAACAATATTCGATGAATTCTACAAAATAAAAACAAGAAAGTCACTATATTTTCAATAAAAATAAAACTTTCAATAAATTTAAATAATCAATTAAATATTGTATTACACTTACACGAGGCCTAGTTTTCAAGCCATGAAGATTTCAGATCCAATCATTGCCACAAAGTAGCACCTGCACTGCGTCAATGGTCATAGAAGCTTGTCGATCGTCAATAATTCTGCCACCAGCACTAAAGGTAGATTTAGAGGTCATGGTTGTAACTGGAACAAAAAGAATATTACAAGCCATCATTTACAATATCGGAAACCTCAACCTTTCCACAAAGACAAAACATCAAGATTGGCAGAGGCATCACAAATATACTTACCTTCTTTTAAATATAAATCCAAATCTAATTTTTTTGGTGGAGCCTTATTGATTTCTCTAACATGAATTAGAAAATTCTCCTTACCTGTGAGAACATCTCCAAATTCTTTAACATTTCCTTGAGTAGAAGAAGAAGAAGAAGAAGAAGAAGAAGAAGAAGAAGGATTATGTTTCCGTTTTACAGGCTATCCAGCTGGTTCTTCGGCATGAGACGAGATAAAAGTATCAACATATTCATTGTAAAGCTCATAACGAAGATGATTAATTTCAGAAATTTTAATCACAGCTTTCATCTCACCATAAATAATCGGAATAACATGATCAATAAGCACCATTTTATACCTTGGATCAAGAATCGCACCAAATGACAACAACACATTATATTCTTCCCAATATTTATCAAATTTTTTGGTCATAGCATCAGACATAGCTCTCATATGAGGAAAAACATCAAGAGACTTCTCATTTAAGATTTTCTTAACTCGATAAAGCTCTACAAGAAAAATGTTAAAAGTTGGATAGTCGGATCTAGAAATCATGTTAGTGATCTCATAAAAAATACCCAAAAACTGGCACATTCTTCTACTTTTGACCAATCTGATTTACTAGGAACATAAATAAACCCGGTCTAAATATCCTTGTATCTCAAAAAAACATCCTTAAATTCTAAACCCAAAGCCAACATGAGATATGTGCTATTCCATCTAGTTTTACAATCTAAAATCATTTTTCTTGAGGGCAACTGCAATTGTTTGACAAATCTTGCAAATTGAATAAGGCGAGACTCTGAATTCCTCAAGTACTTGATCCCATATCTAAGAACATCAATCACACCCTCAATATTTCCAAGACCATCATGTACTAAAAGATTAAATATATGCGCACAACACCTCACATGAAAGATTTTCCCACCAATACTTAATCTCTTTCTTAGAGCAAAATCCTCTCTAAGCCTCCTAATACAAACATCATTATAACTAGCATTGTCTACGCTTATGCAACAAATTTTGTCCTCAATCCCCCACTTAATGAAACATTTATTTAAAACATCAGCAACAATCACTTCGGAATGTACTGGTGGCACATTACAAAAGTTCAACACATGTTTTTGAAGCACCCAATCAGAATTAACAAAATGAATTGTCACAACCATATATTGAATTTTTTGACCAGATTTCCACATATCAGTATTTATACTAACCCTACTAGAACCTTTCAATACAAATTTCAACTTCTTCTTTTCCAGTTCATAGGTAGTATAACAATCTTCTCTGACTTGTTGTCGGGTAGTCTTTTTGTAAAATGGGGATGCAACTTTCATGAACATATTAAAAATATAATGATCCATCATTAAAAATGGATACTCGTGTAAATAAACCATCTGAGAAGCAAGCTCTCGTACCTTCGCATGATTGTTTGAGAAATTGGTAATCGACGTGATACCACCAGCAGATGACCCTTCTGTAAATGACAAGACTTGTTGCTTCACGTTGCTTTGATCCCCCGCCATGTTTATCTTCCTTTGTAGACATAAAAGCACATGAAGTCTATGGTGAATTGTAGTTCCAGTACCACTCTTAGTAAACATATTGCCGCAATGATTACACTTCAAATTTTGGGTTCCATATTATCCCACATGATTGACTTCTTTTGCTTGGTAGGTTTCTCGATGCACCTTGTTTTTCCAATGCTTTGTTGGAATCTTCATCGACTATTTCTAGCTCTTCATCACTTATCTCATCCACATTCTCATTGATATCGACTTCTTCATCAATAGCTTGATTGAATTTATCCATACCAACACTTGAGCATGAATCTTGATTTGAATTAAAAATGGGACTGGACATACCTGTCAATTAATAATAATCAGAACTTTATTTTACAAACCTTAGCCCACAAATAATAATAATAATAATAATAATAATCATAATAATAATAATAATCAGAGGATGAGGTGAGATTTGATTCGTTAGTTTAGTTAATAGGACAAAGCTCAATCTTGATTACTACTACTAATTAGAGATCAAGGGTAAGCTATGTAATTAATGTTAGATGTAGACCATATTCTTGATTTTTAATTATTTGCTCGAATTTTTAAATGCTAGTATGTATCCTGATTTCTCAGTTGATTAGAGTTTTTTTTTGAAATTTTGATTTAATGCTTCATTAAGATGTATTACTATTTCTGGTTTCATGAATTAGAGATTTACAACACCAAAATGTGTTCATTTTAGAATTTTGGTTAATATTAGTTACAGACATTTTACAGACAGAGCAACAGTATACCATCATTTACCCTATAAAAATAGAAGGTTTTTTCTTCTTCAGAAGAGAAAAACATATTGTTAACTTGTGACAATTTATTGTTCCCCCATGATATAAAAAATAAAAATAAAATATAGCAACAACACAGAATAATCAGTTTCAGTAGAACAGAGCATGAGACACGTTACAATAAAATAAAATTAAGCAATAATCAAAAGAAGCATACCCAACTAATAAACAAGACTAATAAACCCATATGGCTAAAGTAAAATGGATCCCATAAAACATTTGTTTCTTTGCTTCCATTCTTAGTCCCCAAAAAGATAGAGACAATAGAACGGGTTTGGTTTAATTTAAAAAATTAAATAAATAATCCAAACCCCTTGTAAATCATATTTGAATTTGGGTGAGTCTTGATTAAAAAAAAAAAATCCAAACCACTTGTGCTACAAACTTGTCTGGTTTAATTTCTTACCTCAGAACTTGAGCTTAGACAAAAATCATTTGCTATTTTTGGTCTTGAAGTGCTTCTAAAACCTACCCTCTTGATCTCCTTCTTGGCGTTCACTACTTAGATGCGAGAATGAATTAGGGTTAAAGCAATAATGAATTAGGTTTAAAGCGATTTTCGATCTCCGATGCGAGAATCAATTAGGATTAAATTAATATTCGATCTACGATGAGTGGTTTGGTGACTGGTAATGGAGTGATGAAGAAGGTGAGTGGTGTCGGCCATGACTATTGGGACACTGAAGGGGTTTCTCCGATGGGAAGATGAGCAACTCACATCTTGCGATCTATGATTGTGAGAAAGAATTAGGGTTACGGGGGTGTTGGGAAGGGGGGTAGGTGGGTAATATAATATATACATATGAAGTGACTTTAATAACCCTAATATTCGAGCCCATCGAACATCTTGCGAGTCAGGCTTGGCTCGGCCTGGCTCGTTAACTAAACAAGCATTTTATGAGCTCGAGCTCACTCGATTATTAAAATAAATGAGTCGAGTTCGAGCCTTAACGAGCTGGGCTCTCTAGCTGCTCGTTTTGTATAACAGCACTACCAGAACTTTCAGATTACTGTTCAACAAGCTCCAATCCCTCATTTCATTTTCTGCCATGGTTAGCTAGAGCCTAGATTTTTCCAAGTTGTTTCTAATATCTTTTTTGTTTTTGTTTTCTAAAAAAAGAATATTCTTTGCTTAAAGGTACAAGAAAACTAGGATCACTACCTCCTGTGTTGCTGCTATATATTGTCACTTTGTCATGATATCTATTTTGGCAAAACTCTTGAGATTACTCGTATGAATGGACAGCTGCTTCCCAATGAAGAACATCACGTGAGGTCAAAAAAAAGCATAGCTGGTAAAGACAGTCATAGCATAAGAAGTTACCGGACCCTACCGAATTATACAAAAGTAGGGAGATGGAAGGAAAAATAAATAGAAGAGAAAAAAAGGGCTTTTGGGTCGATGAAGATGGAAAAGGCTTTTTGGGAGAGAGGAATGAATACAAGTACTCAAATTTGGTCTGAAATGTCTCATTAGGGGAGAAATGTTCGATGTCACGATCAAGTGGAAAATAGCATAATTAATGACGACGTTGACACCTCATAGACAGTTCACAAACATTGCACTTACATTAATTGAGGGAAAATGATCAGTTTTCCCAACCATGTTTTGTTACCATTTGCCTAATTTCTTTTATTACTTTATTATATTTATTAAACAATTGTGAAAATAGCGTAATTTCTATTTTTTTTAATTTTTTCTGTCCCCTCATTTTTTTTTGAAATCTAAAAAAAATTAAAAGAAATAGAAAAAAAAAACAAAAGGCGTAAAAATAACCATATCCTATCATTTTAGGCACCTGGGGGTGATTTTAACCCAGTTTTTCTAGATAAATATCACAGACCATGTACGTATTTATATGTGTTGTGTAATTCGACCAACATTAACCAAGATATGATCGATCAACTTATTCAGTTGGAAACGCAAAGTATCGAAGCGTCATAATTTTTGTGAAGGTGCCACGATATGTGTTTCGTCATTTAGAACCACTCAAATTTCTAATTGATCGGTAAATACGCTTTTTCTATTTTATTGAATTTTTTTAAATTAAAAAAAATTAAAAAAAAATACAAAAAACATAAAAATAAATCATATCCTATCATTTTAGGCACTTGGTGTGGTTTTGACCCGGATTTTCAAGAAAAATATGACCGAGCATGTACGTATTTACACGTGTCGTGTAATTCGACCAACATTAACCAATATACGATCGATCAACTTGTTCAGTTGGAAACGCAAAGTATCAAAGCGTCAGAATTTTTGTAAAGGTGCTATGAGGTGTGTTTCGTTGTTTTAGAAACCATGAGAATTGGTAATTGATCGGTAAATACGTCTTTTCTATTTTTTAAATTAAAAAAAAAATCAAGGGGAGCAAAACCCCCTCGAGAATTACCGAATGGAACTAACTCCCCTCGAAAATTCCTGAAGGAAAATAGATCCCTTTGGTATTTTCCGATGGGACTTTGCTCCCCTCGATTCTTTTGAAATCTAAAAAAGACACGAAAAATATAGAAAATAAATTATAAAAAGTGTAAAAATAAAACATAACCTATCATATTAGGCACGTGAGGTTATTTTGATCCGGTTTCACTAGAAAAATATCACCGGTCATGTACGTATTTACACGTCGTGTAATTCGACCAACATTAACCAAGATAAGATCAATCAACTTGTTCAGTTGGAAACACAAAGTATCGAAGTGTCATAATTTTTATGAAGGTGCCACGAGGTATGTTTCATTGTTTTAGAACCATGAGAATTGGTAATTGATCAATAAATACAATTTTTCTATTTTTTGATTTTCTTTTTGAAATTTAAAAAAAAATTCAATAAAAAGGGAAAAAAAGTGTAAAAATAAACCATATCATATCATTTTAGGCACGTGGGGTGGTTTTAATCCAGTTTCACTAGAAAAATATCATCGAGCATGTACATATTTACACGTGTCGTGTAATTCAATCAATATTAACCAAGATACGATCGATCAATCAACTTGTTAAGTTGGAAACGCAAAGCAACGAAGAGTCGTAACAAAGTAACTTGTGAAGGTGCCACGAGGTGTGTTTTATTATTTTAAAACCACGAGAATTGGTAATTGATCGATAAATACACCTTATCTATTTTTTTTTGATTTTTTAATTAAAAAAAACTGAGGGGAGAAGATTCCCCTCGGAAATCACCGTAGGGAACTAATTCCCTTTGAAAAATCCTGAGGGGAAATAGATACCCTCGGTAATTTCCGAGGGGAACTTGCTCCCCTCGAGTTTGTTTGAATAAAAGAAACTAAAAAAATAGATAAAAACCAAGGGGGTCAAATTCCATCGGAAATTACCAAGGGAAAACGAATACCCTTCGGGGATTTTCGAGGGGTATTGCTCCCCTCGATTTTTTATTTGACCTCATTTTCCCCTCAGAAATTAACCTAAATATAGCAGCGGGCGCCCCCTCGCTTCTTCACTCTGCGTAGACAAAAAAAAAAAAGGGACAAAAAAAAGCCCGCCGTCACCCATCATTCTGAGCCGCCAAGTCGAGTCCGCCCGCCGTCGCCCGCACCACCAGTAGTCCATCTCCGCCGTCGCCGCGAGCCGCCAAGCATGAATATTTTTTTTCTTGAAATGATTTATTATTTGTTTTATGAATTAATTTGTCTTCGTTTGATTTAATTAGAATTAATGGTTTAATTAGGGTTGGATTTAGGGATTATTGTATAATTAAGGTTTAATTTAGGGATATTATATAATTAGAGTTTAATTTAAGAATAATTATATAATTAGGTTTCAATTTAGAGATTATTATATTATTAAAATTTAATTTAGGGATTATTATATAATTAGGGTTGAATTTAGGAATAATTATATAATTAGGGTTGAGTTTAGGGATTATTGTATAATTAGGATTTAATTTAGGGATATTTTATTAGAGTTCAATTTAGGGATTATTATATAATTAGGGTTTAATTTAGGGATATTTATATAATTAAGGTTGAATTTAAGAATAATTATATAATTAGGGTTGAATTTAGGAGATTCTTCGAACAATTTATTCAATGTGAACATTAGGAGCCTAGGAGAGTGTCCATCACGATGTGTGAAAACGTACTAGATGTAAGATAAATTGTTATAGATTTCACACAATCGAGCACGGATCTAACAAATCAACATCGAGCAGTGGTGTATGCATTAAAGGATCAAATTATGGGGCAACCGAGTATGATTATTACGGTCGTCTCATAGAAATCGTTCACCTACACCAAGAAAATGGAGAAAAACACATTATTGTTAAAGTGGTACTGATTTGATCCAACTCCCACAGGCACAATAGCTCATCCACATTATAAGCTTGTCGATATCAATCATAAGCTAATGTTCAATCTATATGAACCTTTTGTACTTTCTTCCTAGGCTATACAAGTATACTATTATGCGTACCATGTTTGAAATGAGACAAGTTGGACTGGTGGGAAACGTGTAAAATCAAGGCGAGATCAAATGTTGAGTTTATCGAGCCTCTACTTGAGCAATCATTTCAAGAGGAAGCTGTAGATACACGCAATCCAATTCAACTAGATGATGTCAATTTCTAGTTGCACGACCCCATTGATAATGACATGGATGAACTTGGTGACGAGGTAGATGATGATAAAGAAGAAGAGTTACTCACCTATCAAACCTTAATTGTAAATTATCCCTCTATTAAACTATAATTATAAACTAAATCCTAAATTAAATTATAATTATAAATTAAACCTCATATTAATACTTAAACCCCTAATTAAACTCAATCTATATAACAATACACTAATTAACATATAAATTCATAATTCAAGCTTAATTCAAAAATTAACCCTAAATAACAAGAATTATATAAAATAAACAAAAAATCATCAAAATTAGTTACCTTGGAGGTTGGAGGCTGGCCGACGGTGGTGGCTAAAGGCGGAGACTCGGTGGAACGACAGATTCAGGCGGTGGAGCAGCGACTCTAGGAGATGGAGGCGGAGAAAAGGAGGAGGAGAAGAAAAATAATAATAGGGCACCCGCTGGTGCCCTCTGTTATATACGTAGGTTATCGAGGGTAGCGTTCGCCCTTGAAAAAAAAGAGGGGATTAAATACCCCTCGTATAAATCGAGGGGAATCATTTACCCTCAGGTTTTTCCGATGGGAATCCACTCCCCTCGTTTTATTTAATTTAAAAAATCAAAAAAATGAAAATGCATATTTATTGATTAAAAACTAATTCTCATGGTTCTAAAATAACGAAACACACCTCGTGGCACCTTCACAAAAATTACGAAGTTTCGTTGTTTTGCATTTTCAATGAAACAAGTCGATCGATCATATCGAGGTTACTGTTGGTCGAATTACATGACACGTTTAAATACGTACATATTCGGTGATATTTTTCTAGTAAAACCCAGTAAAAATCACCCACGTGCCTAAAATGATATGATATAATTTATTTGACCCTATTATATATTTTTTTCTATTTTTTCCTTTTTTTTTAAAATTAAAAATGAGGGGAGTGGATTCCCCTCGGTTTATTTAATTTAAATAATAAAAAATAGAAAAAGTGTATATATTTATCAATGACTAATTCTCGTAATTCTAAAACAACGATACACACCCCGTGACACCTTCCCCAAAAATTACGAGACTTCGTTGCTTTGCGTTTCCAATGGAACACGTCGATTGATCGTATCGTGGTTATTGTTGGTCGAATTATACGACAAGTGTAAATACGTACATGCTCTGTGATATTTTTCTAGTAAAACCTAGTCAAAATCACCCCATGTGCTTAAAATGATAGGATATGATTTATTTTTACCCTATTATATATTTTTTCTATTTTTTAAAATTAAAAATGAGGGGAGTGGATTTCCCTCGATTTTTTCCGAGGGGATCCACTCCCCCCGATTTATTTAATTCAAAAAGAATAAAAATAAAATAGAAAAGACGTATTTACCTATCAATTACTAATTCTCGTGTTTCTAAACAACGAAACACGTCCCAAAAATTACTAATTCTCGTGTTTCTAAACAACGAAACACGTCCCAAAAATTACGAGACTTGTTTGCCTTGCGTTTTCAATAGAACAAGTCGATTGATCATATCGTGGTTACTGTTGGTCGAATTATACGAACACGTGTAAATACGTAAGTTGTTGGTATTTCTCTATTAAAACCCAGGTTAAAATCACTCCACGGGTCTAAAATGTAGGATATGATTTATTTTTACGACTATTATATTTTTTCTCTCTGTTTTTTGATTTTTTTAAAATTAAATCTCTATTATCAATCTAACCAATTAGAACATATGTTTTGGGAGGGTGCCATGATATACTTAAATAAAACTTTTTAATTGTTCGCGGTGATTTTGGATGCTAATTAGACTTGTTTAATAAATACTAGATATATATTTTATTAATTACCTTCATTTATAGGCAAATAACTAAAAATTATAACCATTCTTGAGATTGAGATTGGTTTGCGAAATTCTATTATATTAATATTTTCTAATCTGCGAACAAATTACTTTCATCATATGGTTGCGAGAAAATCTTTAAAGTTTATTATCTAATTTTATACGATATTTTAGAGAAACCCTTGGAAGTTATGTGGAAATGATATCCGCCAACTTGGAAGGGTTTTCTAGGAGACGAAATGTTAACTTAAAGAATCTTGGGGTGTAAGCGTGAAATTGATGATTAATGGTCAAAGAAAAATGAAGATAATAAATCATATAGTTTAATGAAGACCGAATATAAATGATGATGTTGTTGTTGTTGTTAAAAGAAGATTAATCAAAATATAATAGAGATAAATTTTCTAAGGGTGGAAGGCTAGATCATAGTTTGAAAACCGGATCCGATCGGCTCGTTCGACTGGTTCAACCATGAACCGATTTCCGGTATGGTTCATGTTTAATAATCGTCTGTCAAAAAGGTCAGTCAAGAATCAGTCAATGATTGGTCGGGCCGGTGAAAATCGGCGAGGAATCAGTTGAACCGGCCAGTTTTAAATTTTAAAAAAAAATATTCTTTGATGTGATTTAATATTTTCTAACATAAATAAAAACACATATTTAAACAATTTACATCGTGTATCAACTGTTTTGTCAATTAATTTAGAATTTCTAAACTATTGATTTTTGGTGTTTTTATATTCATTTGTTAATGTTATTAAAAATATAAATTAATTACTACCAGTTGGACCATGGTTAAACGTGCGAACTAGTGAACCCGTAATTTTACCGATTCGATGACTAATTCAGTTTTCTAAACCTTTTCTTAAGAAAAGTTTTAATCCTAATTTACATTATTATGAATTTTTTGGATTTCAGAAATAAATAAAATAGATTAGGTCCAACCCAATGTTCCATTTGATTGTTAGTTTATAAATGGTAATCCAAATAGTTTTCTTAAACTTTATGCTTTCAAATAGATCTGTATTTTTTTTCCAAATAAAAGGGTCTATATGATTTTTATTTATAACCAGTAAAGTTAGAAAGTAATGAAATTATATAAAGCCCCATTGAAAATCTCGTATATAGAGATAAGAATGTAAAATTATCTTTTTATCCCTACCGTTTAGCAAATAAAAGGTTGTCCATAATAATCTCCCAATGATGTCAAAACCTAAAGTCATTTTGTTGTTTGATACCCCTTATACGGTAAAAGACATTGCAACAAGTTTAGAGGAACTTGCAGAGGTAGTTTCAATATTTTCTCCTACTTTTGCTATTCATTATTGGATGTGGACCATAATTTGAGTAGGAATAACGGACAACTGGAAGGAGGTAATATAATTTCTAACTTTAACTATTTTATTTTATTTTTATATTTGTTGTTATGTTAAAATATATGTTACAAGTATTTAATGATACCGAACGACTTCATCCAAATTACATTGAACAAATTCGGAAACAATGAGCAAGATGTTTTTTGAAATGAAGAATGGATTATTGGGTGATTAGAATCATGTGTTATTTTAGCATTGAATTTTAGAAGTTTATTAATTAGGTTGGTTTTTGTCATTTGGATTCGAGATGTGACTTGGATGTGGTTAAAACTAGCATATTGTGTAGACCATACGCATTTCATTTTTCGAATTATATAGCTTGTTTTGATGAATTTTACCTTGTATAGTTATGTTCTTACTTTTATTTTACCTTGATGAAACTAATTTGGTTGGATTATTATTGGATTATGTTCTTACTTTTATTTTTGGGTGAATTGTTTAGTGTTGTATGCTTATTATTTGGTTGGGTTATGTGAAATAAATCGGTTACAAATTTCCAGGTGTGAATCGCCTAAAACGGCAAAAATGGGGAAAAAAGTACTCAGTTATATTAATAACCGGTGTGAAATCACCGATGTGTACAGCGTGTTTTTCATTGTTTACATCTGTTTTAATAGAAACTGATGTAGTACAGTCCGGCTTTACATCGCTGATTTCATCTTTTACATCAGTTTTTTTGTAAGCTGATGTAGTATAGTCCGCACTTACATCGGCTATTTCATTTTTTACACCGGTTGTTAGTGAAACTGATTTAGTATAGTCGAGTCTTACATCGGGCATTCATGTTTTTACATCGGTTTTTAGAGAAACTGATGTAGTATAATCCAGTTCACATCGGTTAAAACCGATGTAGTACTGTGAACATTTTACAACGTTGGATTTGACATCGGGTAAATAACTGATGTTAATGGATTTAAATAACTGATGTAAAAGCTATTTTTTTTAGTTGTAGTTTAACACCCGTATATTATACGTAATTTATCAAAAAATAAATATAAAAAATATTTGTGATCATTAAAAAGTTTTAAATCTAAAATTCAAAAGATGTCGTATTCTTAATCCATGCCTTACTAATTAATTAAACTATACTAATTGATAAAATAGATTTTAAAAGCTAAATGAACTAAAAACCATAAACTAGGGTTTAAAGATCATGAACGAAATATTGCTACTATAATCACCAAGTATGAATAAACGAAACAAAACAAAATTAAAAAGGAAAAGATTACGATCTATATTATCTACTAAATCCAAAGTACTCAAGCAACTAATAGTTCGAAACCCAAAAACAAAGAACAAATTATCTAAAATCAATAATTAACTAACAACTAACCTAGAAAGCAATTAAAGAGTTTATAATACTTATTAATATCTAGAAAGCAGTAATTCTCTAGCGAATCCGGAGAAAGAAAGGCGATCTCAATCAAAGAACAAACCACAATGCGAAGGAATGGAGTTTTAGAACTTGTAATCTTCAATCTTCTTTCTTGATCTTGAATCGACGTTATGGAGGAAGGAATTGAGCTCTCTCTGCATCTTGGAACCCAAAGTATGGAAGGAATATATATATATATATATATATATATATATATATATATATATATATATATATATATATATATATAGGTTCCCAAAAATTAGAATCAAATTTCCTTAAAAATCGTGTTTCTGGTCGGCGTCGATTGGCCGTCGATCGACTGGCATTGTGTCGACGGGGACAGAGGTTTTGTCGACCATTGGCGTCGATCTACGAGGAGCGTCGACGGAAACAGAGAGCTTCATCAAACGGTCGTTGATTGGCCTGTCAATCGACGCTGACAGTGAAGTGGCATCGACGACGCGTCGACGTTGGCCGTCGATCGACGGCTTTCTCCTCGCGTCTCGTTTAATGGTAATTATGCTACTTTTTCACCGATTTGCTTGTTCTTGTCTCTCTGTTCTTGCCACGGTTTTCAAGCTTCATCTTTTCAGTACTGAGCTTGCTCGGCTACTTAACTGTATGGGGAAAAGAATAATCACTCAATTGTAACAATTACGATCAAAACATAATAAAATAAGCCGGCGATACATAAATATGAAAATATGTTTAATCTATCCAACCTATACCGAAATTAATAACAAATCTAACTAAAATACTACCTAAATATATATAAAATCAAGACAAACACATACTATTCAATTTTTCATTTCTACGCATTAGTTTTGTATAAGATTTACAAGAAGAAAAACATGAGTGTTTATATATTTTTTTGCTGCGATTTATATTTTGAGCCCACATTTTCTAACAGTTTTGCCCTTCCACAGCGCCTTAAAGAGATTCTTGCACTGGCATTTTTGCCGCATCTGTTGCCGGAGCAGAGCCAATTTCTCCTGCAGTTCTAATTTATTCACTGCCAGGCGCACACTCTCTTGAGAAATCGTCTTATTTTCCACGACGAGATCAATTATCTTGAATGTAAGGCTGATAGTTTCCTCTTTTAATTGATTAAACTTGGTGTAGAGCTCCCTTAGTTTGGTGCCCTCGCTCTCGCTAGGAGGACCGTTCACATAATCCAACATATTCAACAATGAACGAAAGATGTGCAACAAAGTGAAGAAACTCACTGGAAATTGTTATGTGCGATAAGTGGAGAAAATGAACCTCCTGAGCAAGATTTAAATAGGCTCGAGTTTTTTCAAAAGCAATGAATTTGAAAAGACACGCTGACCAATAAGGAGGCATCAACCGAAATGACATCTTTGCAACCCTCCCCTCAAAAGTCATGCTAGAACTCCAAACACCATTGGGTCCCGCTTTCACCACCTAACAGACAAAGAATATTGGCTCTCTTACCAAGGAGACAAAGTTTAGATGATGATAATCTGACCTTTTTCTTCCTAGAAAAAGGTCGGCCAAATGTTTGGTCTAAGATAAAGAAAAATAAAACCTTGCTCTCCATATGAAGGCATACGAAAGTTGACCAACTGACTTGGCCATGTTCTCCCGTATATGTGAAGTGAACTTTTGGTTTTGGTCAACAAAGGTGTAATAACTTGTTATAGGATTTATTGGAAAAGCATTTATATGTGCATATTATCGAGAGCTGTACCGTAACCATTATGAGACATACAATGATCAAGAAGTCTGAATAAACGTGTACAAATTCATAAGATAAAAAAGGATCATTTGAATATAGTTAGACCCATTAAAAGTGAAAATAGGAATGGAGCTTCATAGGTCGAAGCCTCATTCAAAGTAAAAGACATGGGGGCGGGTGTGTGTTAGATGATCCTTTCTACATAAATTAATATGGTTCTTGGCATAAGTGTCATTTGTTCACCTTGTCAAGATGGCTTATAACTCATTCGTATCCACCAGAGACAAATTCCCGGATGGATCACTAGGACCCTCATCGGCCCATGCTTTTTTGATTCTCTGAGCAAGAGGCAGGTTGTTTGCTTGGTATTTCTTGCATTCTCCCGCACCACCGGAGGATACAGGGCAGTTCGAGAACTGATTCATGGCGATATAGGAAGAGTGGGATAAGAAGTGTATTCAGCGGCTTTAGCCACCTTTGCTGGCTTGATGACATCAACCTGCTTCCTCCTGGCTGCAGAGAGCTTGGGGCGGAGGCTTCAGTAAGGTTTTGGATTTTGTCAAAGGCTGAGATGAGTTTGGTCAGCCTGAGAATTACTATTTTCAAAGGGCGGGCGAGATGTATTCTTGCAAAGGGTCATCTGACACCCCCAAAAGAAGCACGGATGAAAGACAAGAAGAAGAGTTGTTAATGGGGTTTTCGCCTAATGAGTATGTTTGGTTCTGGAAATCGGAATTATCTAATGACATGCCTAATATATAAGATGAGATGATTCAGAGGATTGTTTAGGTAAGAGGAAGACGGGGCGTGTGAAGTATAAGCTTTGAAATTGAAAGAAAGAAAACTAAAGATTAATTAGAAAGATGCACACTTGGTATAGCTTGAGAGATGGTCTGGAAGAGGTGGATTGATAACGATGATTTTCAGAGAATGAAGGAGTTTTTGCTTGGGTTTGAATTCTGAATTGAGAGTAAAGAGTGGAGGATATACACCTAGGTGTCTTATTTATAGGTATGGTTGTAGAAGATGAAATGGTGACTTAGTATAGGTATAGGTGAATTTTGAAATTCAAAATTTGAGAGTTATTGGCTCAAATATGCCCATGATTGCGGCTCTCACATGTTTAGGATTTTATTTGCCACCTTAGCTATTTACTTTGCTGCAGCTTTTTGTACAGAATCTAAAGCATCCTTGCATGCATGACACGCGCGAATTTGATGAATAGAGTAGGGAGACTACTGATATGGTAAATAATATTGGCTCAGTTGGACCGTCCTAGAGAAGTCTTGTCGAGCTAGCACTCACCAATCTGGAGCATGTTGGGAACTGATCTGAGCGAGAGCAGCTCGACCTGATTAACGGTCATTCCATTGCATGAATTATGGGCCTTTTAGGCCCATCAACTGTTAGGGTTCCGATTCTGAACTCGAAAAAGAGTACTGAAGGATGAGATTCCTTTTGGTAGTTTCCTTATAGGAGATAAATCTTTACTCGTTGATCAAGTTGTTTACTTTTTATAAATAGGGACTCGACCCCTTATTATAATCACCATCTCTTTACATACTTTTATGCATATATCGATTGTTTCACATTCTAACTTGAGCGTTTGAGTGTCTACACCAAGAGCCCCAGTGCTTGTTTTGCAGGTCGGTCCAGTCGAAATTGAGTTGCACAGGAGGTCGGACTCAGAACCAAACCCGTTTCTTGGTGGTCAAACTATTATGGACACATCAATTATAGATAATAGAGAAATTCAAGAAATGACATATTTTCAAGTGTGTAATTAATATTTATTAATTGTTATTTATATATTTAAATTAAAGTAAGTTTGTTAAGACCTGAAAGATAAACCAACAATCAATTTATCAAATTGATAGTGTAAACGGGATGGAATAGGATTTATCAAATTAATTCTCTACTTTGAAAACTGAAAATTAATTATTAAAACAATTAAATGTATCTGAAAGACGATTCATTCAACTATCAATTTAAGGCTTGACATGAAAAGGTTATTGATCTGATTTTTATTTTTCTTTCGATAACTTTTTTTCCCCCTTAAATTAATAGTTGACCTTAACCTATGAGAGATTGCCCTTCGAAAAAATCGATGTCATAAACCCTTCGAAAAACTCGAGGGCTTATTTGTCCTCGATTTTTTTCGAGGGGATTTATGCCCTCGTTTTCCAAGGGTAATTGTACCATCGGTTTTTTTAAAGTCCATTTTACCAAAAATTGAGGAGAATCTGTTCTCGATTTTTCTGATGGCGAGACTCTCCACGATTTTTCCGAGGGCAATCAGATTTAAGGCCCTAGGATTTAATGAAAAAATGTGCATTCAGTAATCCTCTCGAAAAATTTACTGAAGGCATATTTCCCCTCGAAAAATTTACCGATGATGATTTTTTCGAAGGAAAATTGACCTCGATTTTGACCTCGGTAAATTGATTATCGAGGGTTTTTTGATTATTATCGAGAGTTTTTCCCATCGATAATTTTTTCTTTTCCTTCTTTTTTTTTTGTTGTTATTGTTGCGGAGGAGATCAATAACGTCCAAACATAATCTAAATTTTCCCAATTAGACTAAAAAGATCTATAAATTTATATATATATATATATATATATATATATATATATATATATATATATATAATTTTCCTTAATTTATTAATTAATAATACTAAAACACCCTTTTATTTTATTCGGAAGAGGTGTCTTGGATGTACAAAATAAATAAATAATTAATTGAAGTGATGCCATATATATTTCATGAAAGTTGGCGCCTGTTTGTAAGCAAAAATGGCGGCCTTTCACTCTCTTTATAATAATAAGCCATTGGCTCTTAACCACCGCTACTCCTTCCTTCTCCTCTTCAACAGGTCTCTCTCTTTCTCATTTTCTTTGATGATATATACACTCTGAATTTGCTTATATATGCAATCTTCATTAGAGCTTGTATTTTTGCTAAATAAATTGCAATTCTGTATATATTTTGAAAATATTATTGGTTTCAATGATCTGCTTCTATGTACAATGTTCATTAGAGTTTTTGGGCTTATTTTTGAAATCGTGATTTGTTACATGATTAAATTTCAATTTAGCCCTTTTAACATTATTATGTACGGTTTCATTTCGAAGTTCTTACACGGTTAATATTATATATCTTAATTTGATGACTCAGTTGCAATGGATTTTCTCGGGAAGATGAAAGAAGTTGAAATCTCTGAAAAAATTGCAGAACAAGCCCCTCAGGAATTCAATTATTTTAATAATATACATCAAGGCCACCGCCACTTTGGTTCTCCAAACGTTGTTCCAGATTTCCAGTCACAGGGGCTGCAATTGCTGAGTAACACGGCCCTTTTAGCCGCTGTCGAAGCTGATGATCACAACTTAATGTCCCGAGAAATTGAAAACCAGAGCGAACAAGTTGATCAGATAATCGCATTACACGTAAGGCCTTACGTATATGATTTTATGTTGCACTGGCCCTGTCTTAGTTTAATTATTGTGCTTACATGCAATTTTGATCATAAATTATTTTATGTAGAAATTCTGGTTCCATAAATTATGATTCGCACAATTCTGGTTACATAAATTATATATGTAGCAATTTTGGTTTAATTATAAGGTCTAATTTTGTGCAATTTTTATGTGTAAATTTGGACATTTGCAGATTTTGTAATATGGGGTTTTGTTTTCTTGCAGCATGATGGCCTGAGGCGCACATTGGTGGGCGCATTGCACCACACCGCAGAGGAAAAGGCAGCGAAGGCTCTAAGAGAGAAAGAGTTGGAACTAGAAGCAAAGTTTGCAAGAACCATAGAGTTGGAAAAAATGGTGGATGATTACAAGGCAGAGGCAGAGTGGCTGCGAGGCGAAGTGGATTACCTGGAGAGGACAAAAAAGACGCTGAGGGACATGAACAAGGCGCGTCGTTACGCGGATTACGCCGCAGGAGTCGAGGACGATGCCGAGTCGTCGTATGTCGATTCGGGCCGGGCTGAGCCCGTGAGGCTCGCCTGCAAGGTCTGCGATAGGCGGTTGGCCACGGTGCTGGTGTGGCCGTGCCGCCACGCATGCGTCTGCACGGGATGTGATGCGGCCGTCCGCGTGTGTCCGATTTGTGGGGCCCGAAAGACTTGGAGCATTGAACTTAAGTTTTGAATTTATTAGCAAGAATGACCTAATATATTACACAAATTAAGCATTGTTACCACACTTTATGCCTAAATAAATTGAGTTCATTATACATGTATATTTATTTATAGATATTTATAGACAGATTGACCGGTCAACTGTTGTGAAACACAGAGTATGAACAAATTGTGGTGTTTTTTTTGTTGTGTGTGTGTGTTTTTTTTAAGCCAAGAGTATTAACTAATTGTTGCATTAAACAATATTAAATAAAAATTGGTGAAATAAAAAATGTAAGAAAAACACTTCGAGCATCTTCACAGCTACATCATGGATTGTCAATGTCATGGAAAATAGAATAGAAATAATTAAAATAACTAGGGAATAATTAATATTAATTGAATAAAAAAAGAAAAAAATAATTAATTAATTTAAAATATCAATAGATTAGGAAAGATGTCAAATAAGCAATGTACAGCACATCATCTAGATGTGGATGATGTGTGTCTACAAATTTTTTGCCACATAAGAATTTTTTAGTTTATGTGACAAATATTTTAATTTAATTTACAATGCATTGGAGATACTCTGAAAATTAAAGTGTTAGAATCTCAATGATCAAGATGCAACATTGAGAGGTTGGAATATGTTTAAATATGAAACTAGAGATATTTAGTTGTTTTAATTTTATTAATTTTAAGTGGTCAAAGTAGAAAATTATTAAATTGGTAAGTTCAATCCTATTCCAATTAAAAATTGGTAAGGTCAATCCTATTCCATCCTGATTTGAATAGGATAATGCTCTCTTTATATATATACAAATTAAATAAACTTGCCGTCTAACCCTACCCCCATCGTAAAAACTAAAATTTCCTTAATTCATTCCTTTAATTAAGAAATCAATCTCTCTGCCAACAGTTATTAAATATCCTCTCGCATCCTTTACTCTTAGTTTTAGTTTGTTTGAAGAAGAAGAAGATGATGATGGATCCCTGTCTTGCTCTCAGGCAACAACTCAAAGTTTCAATCCGGGCCCGACTAAGGACAGAAAATCGGGCCGCCGGCTTTAAAGACAACGCAGACAACTACGGACACTTTTTCGGGCCTTCAGAGACTATCATCGCCGACATTGTGAGGGAAAAAATTAAGTCATGGTCTGAAAGCCCGAAATCGGCACCGAAAAAACTCGGTGGAGGCGAAAAGCTGTTTGGTGAAGAAACAAAGACGGTTAAAACGATAATGGATAAAATTGAAAAAGAAAAGAAATTGCAGTGGCTGAGAGATACACGAGACTATTCGTTTTTATCATCGGGCTGTGACGAGATTATCAATCCAGGGCCCATAAAGAAAGCCGAAACAATTTCCAGGCCCCACAAAATTTCCAGGCCTAAGAAAGAAGAGGAATATTCCAGGAATATTATTTCGAAGAAGCCCCTGGAAAAGACAAAGGTACGAAAAATCCAGGATGGAAAAGTGCAGTGGCTGAGAGATACACGTGATTATTCGTTTTTATCATCGGGTAGTGAAATTCCAGGGCCTGTAATAATTAAAGCCGAAAATAATTCCAGGGCGATAAAGAAAGAATCTGAAACGGGTATGAAAAATAATTCCAGGCCGGGTAAGAAAGAAATACAGGGTTCCAGGGATTTAAAGAAAAGAAAGGTGGAGGGGCGCCAGAAAGAAGAGAATAATGATGATGCGATTGGGATGATTAGGGGTTTATTTGGGTACGATCCGACCAAGTATGGTGACGATGATGATATTGATGATCGGAGAATGGAGGCTAATTTTCATGATATCGAGAAGGAAGAAAGGCGGAGCGCCAAGATTGCCAGGAAAGAGGATGCTGAGGAGCTCAGAAAATTACAAGTGTCAAGCTCAAAAAAGCGTATATAGTTCTTCATGATTTTTTTTTTCTTTTTTAACGGAGAAATTTGACATTAGATACCATTTGGGCAAATTGAGTTTGAGCTATATACCAATTTTCAGAAAGTATTGTATTGATCTTGTAGTGATAATTGCTAACGAGATTTCATCTTGTGTGGCTCGTAGATTTTGTGTTCGACTATTTGTTCGTATTACCGTTTTCAGGTTCAAATATATATGTATTTTCATATTATTGTTACTAATTGAAAGCTTTAAAACAAAATATAGAAGCTATCATATGAAAACTAATTCTATTATTCTGTGTATTTTACATTCAATCATTGCTCTAATATATATATAGCTAGTAGAACTATCTAATTACATCGGGATCAGTCTTGAGTAATATTGGATCCACCAAATAAGGAAAGCATGTTGTATGCACGGGCGCCAACCCTTATGTTGTTCTACTGCATGGAGGACTGATGTGCATGCACCATGATTCAGTATGGATGATCTTTTTTTATTGCTAACATGCCCCTTCAATTCAACGGGGTAATGAAACAACATTGAGCTTTTGTCTCATTCTCATGAAGAACTGACTAAATAAAGGTTTAGTAAATGCATCGACGACTTGACCCAGTGCAGGCACATGTCTAACTGAAATAATTTTGTTCGCAACATTTCATGTGACAAAATGCGGGTTTAGTTCAAAGTGTTTGGACGTGGAATGGAAAACAGGATTAACAGACAGTGCTAAGCACCTAAGTTGTCATTCCAAATCACAAATGGTTTCATTGTTTGCCCACCTATTTCCTTCAACAATGAATGCAGCCAAAGAATGTCATAAGTATGTGCAATGCATATTCAGCTTCAGTTGAAAATTTTGAAACAATAGTTTGTTTCTTTGCACTTAAAGATATCACCAAGATAGATACAAGAACCAGAAGTAAATCTTTTGTCATTAATGTTTGAACCACAATCTGCATTAGCAAAACCAGCCACTTTGAAATCACAAACTGGTCGCCTAAGTTTGATATTCCCTGCCAAATATCTTAAAATTCTCTTGACTGCTTTCCAGTGTGTGTTAAGACGATTTTGCACGTACTGACTAATTTTATTAAGATTTTATGAGATATCAGGTCTAGTAATTGTAGCATACCGTAGAGCACCAACAGTTTATCTGTACAAACTAGCTTCTTGAACAGGTTGTCCTTGGTATTTGGACAAATAGGTTGTGAAACTATGGGAGTTGATAGACCCTTTGTTTCAGTCATCCCAATTCCAGTAAGTATATCTTTGATGTATTACTCTAGACTGGGTATCATTTCTCTATTGGCATAATGGACCTGTATTCTAAAAAAAAACTCAATTTCCCAACTCCTAAGGGAAAAGAAGTTGTGAATCTGATTGATAATTCTGTGAATCTCATCACTGCTTGATCCAATGATTATCATATCATCAACATAGTTCAAGAATCATTGTATATTAAGTCTTGGTGTTTCTGAAGAATAGAGAATCTTTAGATTTTGACATGAAAAATCCTATGGACTCCAGGACCTTACTCAGTTTAGATGACCATGCTCTAGATGCTCGATTCAACCCATACAAAGACTTGTGTAGTCTACATACCAGGGGATTTCCAGATCGATCATACTACTCAAAACCATGAATTTGTTCCATTTAGATATTTGCATCAAGATCTTCATTCAGGAAAGCATTATCTATGTCAATCTGTCTGATAATCCACTTGTTAGCAAGGGTTATAGATAAGAATAATTTGATCGTGGCTTTCTTAATAACTGGATTAAAAGTTTTAGTGTAATCAAGTCCTAAGTACTACGAATAAACTCTTGCTACTAATCTTTTTTTATGTCTAGCAATTGATCCATCTAAGTTTCTTTTGATCTTGAAGATCCACTTTCAGCTAACAAGTTTCTTGTCTGAGGTAAGTTTGGAGGTAGGGTAGCTACTCCAAGTTTTGTTCTTTTGTAGTGCATTGTACCCCATGTTCATTGCATCTCTCCATTCATAAATATTGAGAGCTTCTTGATACGACTTTGGTTCGGTATTACTAGTTCAGACAACTACGTATGTCTTTGTCTTTGAGATGTCAGACTTTTGGCTTGTCACCATGTGATATTACCTTATCAATCTTATGACCTGCAAAATCTTGGTAAATAATCGTAGTTGGAGCACTATAGTTAGGAGGCACATCTATAAATATTAATAAGTAAATAGTTATAAGTCCTCCAGGAAGTTGAGTATGGGAAAGAGTTTATATTGGTTGATGGGCAGAGAAAATTGAGATGTATGGTGAGAAGATAAACATTTAGGAGGAGAGAAGTAAGGTGATGAGTGATTGGAGGGGTGATGTGTGGAGTGAGGAGATTTTGAAAAGGATTGGTTAATACTGGAGTGAGAGAGAGGTAAATCAGTGAATTTGAAAGAGAGTAAGGGAGTTATGTGATCATTGGTGTTTGAGAAATGAGAGGAGACTGTTTGTTATGAAAAGGAAAACTAAACTCATAAAAAATAACATTTCTTGTGAAAGTGACTTTTCTATTTGATAACAACACTTTGAATCCCTTAAATTGAGTGTTGTAGCCAAGGAATACAACTGATGTGATTCTAAAATCAAGCCTATGTTTATTGGTAGGTCTGAGATGAGGAAAACACAAACAACCAAAATCTTAAATTGTCATAATTAGGTTTAAGTCTAGTATGTGATTCAGCAGGAGGTTTGAGTTTTAGCATCCTGGAAGATATTTTATTGATTAAAAAGACTGCTAAGACAATTGGATCATCCTGATAAGACTGGGACATTGGAGTGTGCTATAAAAGTGAAAGAGTTGTTTCAAAAGAATGTGTATGTGCTTTCTTTCAGCTGGATCATTTTGTTGTGATCTATAGGGACATGAAATGATGTCATTCTCAGAGAAGAAATTGGATAAGTTCTTGAATTCAGCTCCACAATCTGATTGAATAGCCATAACTTTCTCATTATATTGGTTTTCCACAAGAGTTTTAGAATGACAAAAGCATTTTGAGTATCTTACTTGAGCTTGAGCAAGTATATCCTTGTGATCTATGAGACTCACATTGCAATTGTAACCATCATTGGATTTTATAGGTGAAGGACTCCACAAGTCAGTGGGAATTAAGTTTAAATATTGATCAGATTCTGATGAATTATAAGGTAACTAATGATTCTTAGCATTAAGATAGGATGCACAAACACTTAAAAAAATGGGATATGCTGACGGAAAACGCTGACGGGCAACGAGCTGTCAGCATATACTGATGGATTACTGACAGGTCACTATGATGACGGGTTTGCTTACAACCTATACCTGTCAGCATTATTAAAAAGAAAAAAGATGCTGACGGATAAGTCGTCAGCAATTTAATTAAAATATAATTTATAATATTATATATTTATAATTTAATTATTTATTTATAAAATAAAATATATAATTATATTAATTATTTATAAATATAATATAGTGTAGATTTATTCTGATCTCTTAGAGTTTTTTCAAGGGTGAAATTATAGTTATAACTTAATTTTATTTCTCATTTTCTCGATTTGATCTTTGAGTTAACAATAATTCTATTAAAAAGCTTCGGATTGATCAAATAGTTAAAACTCTCAAATTTAGACTAGAGTTTTCAGGTTCGATTTCCATCATCACTACCCTCACGGAATATATGTACTTATAAAAAGTTTATTAAAAGAAATTGAAAAATATAAAAGAAAAAAATGTGTTTAATTTTTAGTGTTCAACTCTTCTCAAACCAAATGAATGGTGAAGGTTTTGAAAACATGAAGAAAAAAAAAAATGAAATACTTTACGCGATTTCGATTCGAATCAAAATATCTGATTTCGGCTAGATTTGATCGGTTAACCAAAATGTGTGAACACTAGGTAAAATAGAACATGTCATGCTACTACTTGGTGCACAAAATTCCACAAGTTATTTCTTCAGCTAGAAAAACACGTCTTGATCCGTCTCCATTCTCATTCAACTTTTTTAACCAACAAAAAATACAACCGCAAAAGAAAAATAAAAATGCGTATAAATGTTGCTATTGCGAAATCATTGAAATTTAATTGGTGGTGGGTTTGTGGGGCCACAAATATTCAAACTTTGACTTTTGGCTGACCAAGACGCAATGCGACCAAATTTCGGCATCCTTGTTCTTAATCTCAGTCTTCTCCCTTCTCTCAAACTCCGGCAGCAACATCGTCGCCTTCATTATCTTCCGGTGGCAGCGCCGCCCCATCGCCACCAGGTTCACGCAGCAATCATCGCTGACCGCCTTGTCGTCCCCGAAAATGGCCGTGAAAATATCTAGCCCGCAATTGCCCGACAGCTTTCGCAAACACTTGTCGACCAACGCGTAGAACCCGGGGTATGGCTCCGGCGGCTTCGCATCTTTCAGCTGCGGCTCCACCGCGTGCGTTTCCGAGATGTGTGGGGCCGGCGCCGGCGCCCTGTGGTGGTTGAGAGCGGTGGCTGAGAAAGCGGCTAGAGAGAGAAAGGTTGCGGCTAGAGCGAGGAGGAGAGTGGGTTTTGCCATGTTTTTGGTTTGAGATAATATGAATTTGTTGGGTTTTTTTGGTGGAGTATAAATATGCGAGACGTTTCTTGTTTGAGTTAATGAGGTTTTTAATTAATTTAACTTGAGAGAGCTTAATTAATTACTCAAACTTGGGATTAATATAATAACGTCAGTTTGTTTATCTGAAATTATTTTAGAATTTAAGTTGTGTTATTATGTTCTACTAAAATCAATTTTGATATAAAATCTTTACCACAATGACACACTGCTCAACTAATAAGAAAAGACATATCACAATTCACAAATTATAAGGAAATAAGAATATCATGATATTATTAGACAAACAATATAATAAAATCCAAAAGCATAAAATAAACAACTCAAATTACAAATCAAATAGAGTAACGTCTATTAAAAAATAATATTCTAAAAACTAATAAAATACTTAGTTTTAAGTTTTAACATGTCATGTTTGTTTTTAAATTAACAAAATAAAGTTATGCGGGTTACATATACGAATTTAGTTAATATAATTAGGATAAATACCCTAATTAATATTGAAAATAACAAGATCATATATATATATATATATATATATATATATATATATATATCACTTTTATGTTATTTTAATTTTTATTGTGAGATTTTTTTTTTATTATTATTATTATTTTTATTGTGAGTACAATAATATCAAATTTGTCACTTTTTCTCAAAAATAATTTCACCACTTTTTTAAATTATATTATATTAAAACGGAAACTTATATATAGATGATTTATATATAGGGAGCAGTTATGGTAAAACCAACTCAAATAAAAAAGTGTTGAATCGTAATAATATTTTATAAACAACACATTGATAGACAATAAAAGTAATATCAAATTATATTGTATTTTGAATTTTTGTATAATTTAATTAAATAAAGTGATCAATTTATTTTTGAAAAAACGTAATAATATTGATAAGTATAAGAGCGAGATTTGATTTTTCAATTGATAAGTATAAGAGCGAGATTTGATTTGGAAACAGAGGAAGGAAGAAAAGAGATCTGGTAATTTGAAACGTATCAACGAGTTGCATCCTTTGTATGTTGCTCTACACTATCCATTACTATTTCCATGTGGCGAAGACAACCACAGGGAAGACATATCTTTTTCTGAACCTAGAAAACCTAAAGGCAAGGGTAAATGGCTGGTACATTAGAACTCATCAAAAAAATTATGAAGTGAGATTTACAGTAGGATTGTTGATGTAGTGTTATGAGGTGAGGCAAATGGCCGGTACTCATGTTGTCTTGCCCACGACATTTACTATTGTTTTAAATGTATTAAAATATTTAAATAAGTAATTGTATACATGTATACTTAAGTTATATATATCTTTGTGTGTGTGTATTTTGGTACGAACCATCACTGGTTCTCACACCAGAGATAGTTTTACCATAACCGCTCTCTCTATATAAATCATTTAAATATTATTTAAATATCGAATAGTATTCATAATGATATAACCTGATTCATAAAATGATTGTTATTAGACGGAATGTACTTTACAAATTATGAAATTTTTCCTTATACACAACATTTGTTGTTTTGTTAATATGTTTATTCTCATCATCGTCGATCAATATTTTTAAACCCTTACGATTGGTCATCCTTGATATAGCAACGTATAACTGGCCATGACTGAAAACAGGCTTTTTAAGGAAAAATTCCAACGTGATAGAGAGACTGCCCTTAAATTTTGTTGATCATCATAGCATATGACACGATCAGAGAAAATTTCATCATTGGAACTTGAAAGGTAACCTCGAATTGGATAATGTAACAATCATTTTAGGGATTAACAACAATTCACCTGCATTGCTTTATTGAGAAATATTAGCTTATACAATATGATCGTCAAGTTAACAACCAACATTACACAACACAAGGGAATGATCGATATTTCTCAATAACATGAGTGGAATTCTAATTTTTAGTTTTAACTCATAGTTCGGCAATCCATAACACTTAATGGTATTTAAAAACTATGGTGAGTGGACGTTCTACAATATGTCAATGTTTGAATCGAATTTGCATGCATTATCAGAGTTAAGATATATTGTACATTCTCCATCATTTTATGACATCATATATTTATTAATCAAATCGACGACATCAAGTGTTGGGAAAAGAATAGCACGACCCTCCAAATAAGCAAAGTATTCGGTAGTTTTTTCAAATTGTGGATATGTGCTGGCCACAATTGACGAAACATGGTCACCATCATCTTTCAATAATAGATAACATGGGTTTTAATTTGAACGAAACCATTCATTTGGTCCTCCAACTATTACATCTCCTATATTATTTATCGAGTTGACAAATTTTTTATCTTGACACAATTGGGATCTAAATTGTGATTTTGCAGCACCACATTCTTGGTCTACTTCAAAATTATGTAATGAGTTCATAAATACAAAGATTTGATCACTGTGTGAACTATGTCTATTATGCCTTTTGGAATAATGGACAAAATTTGATGAAAATTTCCACCAAAAATTATTATTTTGTTACCAAATGGAAGCTGCGTATTAGAATTATTTTGCGATCTCATCACGTGTTTCAATATTTTGTCCAGAGTTTCAAAATAATGGCTTTGGGGTTTCGCCCCAAATAATGAGATGCGCATACACCATTAATTTTGCTAGTGGAGTACCAGTAATGATCGAAATCTTGGTGGATATTAAAAATAACCCTAAATCTAGAATGCCCAGTTTCTTCCTTTCGAAAGAAGAAGAGAAGTTATGTCGTTAGATATTACATTAAGAACAATTCCACTATTAGATTTGATAGTTGTAGAAAGCGTCATCTGTATCTATAGATAAGTAATACACCACCCTTGGTCAAATGTACTGCATC
>BMAC01000128.1:1597481-1625612 GCA_014905375.1 Phtheirospermum japonicum
CTTATAGTTTGGGGGCAAATTAAAATAATACAAATATTAAATTTTTATTTTTTGCACTTTACCCCCCAAACTATAAGATTCTTTCACTTTGCCCCCCAGCTGCCCGCCGATGGAATCTAAAAAGAATATTCCGCCGGAAATAAAGTTTGGGGGGCAACGTCGAAAATTATTGTACATCAGGGGGCAAAGTGGAACAAAAAATACTTCGGGGGGCAAAGTGAAAAAAACTGCATACTTTGGGGGGCAAAAAAAAATTAGCCCTTTAATAATTGATAATTTATTTTGTCTTATTTAACATTTTGACTCTCGTGCAAGGATTTAATTATTTATGATATTTCTCATGTTTGGAGATTTCATGTATATTATTTAGTCTTAAATTATGTTGTAATTGTCTTATCTTATATAGAATTCGTATATTGTAGTATATATCATTTAGAAGTTTAAAATCTTATCTTATTTTCTAATATTAATATATATATCTACAATATATTATGTATATTTCTTTTCGTAAAGTAGATTTTGAATTTTAGGCCAGTAAATAATATTAGTACTTTAGAGATTTGATCTTATTGCATTATTAATGATATTTACTTGCTTTATTTTGTATATATCATTTGTTTTTCTTATTTTGTAGGTCTTTTATACAAGTAAGGTGTGTTCATATAAAGTTGAGGGCTTGATCACAGACGTTTTATGCACTTAGAGAAAAATATCGAAACTAAAACGTTTGAGAGCAAATTTTATTCTTGCTATAAATTTTCAAAAGGAAAAAACAAATCGTTGTCCAATCTATCACGTTTTCTCCCTTTACCTCCTAAAATTTAAATGCCTCCTTATATATAAATTTTTGATAAATTGCCTCCTACTATCAATTTTCCGGCAAAAAATCTCATCGGAAAAGTTGTTTATGCGATAGAAAAGTTTATTTTGGGGGGTTTGGAGGGGTTATTGACAACGATTTGAGCTGATATATTGCGTGGTGACTCAAAAAAATGAGAGGAATCCAATAGAACCAACGAAAGTCGGAATAGAGTACTGTAATTTGATGAATAAATGTACAATTTTATAACTTGAGTTAGGATTTTGGAGGGGTTATCGATGTCGGATGGGACTAAAATCTTGCGTGGTGAATCTAAAAAATGAGAGGAACCCAATGATACCAGCGGCAGCTAGAACGAAATACGAAAATAAGTTCACCGGAGTAATCTTTTGGTAATTCTTTCAAAAGAAAAAACCGAGCACGACATCAAAAACGGAACACGTAGCTACGTGCCTGACGTCTTTAAGTCTCCAGACTCTGTGTCTGACATGTCTAAGTATGGTACATATAATTTTTATTTTTAAATTTATTTTTTCTGTAAAAAGTAGTACTTCCAAAAACTTTGGATTGTTCCCAAGACTAGGGGGCACCCCCTAGCTACGCCCCTGTTCACTCCAGTGATGATTAAGACTCCAGATATAAATGAAGACCCCGAGGAAGCTGATTTTACTCGGGTGATCAATTTTTTGATAAGTGATCACTCCGTCGAGTGGTCGACCCAATTTCCATCTTCCCGGCTGACTTCCTTTTACGGGTTTTTGCACAAAGTGTGTCGCACCAACTGGGCACCTATGAACAACAACTCCAGAGTCACCAAGCTTTATGCCTGCATCCTCTATCGACTAGGAATGCGAATGCCATTTAATTTTAGTACCTATGCCTTCAATGACATCACATTCTTCTCACATTCTCATCAAGGAAGTGGGCCCTACCTTTTACCAATTTAATCATTAGGGTGCTCATCTCAAGTTCTGGTCTCTTGAGTTCCTCCACTCGGACGTCCCAACATGTTCCCAGTTGCATAATCGCTCCTCAATGCTAAGAATCAACTTATCGATATTTATTTGGTATATTTCGATGATGAAGATCCAACCTCTCCTCATGACGTTCATGTTCCTCCTACTCATGCTACAATTAATTCTGATTTTGCTCCTGATGCCACCCTGAGTGTCGTTCCGGATGCTATCGCGGACTTCGATCGCATCTCCACTGACATTTGTGTCTCTGCAAGATCTGCCCTGGGCATGAGGATTTCAGTGTCATGTTCTCGTTTACTGGATCAACTAAAGTATGTCAATGTTGCTATTACACATTCTATTGCTCTTCAAACCGAGTTTCTCGGCCTGATTTTTGATTCTGTTCTTTCTGACCCAAAAGGGGAAGATATGGTTGTAGTTGATGATTTTGGGGTCGCTGCTGCTACTCAGGATTCTGTATGGCTGATCTTATTAAGGATAATGTGCCTTGTTTGGGGGGATTGATCGGTTTTGTTGCCGATGCCGTTATGGATGCTATTACAAATCTAGTGTCGCATTTAGGGGGAGTTGGTCCATCTTCGAGTTTTGTTTTGCCTACTGGTCTTCTTAATGAAGATGATGATGGAATGGAGTTCAACTTTAAAGCTGATGTTGTGACGAAATGAAGTGATCCTACTTAGGAGTTTGATGATCTCTTTCCATAAGAGATGTTCCTTTCGATAAACTATGTTTGATGTTCTTTATTTTTATCATGTTATCTATTTTTTTGTGTAATGACTATGACCTTTTTCTCTAATTTATTAAGGTTTATCTTTGTTTACTTTTGAGATTGTTGTCCCGGATATCATAATATTCTCCTTAACCGTCTTGTGTTTAATTGCAGCAATTTAAGGGGAGTATTTTTGGTGATTATACAAGTTTCATACTTGGTATATTCATCATATATATGTTTTTGGCCAAGAAAGGAAAAAAGGGGGAGATGAATCGATCTTTTGCACTTATTTGTTTTTAAAGAAAAGTTCATCCACGAGAGAACAGAGCAATTGCACGTGAAAATCTTGACTCGAGTCGAATCTCTCGAAGAAGACTAATCGGAAGTAAATTTTGTGTTTGATTCATGAATGAGAAAATAAGGAAAAAACTATGCTAAACATTTGATCAAATTTTAGTTTTTAAAATTCTAATATCTAAGACGGTGATTTAAATAAAGAGAAATAAAATCAAAAAAAATTGAAAAGATTAATAAAATTGGTGTCTAGGGCTCTAGACTCGTCTCCACGATCAATTGGCATTTGATCGAACACTTAGTCTACAAGTTAGGGTGTCAATCCCAAATTATAAAAACATCCAATAATATCAATTGATGGTTCTAAATTCATCTCAGCACTAGGACCATGAATTCTACACTACAGTCATCAAGAAATGTTGTAAAATAAACTTAATGCAAGCATGAACATGATTAAAGAAATAAAAAGCTTGAAGGAAGACAACAATGGAAAATGAGCTTTTAAGAATAACAAATATTATCATATAAATTTTTAAGAATCCTATTACCTAAAATCATGAGAAATTGCAAGAAAACCAACTACTAAAACAAGAACAATACCAAAACAACAAAACTCATAATGAAAGTAAACAAGAAATCGAAATAATTAAGAAATAAAGTGGAAAGCATACTCATAAACAATGGTGAGTTTCATCATTCGAACAAGGAATTACACAAATACTTAAGTTTTCATCCAGAATCCGAGCAATGCCAAAAAGTCCATATCTTACTAAAACCTAAAATGATGAAATGTGAGTGAAGAGAGTGGAGAAGATGAATAATATGAAAGAGGAACATGATTGGGCATCCAAACCCTAAGGGTTCAAAAGCTCCTTTATTGCTGAGATGGAAGTGGTATTTATATGGTGAAACTAGGGGTGGGGGGGAGATACTAATTTTGCCAAAATGGTCTCGCCACCGATGCTGGAAGAATGGCCTTGTCAATGGTGCGTCGATTGAACGTCGATGGCGCGTCGATTAGGGGTCGATGGTGCATCGATTGATGGTTGTGCTTTGCAGGTCCGAGTCTTATTTTCATCAAATCGAGTCAGTTGTGATCTTCGTGAACGCTCTTGGGCTCGATTGAATATATCCTAAAACAAACAAAAGCAAAATAATATAAAAAAATCTATAAAAAGTATGAGAAAATTACGAAAAATACCAAAAAGACGACAAAAGTTACAATAAAGAATAAGGGGACAAAATACGACTAACACTACAAAAAAACAGACGAATGATGACGGCCAACAAGCTGTCAGCAAATAATGACGGATTGCTGACGGGTAAATATGCTGACAAGTTTGCCAACGGGCATAGGTTGTCAGCAACAATTTGATGACGGCCTACGCCCGTCAGCAATATTAAAAAAAAAGAAAAAACATAATGCGGACGGGCCTGACCTGTCAGCAAATTTGCTGACGGCCAATACTCGTCAGCAATATATATATATATATATATATAATTATTTAAAGGGATATAAAATAAATATAAGAATATAAATTTATAATATTATAATTATAATACATCTTTAATAATATTATATATTTATAATAAAATTAATTATTTATAAAATAAAATATATAATTATATTAGTCATTTATAAATATAATATAACATACATAATTAATTAAATAATTATAAATCTAATTTAATTATAATATTTATTTATAAATATAATACAATTATTTTATATCTATATATTTATAATAATTATATATCATTATATATATATATATATATATATATATATATATATATATATATTTACATATAATATATATTTATAATTAATAGTATATTCAAATAATAATATATTTATAATTATTAATACATATTTTGAAATAATATATATATTTATAATATAAGATTATATATTTATATATATATATATATATATAAATAATATATAATTATAGAATCATTATTCATAAATATAATCTACATTTATAAATATAATATAAAATTATATGTTTATATATTTAAATAATATTATATATTTATAATAATTATATATCATTATTTGTATATAATATATATATTTCTAAATAGTATATTTATAATAATATTATATATTAATAATAATTTGTAATTAATCATATACTTGTCGAAATAATATATACTTATACTTATTTATAAATAATTACATTTATGATATATATATATATATATATATATATATATATATATATATATATATATATAATATATAATATATACTTATAATAATATAATGTATTTATAATATCATTATTCAAAAATATAATCTAAACTTATAAATATAATAATATTAATTATAAATATAATTAATAACTTAATTTACATATCCAATATATATTAAAAATAAATATAAATTTATTTATATATATATATAATTATTTCAATGTATATAAATATAAATTTATAATATTATAAATATAATACATTTTAAATAATATTATATATTTATAATATATTTAATTATATATAAAATAAAATATATAATTATATTAATCATTTATAAATATAATATAACATACATAATTAATTAATTATAATTTTAATTTATAAATATAATATAATTATATATTTATATCTTTGTAAATAATTGTATATATTTATAATAATTACATATCATTATTTATACATTATATATATATGTATGTATATATATTTGCAAATAAAATATATATGTAATTAATAATATATTTTGAAATAATATATATTTAGAATTATTTATAAATAATTATATTTATAATATATATATATATATATATATATTTATATATTTATAAATAATATATTTACAAATAATATAAATTTATAATTAATAATATATATTTCGAAATAATATATCTTTATAATAATTTATAAGTAATTATATTAATAATATATGTTTATATATATATAAATCATATATTTTTATAATATAATTATTCATAAATATAATCTACATTTGTAAATATAATATAAAATTATATATTTATATATTTAAATAATATTATATATTTATAATAATTATATGTCATTATTCATATATAATATTATATATATATATATATATATTTCTAAATAGTGTATTTATAATTAATATTATATATAATTAATAATATATTTATAATCAATCGTATATATTTCAAAATAATATATATTTATATTTATTTATAAACAATTATATTTATAATTATATATATATATTTATAAATAATATATAATTATAATAATATTATGTATTTATAATATCATTATTCACAAATATAATCTACATTTGTAAACATAATAATATTAATTATAATTATAACTTAATTTACATATCTAATATATATTAAAAATATATAAATTCTCCCATGTGATTGACTTAGCGAGATGGTAACACTTGTCCTCTATTTATGAGAGGTTAGAGGTTCGAATTTCACTCATGCATATGTGGGATTTAATTTATGTCGGTTGGACGGGTACATTATACAAAAATCACACACAAATATTGTTGTATATTTCTTTTCTTATAGTAGATTTCAAATTTTAGGCTAGTAAATATCACCAGGACTCTAGATATTTTATCTTATTGTCTTACTAATGATATTTACTTGTTTTATTCTGTATATATCTTTTTTTTTTTCTTATTTTGTAGGTCTCTTATACAAGTAAGGTATGTCTATATAATGTTAAGGGATTGCTCACAAATGTTTATGCACTTAGAGAAAAATATCAAAACTAAAACATTTGAGAGCAAATATTATTTTTGCTGCAGATTTTCAAAATTGGTGAGTGCGACTGCAAATGCCTTCAATATCAACAATAGCGTCTTGCAGCCATATTATTTTCTTCCATAGTTCTTATGATTATGAATCTTTGTTTATTGCATACCTATAGTGATTTAGAACATATCTACTTTTAAGGAGTTTGTAGTTTATCATTATTTAGTAGATTACCGCTTTTGTGATCATTGAAACGCAAGTTTTAATATTATATTTTTTGCCATATTGACTCGATTATAAGAATAAATTGTTCTTATAGTTAAAAATTTTATACTCGTATCTTTTATTTTTTGCTACTATTTATTTTATGCTCTTTAGAGCACACATCTTATTTTGATTAAAACTGTGAGTCGAGGTCTGCAATTTTTTCACTTACGAACTAATTCAAAGTACCAGAAATATGAATAATAATCATATAGCAATTTTAAAACATATAAATCAATCATCGAAATATATTTTCTCACCACTAGAACTAAATACATTGTTTTTATTGTTATTGGGTCAATTTTCTACTTTCTCGATCATCTTTCTTGTAAGTATCGACAATATCTTCTCTGTACACATCTTTCATATCATTTTCTTTTTTAATTGATATCAAACAAAAAAATATGGAAGAAAAAGTAAAAACAAAAACCAAAACCTTAAAATTAAAAATCATAATAACTCACACAGTTACAAACAACCAAGTTTCGACCTCTAAAGTAACACAGATACGACAATTAAACTTCAAATATCTCTCTAAAGCCAAACACGAAAGAAATAAGAAAGTTTAAATGTAAAATTGATGGAGAATATAATAAAAGAAAAACTCTCCAGCCGTGAATGTGAGAAAAAAAAGGAATTGAGAATATTTGTTAATTTTAATTGATATGAATTATCTAACCCCTAATTTGGTGTAGGTTTTCTTTTTCTTTCCTTTTATTTTATTCTTGGGCTTATAAGAAAGCAAACATGCCTATTAACAAAAACAAAAAAGTAAAAGTAGAAAAAGTGGCTCGAAAAAACAAAACAAAAAAACACTTGTCACATTTTGTAGAGTCAGAAGATTTTACTATTTTTTACGATTTTATGAATATACGGTTTTGCACATGAGATGTTGGTTTTGAATTGTGAAATTATACAATTTTACAAGTCAAGTCATGATTTTCACAACCTTGTGCAAAATCTAGATAAGGGGAGAGATGATATAGTATACTTAAGATTTTGTATTTTTATTTATTCGCACTAAACAGTCAGTATACCGAAAGTTTCGGTACCCTACATAGATTGGTAAGCTAACCCATCATATAATCTTCTACTTTTTTTTCATCGTTTTTCGAAATGAGCAAATTTTATAAACTCAACATACAAAAATTACAGCTGAAAAACAATTGACCTATGGTAAACTAGAGACCGACAACTACTTAGAACTCCAAATAAGTTGCCTAGAAAGCCCTAAATAGCCAACAATAAAAGAGTGACAAAAAATGGTGGATGGACTTGATTATAAATAATAAGAAGTGTACAAAAGCTTTATAGCTTACTCATCATCTTTTTTGCAACGAACTAAAGCAACACTACAAGACAAAAAAGGATTAAGCGCCGGTGATTATATTAGGGGTGAGCAGAAACAATGGTACCCGGTTCCGAACCCGGAACCGCATGGGATCCGTCGGGTCCAGTCCCGCAACCGGACCCGCCGGTACCGGTTCTGGTTCCAAATTCTTGGAACCGGTTATGACCGGTTTCGGTTCTGGGTCCACACTTTCGAGACCCGGTACCCACCGGGTACCCGGTGGAACCGGTTCCGGGGCTGGGTACTCGTTTGTACCAGTTCTTGAACCGGGTACCCGGTACCAAGTCTTTATTATTATTATTACTATTATAGTTTATCTATATAATTAATTATGCACTAAGATTTTATTTTTAGAAAATGGCTAATATTTAATATAAGATTTGATTAAATACTATGTGGTTTAATTTTTGGTCCATGGTATAATGAGATTATTGTCATTTAATTAAGAAGCATAATTTAATACATAAAATCTATTTAATTAAATATTGTATTAAATTATTTTTGGTGATTGCATGGTACCGAGTACTCGGTTTTAGAACCGGTTCCCACTGGGTTTGGGACCGGTTCCATAAACTTTGGACCCGATTAGTACCGATTTTGGGATCGATTCTCTTTTCTTGAACCCGGTCTTGACCGGTTCCGATTCCGATTTCAAGAAAACTGACCGGGTACCCGGTTCCGTTTACCCTAGATTATATCACCCTACCAAACCCATCTAATACTAATGAACTATAAAAGAAGCTAAATAATAATAATAATAATAATAATAATAATAATAATAATAATAATAATACAAAACTAAGCAGATTAGATTATACCAAAAATAGCTTAATAGCTCTCGAAATCATAAATTCTTGCCATTCAGTTATAGCTGAATTAACCACTGCTAGCTCCGACTTTCACACCTTGTCAAATAATCATAAATTTCTGACCTTCACAACCACCAGAACACGCAGTGTTTTGAAAATCGGACCGGATCGGCCGGTCCGACCGGGTTAACCGGGAACCGGTCCCGAGTCCGGTCCGGTTTTTTACTTAGCCCGGGTGGTTAATAACCCAGTGCCACTCGGCAAGAACCGGTGAACCAGTGAACCGGTAAAAACCGGTTCTAATTTTTTTTTCTTTTTTTTTTGGTAAAAAAATAAAAATAGGTAGTTCCAATTATTTCAAATATCAACTTAGTATCAAGATTGTTTTAATTGATTCTATAATTTTAAATGATTTTGAGTTTTAATTGTTTTAAATGATTCTAAATTTTTGTTATCATAATAAATTCATACAAAATGAGATTGATTTTGAATGGATGTGTTGGATAACAAAATTGTACGTGGTATATATGATACTAATATTGTTGCTATTTATATTGCATAATTATATATATATATATATATATATATATATAGGAGTCCGGTTTGATGACCGATTTTTTAAAAATGGTTCAACCGGTCGGACCAGTAACCCAGTGAACCAGTTAGTGATGCGGTTCGATGTCCGGTCCGGTTTTCAAAACATTGAGAACACGTAGGTTGTAATCTTCTACTCAATTGATAATTTGTAAAGGCCCACCCTTGTATTAAATTATAAAATATATCCCAATTTCTACACTTATATTTATTATTTTCACAAGGTTTTTGTTTTTATTTTTGGGTAATTATTTTTCCCTCCCAATCTATTGCGTTCTTAATAATTTTTAAATTATTATTTTGTGAAATACCATCGTACGAAATATGCACGATTTGCAATTTGTCCTATAAATTAGAATTGTTGTGGTTTTGTGGTCAAAATCGGATGATGTAACAAAATCCAATTGTGCTACATTCATTTTTTGGCACAAAATCACGAAAAATCTAACTTAGCGGGCAAATTACAAATCATACATAATTCGTATGACAGTTTATCACAAAAAAATAACTTGTATAGCAAATTATGATCTGGAAATAATTTGGGAGTCAAAAGTATTTTTTCCTTTTATTTTTATTTATTATTATTATTTTATGGGTAGTATCATTCAAAGGTTATTTTGTTAAAATGGTTTTGGATATTTGACATGATTATCCCACTTAAACAATAACGCCAAATACTAAAACACATATTCTCTCCGTCCCATAATTATATTTTTTACTTTCTTTTTTCCTAATCACAAATTACAATACATTTTTCATACTTATTTTTTTATTCACTTATGTGACCCTATTTAATATACTTTGATATCAATAATTAATGAGTCATTGATATTAAAATTAAAAATATAATTAAAAATTATATTTAAAATTAAATATTTTAACCATATTACTATCTTTTATTAATCTCGAAGAAAGTCGAATTATTTCTTTATATGATTTTTAATTTTAATATTTCAACCATATTACTCTCTTTTATTAATCTCGAAGAAAGTGGAATTATTTATTTATATGGAAAGAGGGAGTAATGTTATTAAAAAAAAAAAAACTTTGACCTTTCTTTTCTTTGGACATGTAGCATCTAAGTTTTGGCCCATTTTGATCAATCAATTTGGGCCGAATTGTATGTTTTGATTTTGTGTTCGTTTTATGTGACAAGTTGGTGGGTCTTGCCTCACATCTTCTAGTGTTGTTCTCAGAATTTTTTGTGTGTGTTTTGAAAAAAATCACATCTGTTGAAAAAAGAAAATCGGGGTCTAAAGTATAGTAATTACTTATAATCAAATGTTGCAAAATGTTAATTATTTAAAGATCACATATGTGAGTTAAACTTGTTATTATAATTTATATATTATCTGGTTAATATATACTTTAATCATATTTTTTACTTTGTATCACTAAAATCCGGTTATCAACCAGTTGACCAATTCCTTATTTTTGGACCAACTTTTTTATAATATGGAAAGTGTAAATATGATTTAAGTGATACATAATTTTATTTTATGTAAAACACAATATAGTGGCATCAAATTTACAAACCTTCGTGGATATTAGTAACTTATTTAATTTTTTTCCTTTTTCCTTTTTTTTTCTGTTTTTTCTTTTTGAAAATGGGGAAAGAAATCATTGTACTTCAACGGCCCAGCTCATTTATATATTTAGTATTTATATATAGTAATAGTCCAACTCAGATTACATGATTCGAAACGCGGTATATTTTGGGTTTGCAACTCCATCCGCCAGATTTGATTGGAAAATGATTTCTTTTTTTCATTGAAACTTAAAAAAGAGTTTGATTTAAAAATATGCTTCCATAAGATAAAAAAAACTGGATACACAAATAATGTCATTTGCTATTACATTATCATGTAAATATAAATGCATTCTGGTACTTATTTTATATATACAGTAAATGAATTCATAACTACGCTTTTGCATTGTAATAGAATTAAATACATAGGAGTATATATTTTTAACTTATTATTTGCATTCAAACAATTAGATGTTAATGTATATATAAAAATATATATATAATAAATACATTAATATCCAATTGTTTGGGCAATTTATTACATGCACTTGGGTGCACTTTGTTAGGTGTACTTTTACAAAAATTTAGAGTATATGGTTTATTATTCCATTTTAGGATTTATTATTCCATTTTAGGGTTTAATTTCCATTTTTAGTGTTTAATTTTCCATTTTAAGGTTTAGTTTTTTATTTTTTATTTAGTTTTTCATTTTGGCAAAAATCTATCAATTTACCAGTTATACGTGATGATATATGTTAATTATATGTGATGATATGTGTAAGTTATATATGATGATATGTGATAGAAATTTAGGATTTAGAGTTTAATATTCAATTTTGGGGTTTAGTTTTCCATTTTAGGGTTTAGTTTTTTATTTTTAGGGTTTAGTTTTTCATTTTAGGTTTATTTTTTTAATTTTAGTGTTTTAGACTTTAGATTTAGAATTTCAGTTATCTGTGATGATATGTATCCGTTATATGAGTAACATGTATCAATTTTATGTGATGATATATATCATTTATATGCGATGATAAATTAAATTATTGAAAGTACACCTAGTTGCACGGCATAATAACCCAAATGTTTGAATGCAAATAAAAAGTAATATATATATATATATATATATATATAGGGGTGGGTTCAAATGAGAACCATGTTCTTATTTGCGAACCTGCGAATTAGTGCTTTTATTATATACCAGTAGTGGTTTTATTATACAATTACAGTGCTTTATTAATATTTCAGTTATATACACCAACAATACTTTTATTATACAATCATAATTCTTTTAATCAAATAAGAAAATACACAAAAAAATCTGATCCATCAATTTAATTAGATCTAAGGCTCATAATTAACCCTAGGTTCACAAATAAGTATATTGTTCACACACACACACACACACACACACACACACACACACACACACACACACACACACACACACACACACACACACACACACACACACATATATATATATATATATATATATATATATATATATATATTATATATATATAAGATTGCAACATGTACTACACGGGATTTGTTAAATGCAACCTCTAGTTCATTTTCCATCCAAAAAGTCAACGGGCTCAAGGGCGTGTAATGCACGCGCCATTTTGGTGACTTTTTGACGGAATATTAGATGGAAGTTGCAAATAACAAATCATGTATAGTAGGGGTTGTTATTTGGAACAATAAATATTTTTGGTTGTAAAGTGTAAAACCCGTATAATACATGTTACAAAAAGTATTTTATGAAATTTATATTTTTTTTCGATTTATTAATTTTTCTATTTATTTAATAAGTATTTATAATTTAGTTATAAGTTATTATATGGTATTTATGCGTTTTCATCTTTTAAGCATTGTTTTTTATTATTTTGATAATATTTATTTATTATTATAATTTTTTTACTTATTATAAATAATTATTTAGAATATTATTATAATTTCTATATATTTTACATAATTTTCATACTATTTACTCCCTCCGTCCTAAATATATAGTCCACTAAGGATGTCTCAAATATATAGTCCATTTTGTATATATAATATTATTTTACCCATTATCTTACTACTATAACTTAATTAATATGAATTTTGTAACTATTATAAACTTCATTAAATAACTGTAGATTAAGAAATATTTTCATATTTGTTAATTTAAATATACTTTCTTCATCTTTGTGAGAGTAAACACTATATTATATAAATGGGAGAAGAACCGAGATCGTAGCAAGGTTCGCGTGGAGGCACCTTCTACGGATCTTGTGGTAGGGGAGCTCGCCGAGAGGTTTGAGTGGGTCGAGTACACATTCAAGATGTTGGAGGATCACATCCTTGAAGAGGTGTAATCGATCAAAGTCGGCGTGCAGGGGTGCGCCGAGGCCATCCAAGAGTTGAGGGAGGCTCGGACAAAGTTTGAAGAACGCTTGGATGAGCTGTCGGCCATCGTCAACACATTATAGGAGGACGTGGCGATGCGCAAGAGGGTCGTGGATAGCACGGAGGCTAGCACATCCATTTAAACCACGAGGGTTGAGTATCCGAGGCCAGCGGGGTTCAGCGGCGTACGAGACGCCATGGAGGTCAACAACGTATTTCGAAGGCCATCAACTTGCGGGACGAGGCGGCTAAGGTAAAGACCGCAACCCTTTACCTTAGTGATACTGCAATGTTATGGTGGCGCCGGAAGCACGCCGACATCGAGCAGGTCACGTGTCGGATCGAGACATGGGGTGACTTATTCAAGGAGATGAAACGACAATTCTACCCAGAGAATGCCTTGTACGAGGCGCGCAAGAGACTTGGGGGAATTAAGGCAAAAAGGCTCAATCCAAGACTACGTCAAGGAGTTCACAACCTTGATGCTACTGATTCCCAACATTTCTTCGGACGACTCAGTGTTCTATTTCATGGATGGGCTCCAACCTTGGGCTAGGAAGGAGTTACATAGTCAGGACATTCAGACTATCAATGGGGCAATTGCGGCTGCGGAGTCATTGGTGGATTTCCATGTCATTTCCTGGCGAAGAGAGGAGCAATCGGCCAAGGGTGGTGGAGACCCACGGGACGTGAGTGACGTCCAGGAGCAACCAAGATCCACGCCGAGGTGGAGAGATTGGGATGCGGCTCGTCCATCGAGAAAGGATAGTCATTCCCCTTATAAGGAGTACGAGGATCAGAAGAATGCCTTCATACCGAGAGGTTGCTACCTGTGCAAGGGACCGCACAAGGCGAGGGATTGCCCCAAGTTGGGATCCTTGTCAGCCATGAGGGAGTCAGACAAGGATGGGCAATCGCACAACGGGGATGATGAGGCCCAACGATGTGGTGCTATTCGGGTGGTTAATGCCATGGAAGGCACGAGGGACCTACTCAGGGTCGGGACGCTGATGGGATAAAGATTGATGCTGGCACGACGACGCATCAGCGGGCACGAGGTGCATGCAGTATTGGACACGGGGGCCACTAACAGCTTCCTTACGGAGAAGGACACTATGCGACTCGGAGTGCGAGTCACGGGGCAGACGTGTGGATCAAGACGATCAACGCCCCAGCAAGACTGGTATCGGGTGTAGCCAAGGAAGTGAAGCTATGCCTTGGGCCTTGGGAGGGCCATGTGGACTTCACTGTTGCATCGATGAATGGTGCCGACGTCGTGCTAGGGCTGGACTTCATGCGGCAACACAATGCGGCGTGGGTTCCATCGATGAAGACCCTATACATGTTCGGGGACAAAGAATATCTCCGTGCCAGTGGAAGTGGCGGAGAGAGAGACGAGGATCTCGGCAATCCAGGTCTACGAGGGACCGAGGATCACGTACTTAGGCGCAACCCATCTTGCGGAGAAGCCTGGATACCGCGCAGGCGCGACCTAGCACACCAAAAGAGGCGCGGTCCAGCTTGCAGAGAAAACTGGATACCGCACTCACAACGAAGGGACACGACATCGAGAACGTCGACAAAATAGGTTGGGGAGAATGTCACGCCCCACGTGTGAGGACCAGGCCATGGCGGGATGAGCATGGCCCAATGTGCACAAGAGTGGTGCACGAGATGGGAATAAGGGTGCGAGAGTGGCACCATGCGTGAAGGGTCTGAAATCTTCCAAAATTGTACGGGACTTATTCGAACGGGTTCGGGCCAGGAAGATTCATGGGCGGGCCGAGTTGATGGAAGCTGCTAGAATCTTGCAGAGGCATGTGGACGGTTCGGGGCCATTCTAGCAACATAAGAGGTTAAATTGCGAGATATGCCTTGGAGAGGCTTAGATGAGACTGGAATGTTCTAGAATTTCCTAGAACATGTCTTGGTTCATACTTGTATATAGTAGTTGTGCCTAGAGAATGGTGTGGAGAGCTCTAAAACGTGTGAGTCTTCCTAGGGTCAAGAGTAGTGTAGGTCATTTTAGATCCTTCCTTTGGAGGAGGTGATGTCAGGAATTTTGTAGCTTTCTGTATAGAGTTTCATTTGAGGAGGTGGAAAAACTATAAATAGGAGTAGAGCTCCGCATTTGTAAACAAACATCCAACATTCAAGCAACTAAATTTCTTCAAACTAATAAAAGTGTATATCTTCCACAAGCAATCAATTGATGCTTACCGATAACAACCTGATTAATTCATGTATATTACGTAGTTTAAAAAATACAAATTACCAAATTATTATATTATAAATGATTGGAAAACACTATTAAAATGAGATTCAAATATTTACTAAATTACAAAACTTGAAGAAAAGTTGTTATCATAAGTACTCATCTATTGAGTGGGAAGGATAAAAACAAACAAATAGTAAATATGAGGGATGTAGGACCGGTAAAAATGTGGTCGCCAACTTTCAATAATTAATGTAATATCAAAATTTTAGGGAAATTCATATTCATATTCATACTTCATAATTGGACGTTGATAGTAGTGACGACCACAACAACTCTAGCTAGCGCCTATCAAATACAATCCTAGGTAATTCGACAACCAGTTGATTCGATGAGAGCTCATTCAAGTGTTTGTCGTCCACTGCTTGGTCTAACGAGTTCAACAGTCAGTTGATCTAACCACGACTCTGAACAATGCTTATTGATCACAAGTTCACTACTCGACTAATTACTGCTTATTCCATAGTTCGGCCTGACCTATCAAGTTAAACAACCAATTGATCTGACCACCACAGTACTTACTGATAATGGCCGGACTAATTCATGCATATTCCATAGTTTGAAAAAACAAAATACCAAATTACTATATTATAAATTAATGAAAAGAATTATTAAAATGAGATTCAAATATGTACTGAATCACAAAACTGGAAGAAAAGTTGTTATCATCGAGATAGTACTCATTTATTGAGAGGGAAGTATAAAAACAAACAAATAACAAATATGAGGTATGGTAAGACCAATAAAAGAGTGGACCCAACTTTCAATAATAAATGTAGTTTCAACTTTTTGGGAAATATCCATATCCATACTTCATAATTGGACGTTGAAAGTAGTCACAACCACAACTCTAGCCAGCCCCCGAAGATAGATTGTTACGAGCCATACTTGGCAACTCTAGCCAGCGCCTATGAAACACAAACCTAATTAGTTCGACAATCGATTGAGTCGATCAGAACTCTTTCAAGTGTTTGTCATCTACTGTTTAGTCTAACGAGTTCAACAATCAGTTGGTCTTACCATAACTCTAGATAATGTTTACCGATCACAACTCGCCGATCGATTAATTCATCCATATTTCGTAGTTTAAAAAAGTAAAATACAAAATTACAATTGAAAAACACTATTAAAATGAGATTTAAATAGTTAATAATTTAAAAAACTTGAAGAAAAGTTGTTATCATTGAGATAAGTACTCATTTATGAGAGAATGATAAAAACAAACAATTAGCAATTATGAGGCATGGTAGGACCGGTATAAAAGTGGATGACAACTTTAATAATAAATGTAATTTCAACTTTTTAGGAAAATATTCATATTCATACTTCATAATTGGACGTTGATAGTTGTCACGACCACAACTCTAGCTAGCGCCTATCAAACACACACCTAGTTCGACAACAAATTGATTCGATGAGAGCTCTTTCAAGTGTTTCTTGTCTACTGTCTGATTTAACGAGTTCAACGGTCAACTGGTCTTACCATAATTCTAGATAATGCTTACGGATCACAACTCGGCAATCGACAAATTAATGCATATTCCATAGTTTTATTTGACCTCACGAGTGCAACAATCAACTGATCTGACCAGTTCTTATCGACGAGTTAATGCATATTCGTTTAACATGGTAAACGCATTAAGTGGCCAATCGGCCGAGTTCCTACCGGCTAGAGTAGACACAAGATTAGAAACTATTAAAAAAAAAAGAAGAAGGTCCAAAGGAAATAAATAAATAATCATAAAAATAAAAATAAAAATAAAAATAAATAAATAAACAACGATATAATAATCGTAAAGTACACCTTTAGAAGCTCGATTGGACTGAAAATGGCAAACCCTGCAAAAGTACAACTCCCCGCATCCAACGAAAAAAGGGGTTAAAACATTGAGAATCAAATAGTATATAAACGACACTTTCATGCTCTGTCCCCTTTATCCCCTTCTTTAAATCTCATCTCATCCCCATCCCCTTCTTGACACCCAATTCCTCAAATTTAATCCCTTTTTTGCTTTTTTCACACCAAAAATCATAATAACAAAAGCAAATTTCCTCAATCCCGAATCCCATATCAAAGCACACCCAATTCATATCTGTCACATATGATTATATATAGGCCTCACCTGTAGACACAGAGCGGACGAATAAACACACCTATACTCACACATACAAAAGAGAGAGAGAAAGAAAGAGCGATATGGACTACAAAGGGCATCGCGCGCAACACGACGACGTTTACGGCGGCGATTTGCCTGAGGAATCATACATGGAATCCGATTTCGGCTCTTCTGAAATGGCCGCCGCCGCTGAGTTGAAAGCTAAGGTATATATATACTCGTTTCGGTGTTGTGTGTGTGTCGAGATTTATGGCTTATATGCGCACATATGCATGTGTGTGTCTGTGTAGGTCTATACAAATAACCGAATTTTGTTTTTCATTGGTGTATATGTGTCTATTTCATTATTTTTTATTTTTTTAATTTTATTGGCCTGGGGTTTCATTTTTGTAGGAGCTGGAAAATATGAAGAAAAGGTTGCAGGAGATTGAGGAGGAGGCTGGGGCGCTTCGTGAACAGCAGGCGAAGGTCGAAAAAGAGATAGTCGGCGCCACTGAAGGTTTACTTCATCATTTTGAGCACGTGCTTTTGTGATTTTTTGTTTTAATTTTTTTTTTTCGATTTGAATTTGTGATCTGTGTTTTTTAATTTGAGATTTGCCCTAGACATAAATAGTGTGCATAATTGTTCAATGAATTCAGGGATGAATGGGGTAAATTTTGATTTGTGAACAGATTTGGAAACTTGCAAATGGATTTAGTTTAGAACGACGTTAAATGCGGCGATTGGATTCGAATTACGAAATTTGATACGCCGGCAAATGGATATGTATTCTATTTAATAAATTTTTAAGATTTGTCGTATGCGGTTTCGTGGAAAGTGTTTAAAATCTTAAAGTGATTTGGTGTTATCGTAATTAATTTTTGTGTTGTTATCTTAGTAAAGTTTTCAAGATTTGTCGTATTCATTTGATTGCGGTTTTTTGTGGAAATTAGTTTAAAATCTTAAAAGCGATTTTTTTGTTACCGTAAGTAATTTTTGATTTGTTAACTTGATAAATTTGTAAAATTTGTCGTATTCGTTTGATTTTGGTTATGTGGTAAGTAGTTTAAAATCTTAAAGTGATTTCCGTGTTATCGTAATGAATTTTTGTGTTTTTATCTTAATAAATTTTCAAGATTTGTCGTATTCATTTGATTGCTGTTTTGTGGGAAGTATCTTAAATTCTTAAAGTGATTTATCGTAATAAACTTGTGTGTTATCTTAATTTAAGATTTGTCGCATTCATTTGATTGCGGTTTTGAGGTGAATTAGATTCTTTAGTCATCGAAAAGCTAGAAGTTTTTTAACGTGGAACAAAGATCACGTGCTTCTTTAGTTGCCTTAACACGTGTTGACTTGTTTGAATCCAAACAGTTGCTGTCGGAATATGACATTAATTGTTTTATAATGAAATATGGAACAAAATTGTTTTCCATGGAGTATCTTATGTGATTACATATGATAGGATGCAATACACTTTTTCTAGCCCTATTTCGTATAGTTGTCAATGTATAGAATTAAATTAATCTGAAAGGTGTTTACACTCCTGTTAATTTGTAACTAGTGGTATATTTAATCATAATTTGAATTTCACTAACATTTTCTTTTCCTTTCCATTTCTTTTTGGCTTCTTAGAAGATCCAATTGATGACTCTGCTGCCCAGGCTGAAAAGGAGGAGATTGATTCTCGTTCCATATATGTTGGCAATGTAAGTCTCTTATACTTTTCCTTTTCATCCAAATTGATTGATTCTTTTCTTTTTTATTCATTTCTCACAATTTTGTTAGTAAATTACGCTTATGGAATCTTTTTGTGTTTTCCATTTCCTATCTGATTCATTGGAAGTAAAATTGGACAGACCCGAATGTTAGTGTTATTAATGTACATAACTTTTCTTTTTTTGGTGATATGAATATCCTACATTTTTAGTCAACTGTTGGCTAATGTTTCTCTCTCTAAGTACAGGTGGATTATGCATGCACGCCTGAGGAGGTGCAGCAGCATTTCCAATCATGTGGGACCGTCAATAGGGTTACTATTTTGACCGATAAATTTGGTCAGCCCAAAGGATTTGCGTATGTGGAGTTTGTAGAAGTCGAGGCGGTTCAGAACGCTCTATTGCTGAACGAATCGGAATTGCATGGCCGTCAACTGAAGGTTGTTGATCTTTTTGTAGTATTGGTCTGAATGTGTAATGTAATTTCATTTTTTGCTTGTCCTTACAGTGTGGATTTGTTTTTGTGATTGAAAACAGGTGTCGGCTAAGCGGACAAACATCCCGGGAATGAGGCAGTTCCGAGGAAGGCGTCCCAACCCATACTTTGGAGCTCGTGGGGCTTTTATGGCTCCAGTTTATTCTCCTTATGGTTATGGGTAAGCACATTACATCTTCTTATGTCCTCCGCTCCTCGCTCTCCCCACCCCCCCCCACGCCCGTTGTTGTGTGGCTCGTTGATAATGGATGATCCACTATACCTTCAATTATATAATGTGGGTTTTTTTTGGGACAAAAAGTAATAAAATAAAATTCATGAATTGAAACGAAACAAGCTGAGTTTATTTACCATGTTTTGCAGGAATAGTTGTTTGAGCTTCTCTAATTGTTTAAATACTGTATATCTAATTGTGAATCTCTTTATGTGTCATTAACTTACACCAAACCATATATTTGTTTGTGATAATTACAAATAATGACCTTAAGGTTTAGCCCAAGTACAAAAAACTCGGTTTATCTTCCAAATTCCAAACACCCATTCGACATATGTTTCTATTTGACAAATTGCCTGGGTAGTTGTAATACTACAAAGGCGTATTTATAACTTAAAATAATGAAATAGTTATTTCTATAACTAGGTTAAACATTAGGATAGTTTTTGTAGTTATGCGTATTAGTTTCCTTTTGCTCTAATGCTATGTAAATCTGAGTGTTGTGTATAGAACAGAAGATAAATTTATTATTCACTTGCCATTACATGACATGATGCTGAACATGAAATTAGTTGCAATTGAATTAGTGTATTTCAAATAATCACTCGATATATTTGAAATCTGATGATATTATTACATTTTCAACGTGCAGGAGCTTTCCGAGGTTTAGGCGTCCCATGCGCTATCGTCCGTATTGATGAAGCTTCGCCAGGTGTCGGCATGCCGTTAGATCGTGGGAATCAGATTGCGATAGAGTTTTCCGCGATAACCATTTTAGTGTGCCCATATTAATTACATCTTTTTTCCTTGATAGCCTTTACTCTAAAGGCATGCCATTGTTGGACTACATTTGAGTTTGATTGATAACTTCTGAAACATTTTTTTTTGTAACTTTAGTTACAATAGTGTTGTGCTATTAGCTGCATGCGTTTACAGCTTCATATAGGAAAAACAGAAATGAAGAAAGCAAATAGCCAGGTTTTTATTGTCGACCAAGTTGTTTTCTGCTGTTCGATTTCTTGTGGTTGTTTTCTGCCTGTTATAGGGCGGTTTTATATTGTATTCCTATTATGTTCAGGAAATCCTTAGCTTGTCGGCCAAGTATTTTTTGCTTGGTGCTTAACATGTTCTAGGTTTTACAGCTTTTCAGACATGGATGGCATATTATACTCGCAGAATCCTGTGTGAGATCTCATACTGTGATACCATGATACTTTTTGATCGATAAGTCGTGTTTGTCTCACTGTGAGTTGTTCTTACTGGATTCTTATTGTATGATATTTGTGCATGAACCAGGATTCATGGTCGTATTGTTTGTTAGGAAAAGTTTTTTCGAGTGTTCATTAGGGTCCTTTAGTTTGGTTTAGTGAGATGCATATTAGGTTATAGTATTGACTATGGGAAAATATTGTTAAGTAGGGAATAGGGATAGTTGGTTTTCCATGCCAGCCCGGGGGCTAATGGATGAATGAAAATAATACTCTTGATTCTTGAAGCTTAGCTGAATTATAAAAAAATAGTAATAATCTGTTGGTTTACAAATTGCAGGTACCTAGAGTTTAATTTTAATTGTGTGATACTCCACTTTTAAAATAAGTGTTGTTTTAAAACTTTTTATCATTTTATTCAAATAAAATCGTAGGATGTTTTAAAAAATATAAACAAGTTTGTGGTAAAAGAAGGGAAGCAAATAAATAGGAATATTATTAATTGATTGATGATGTTTTAATTAAATATTTATATTTTTTAATTTTGGATAAAAGCTCTAGAACGACACATATTAAGAAATGGAAAGATTATTAAGTACAAATCTTAGTGGGCTATTTTTTTTTAAGTACCAATATTGTATTTAGATTAAATTACACAGCTAATTGCACAGCATGACATATAAATCATACACAGATCATCACACATTTTGCAACACGGTTTTTCCTTATCTGCAATCAAACAATAAACATTCCAGTTTTTTTTATTTTATTTTTGACCAAATTAATTAACTACTTAATTGAAGTTATCAGCTGGCAAGTACTAAAGGGTACTCAACAAACCTCTCTTCTAACGATTAACAATTTATTGAGCAGATACTTTTTTTAATAGCTAAGCCATGTTACCCAAAAATAATAATAATAATAATAATAATAATAATAATAAATTATCTTGATGTGTACTAGAGTTAAGAAAATAGGTTAAACTATTTGATACTTGAAGTTAATATGTTTGAGCTAAAGCTTAAACCAATGACATTAGAAGCCAAGCTTGAAAAGAATTTTGCACTTTAAAAAAAGAAAGAAAGAAAGAAAGAATGAAAGAAAGAGGTATAAGTCCTGCCCATAACAATTAACGAATAGTTGATAGTTGATTGTATTAGTTGTTAATGAATAACTGATTACATTAACGAATTTGGCTAGTTAATTGTATTATTATTGTATATAATTGTTTGGTAAATAATTATGAGTTGATAGTTGTTTGATCGTGTAAATCCAAAAAAGGATTCACAATTTATTATTGGAGGTATTTCTTTTGTTAATAACATTAATTTATAATAAATTAAATAATTAAAATAACACTTACCAAATAAATATTCATTATTTAAATATTATTATATATATAAATCTCTTGGTTCGTAAATTTTTGAATATATTAAATTTTATTTGGATAGTTATTACTATTACTTAATCAAAAAATTAGTTATCAATAATTTTTTATGTAAATTAATAATATATATTGTAATTTGAAAACAAAATTGTCATTTCAACTCACATTCAAACCTCTCTTTTCAAAAAGTTTATATATGAAATTTTTTCAAAATAGAAATTTTTGGATCCAAAATATTTCTAACTTCTATTTTACCAAACAACCTAATTAGAGGATTTAACAAACTAATCTTCTAAATTGAAATCAAACTTGTCATTTTACCCTAAACTTCAACTTCCAAACATCCAATGGGTTTTTTGATTTTTTTTAAGAATGTGTTCACTTTAATTAAGATCCTATTAAACTATTGCACCCTAGTTTTGTAACTCAGTCATGTTTCCATTAATATTAATGATTTTTTTTTACTTCGAAATATTTTAGTAATTCCGATTGCGAAAATCTAATTTCAAGATTTTTTTCTAATACAATCAGATACATTGTATAAAAACTAATCATATCTATTTTGTTATTTGACTATTTTAAAAAACAATTTGGCTAATTCAGCTAATATATATATATATATATATTACTAGTTTAATACCCGTGTATTACACGGGATTTATCAAAAGATAAATATAAGAAATATTTGCGATAATTACAAATTTTTATGTAAAATGAGAAATTCAAATGATGTATTCTCAACTCTTACCTTGTACATGTCTAATTTATTTATTAATTATTATAATTATTAAATTTTTATTTTCATACTTAAATTCAATTCGTTAATAATTTATTTACATACTTATAAAAATTCAAAAGAAGTCACATTGTAAACCCGTGTCTAATCTCAACTTATTAATTATTATGTTATTTTGTATTTTAATRTTTATATTAAATTCGTTAATAATATTACTTACATACTTTGAAAACATAAACGAATGCCATACTCTCAACTCGTGTCGCATTGTATCGATTTCTAATCAATATTTAATAATAACGGGAAACCCGCATAAAATTGAGTTTGAAAAAATGTAAAATATACAACACACGCGTGTTACATGTGAATATGTGATATAAAATATTAAATTTATAAGACACTGATAGTTTTATTGAAAAAATGTCGTGCATCTAACTTGTAATATATATAATTATTTTAATTTTTTTTCTACGTAAGATACTAATTTGTTCGTGCAGATATATAATATATATATATATATATATATATATATATATATATATATATATATATATATATATATATATGTATTAATGCATTATATTTGAATTAGATAAAAAGATTTAGAATATAAATGTAAAATATACAACATCAGCGTGTTACATGTGAAAATGTGATATAAAATACTAAATTTATAAGACACTGATAATTCTATTGAAAAAATGTCGTGCATCTAACTTGTAGTATATGTAATATTATTTTAGATTTTTTTTCTTTTCTGCGTAAGATACTAATTTGTTCGTGCAGATATATAATATATATGTATCAATGCATTATATTTGAATTAGATAAAAAGATTTAGAATATATTTAATATTTATTTTATAGACATAATAATTTATTATTAGTATTAGTATTAGTATTACGTTATCTTTTTTGTTTCACTTTGTTTTTGTGTTTTGTTTGGTGTAACAATAGTTTTTCATATATATTTTTAATATTATTTTCAATTTATTATATTAGGATTAGATTAAAAAAATTTTAAGTTTATATTTTATATTTATTTCCCTTTTGTAATAACTTTATATAACTCATATTTTTCTTATATAAATATTTAGAATTATAATAAAAAAATTCAGTTTTATTGTAAATAAAAATTAATTCAACTTATATATATTTTTTCTAATTAGATATAATTTTTTTATATTAGAAGAATAAAAGTAAGATATTGAATTGGATAAAATATGTTAAAGAAAGTATTATAGTAGGTAAGATGTAATAAAAGAAAAATATTGAATTAGGCAAAATATAATGTTAGGAAAGTATTAAAGTAGGTAAATATATAAAAAGGAAGAATACTAAATTAGGTTAATATTAGACTCGGACGACACCGAAACACCAAATTATTTTTCAAAGCTAACGAAGCATGGGAAACAGACATATAGGATAAGAGGATTTTGGATTAATATATAGGGTAGATATATATATTTTCATATATAATCTAATTAATCATCTACGTGTTTGTCTAACAGAGCATTGGGCTAGAAATCCATTGGGCCTCAAACAATGTCGGGATACAGCATTCTTCTTGAGACGATTTATTCAAATTGTCGAAAAACTCAAAACCACCCTATGACCAGTAGAAGGGGGAAAATATTTGGATTTAGGGTTTCGATTAATCAATTTAGGGTTTAATCCATCCATGGCTTACGATCAAGATTCTCCAATGGAAACAACAAATCCTCCGTCCTCGTAAGCTCCCTTAATACTTCTCATATTCTTTTTTTTTTTGGTCCAATTTTTGTTGTCTGATATGTTGTGAAATTCGTATTCGATCGCAGGCCAAAGAATGTATACAAAGATCCAGATGATGGCCGACAGCGCTTCTTGCTTGAGCTTGAATTCGTTCAGTGCCTTGCTAATCCTACTTATATTCATTGTTCGTATTTTCTGCTCATTTTTTTACTTTGCTTGGATCTTTTGTTTCTTTTGTTGCTCTTGGGCGATTTTTTTTAATTTTTTTTTTTTTGCTACAATTTCAATATTTTTAGAACTAATTCACTCTGGAATCTGTTATTTTCTTGCAAATGGCACGTACCTTTTTTTTTTAAAAAAGTTTTATTGCCACTTTTCTTGGATTGCATTAAAAGTTCAGTGCCTTTTTTTTAAAAGTTCTTGTGTTTTGTATAGTTTGTAAGTATTTTCTATTGTATATTGGATTCTATGTAAGTTGATTTGTGCCTTTCAATGGGTGCAGATTTGGCTCAAAATCGGTACTTTGAAGATGAAGCATTTATTGGATACCTGAAATATCTTCAGTATTGGCAAAGGCCCGAGTATATAAAGTTTATTATGTGAGCTTAATTTAGTTATGCTTCTTTAATTTTTTCTTTTTGTGAAATTTGTATCTTTTATTTTTAGGTATAAAACTTGATTTCAATTTGTCAGCTTAGTGCGTTAAATTGCATTAATGTCTAATGTGTTTTTCTTATGAGTTCTTAGATACTCATTTTTTTGAGCTTGTTGTCAGGTATCCTCATTGCCTCTTCTTTCTCGAGCTTCTCCAAAATCCGAACTTTCGAAATGCAATGGCACATCCTGCAAACAAGGTCTTTTTCCTGGCATTTTTTTATTCAGCGGAATAGATTATTACATAATTCTAAAAACTACCCCTGAGGTTTAGCATAATTACAAAAAAAAAAAAGAAAGAAAGAAAAAGAAAAAAAAAAAGCCAACTTTGAAAATTACAAAAACCACTCTTGATGTTTGATTCCCATCTTACATTTTGTCCCAACACGTTAGTTGACCTGACGGGATTTTCTAATGTAATCAAATATTTTACAATCACACCCCGACTTTTCTAAAATTACAAATAACCCCAATTTTTCGTTTGGGTATTTTTTTAACATTTAAAAAAGTTGGGGATGTAATTTTAGATGTAAGATGAAATATTGGGGTTGTTTGTTATATTTGGAAAAGTTGAGGGATGTAATTGTAAATATAATTGATAATGCTAGCATGTTGCCCTTATGGAATTTGCTGATGTCTTCAAATTTATTCCAATCACACCCTCAACTTTTCAAAACATTATAAATAACCCCAATTTTTTGTTTAGATATTTGTAATATTTTTTTTTAAAAAAAGTCGGGGATGTAATTGTAAGGTGTATGATGAATTATTGGGGCTATTTATTATATTTGGAAAAATTGAGGGATGCAGTTGTATAAATAAATTTGACGACGGTATTATTTCCTTTAGTGGTAATGTAAGACGAATGCAGACATCAAGGGTGATTTTGTAATTTTTATTTTTTTTCACTTTGTTTGTTTGGTATTTAGACACAACTTCGAGGGTAGTTGTTCTAATTATCCCGTTATTAAATTATCATACAATTAAAGTCTCTAACCACGATAATCATTTGGTCTGTACCTTATAGGAGTTGGCGCATAGACAGCAATTTTACTTTTGGAAGAATTATAGAAACAATCGGCTAAAGCACATATTACCGAAGCCACTTCCTGAACCAAATAGTGCACCGTCAGCTTCTGTGGGCCCACCATCTTTGCCACCCACGACAATGACATCTGCTCCTGCCGCTATTCCTCCAGTTCCTTCTCCAGCTGTCGCTCAGGCTCCTTCTCCGATGCAGTATGGCATGGGCCCCGGTTCTACTTTCGTAAAGAATGACCCGAGAAGTAGCGGGATCGATAGAAGAAAGAGAAAGTAACCTATTTTTCTTTTCCTTGTTTTAGTTTGGGTTAATTAAAAAAAAAACAAAAAAACAGCTCAGATATCTTTCAAAATTACAAATTACCCCCTTGACATTTGTTTCTATTTTTCAGACTGCATTCTCGAGCAAATGCAAAATTTGAGGGGGTATTTGTAAATTTGAAAGATGATTGGAGTTATTTGCAGTTGTTGCATTTATTTATATTACTGAATGAGATGATCGAGTTTGCCCCTGCTAATAAAGCGTCGTTAATGATCTGTGCAGGAAAGATGGGTGATTCCAACATTGTCCCAAAATACAACTTTTCCAAGATGGGTTATACAATGAAGACGAAGTCTGTTTCCTGGGATTTAATGTGTGTACTAGGTTGGCACAACCAAAACTGTATTCATACCGAGTAACCATATTAGTTTGTTTGGTAGTAACATGATTTATAACTATCATTTTTGTTAATTTAGCTACTTTTTATTTTATATGTTGGTATGTCTGGTGTTTTTTGAACACAATGGAGATTCATTTTGTGATATCATATATTCAAGATTAAGTGGCATCCCGAGCCACGCCCCCATCCTTGGACGCATACACTTTGACCGAAGAAATGATAACGCGGCCTTGTTTATTTATAGCCCTTGTCCACACGAAATTTCTAATAGACCGTTCAATCTATTTCACAAAATTAAATAGGCCATTTGCAGATAAGCCACACTTAGTATGTGTGTGTGTGAATGTGTGTGTGTGAAGTAGATATGTTAAATCCATGGATTTCAGAACTGGACCGGTGAACCGAACACCTTGCTGGTTCTCGAAAAACTGTTTGTCAAAAAAAATGGTCAG
>BMAC01000128.1:1625668-1636196 GCA_014905375.1 Phtheirospermum japonicum
TTAGCACAAATAAAAACAAATATTTAAATATATCACACATGTATCAATTATTTTTCAGTTAATTTAGACATTTATTTCAATTTAAAATTTCTAAGTATTGATATCTGTTTTTTTATATTTATTTATTACTTAGAATATTATATAATATTTAAAATATATATTAATTATCACCGATTGCCTATAGTTGAACTTGTTTATTAGTTTGATGACGTATCTGTTATTGCTGCCATTTTTTTATGCTAATTAAAACAACTCTTTTTTTTTTTCCATTTTTGGGAGAGAGTATACCATGGACCAAATGGACGCATCACCCTATAATTTAATTTATCATCGTATATAACTGGTATATATCATCACATATAACTGGTACATATCATCATATATAATTAATACACATTATCGCAAAAGTAAATGAAATTCTAAATCTAAAATTTAAAATTCTAAAATTAAAAAAATAAACCTAAAATAAGAAATTAAACCTTAAAAATGGAAAGTAAATCCCTAAAATTGAATATTAAACTCTAAATTCTAAATTTCTATCATATATCATCACATATAATTGATACATATCATCACATATAACTGACAAATATCATCACATATAACTGGCAGAATAATAGATTTTTGCCGAGACCCTAAAATGAAAAATTAAATAAAAAAAATAAAAAATTAAACCTTAAAATAAAATATTAAACCCTAAAAATGGAAAATTAAACCCTAAAATGGAAAAGTAAACCCTAAACTCTAAATTTTTGACACATATCATCATATATAACTGTCATATATCATCATGTATAACTATTATATAACATCACGTAAAACAGGGTGCACCTAGCAACATACATCTATGTGCACCTAATAAATTGCCCCTTTTGGAATCTTTATATATTTAGGTCGAAAAAATGGAATGGCGAAAAGTGGGGCTCACGGTTAAATAGTGGCCCCACAGGCAAAACTTGCTTATTATTATTTTAATCGTGATCTAAAGATCGATCATAATAATATAATTTACCCTATATATTAATTCATAATCCTCCTATCCTATGTGTCTAATCCTAATGTAATCTATCGAGAATAACATTAAAAATCTATATAAAAAACTATTGTTACGCCAAAAAAGAAAAGAGAGAGAGAGAGAGAGAAACCAACAATAAAAATAATAATAATAATAATAAATTATTACACCTAAAAAATAAATATTAAATATATTCTACATCCTTATCTAATCTCAATATAGTGCATTGATAAACACATTATATATTTATATGAACAAATTAATATCTTACGCTAAAAAAAAAAGAAACAAAGAATAATAATAAAATAATATTGCATATACTACAAATTAGATATACAACGTTTCTAATCGAATTATCAATGCCTTATAGAATTTAATTTTTTATATCACATATTTACATGCGACATTCGAGTGTTGTATATTTTATATTTTTACAAAATTAATTTTCTACGGGTTTCCTTTCAAAATATAAAATATAAGTAAATTTTGAGTTATTTGCAATTATTATTAACGAAATCAACATAACATAAAAAATATAAAATTATAAAGTAATAATAATGAATAAATATTGATTAGACACCGGTACAATGTGACACGGATTGAGTATATCACGTACTTTGAATTTTTCTAAGTATGAAACTATAAGTTATTAACGAATTCAATTTAAATATTAGTATATAAAAGTATTTGATGATAATAGTAATTAATTAATAAAAATTAGACACGAGTTGAAAATTATTTAATCTAATTATTAAAATATAAGTTTATTTGGCAATGAAGAATAATAGTTATAAATATTGATTATACATCAGTATAAGGTACGAATTGAAAATACAATATCTTTTGAATTTTTTATTATTTTTAAATTTAAAAATTCTATAATTATCATAACTAATTTTATATTTAGTTTTTGATAAATCCCATGTAACACACAGGTATTAAACTAGTAATAATAATATATATAGAGAGAGTAACTAGTAATAATAATATATATAGAGAGAGAGGATAACTAGTATTAAGATTGTTGGTGACAACGGTTCATATTTAATTTCAAGTCTAATTATTTGTTATATTTTTGAAGAAATCGGAAAAAAAAAATTTAAAAATAGTTTTTAAATTTTTGGTTGAGAGAATATTTGAAATAACATTTACATAAATTTAAAAAAAAAACTAAAAAAACATGTAAAGAATTTGAAAAAATATCTTAAAATTTGAAAAATGGGAATTTTGTAATTTTGTAATAAAAATCAGAAAAATTATATTTTGTAATTTCCAAAAATATAAAAAATCAAAAAAAGAAATTAACGGCTAGTTTTTTCAAAAATTTCTCCAAACTTCTATAATTAGCACCATTTTCACTTTATTTACTCACCAACTTTCATTATAATTCCAAACATCATTTTTACAAGCATATTATATTTTATTCAAGAATAACACCACGAATTCATTCAATAATAATAAAGAAGAATGAAATTCTCACTCATCACAATCTTCCCACGGTCTCTCACAAACTCATTCAAGTAATAAACAAATATTTCATTACTTGTTGTCCACATACTCATTTTCTACAACTCGACCCCAGATCCATTTTCTTACTCAACATCGAAGTCTGTTTTTCTCAATCCCAAAGTCCATTTTGATGCCCTATGTAATTTGTTATGTTTCTCTTCTTTTTTTTTTATGTAAAAAAAAATGAGAGCCTCAAATCCATGTAATACATAGGAGATTTTGATAGACCTCGGTACTTTATTTTTATTTAAATATTGAGTATACCGAGGGAATGTTACCTTCGATATCAATTCCCTTGAAAATCCTGGGTATTGCCTTCATTGATAGTGACGGCAAACATTGACGTTGTTACACCGAGGGTACCATTACCAAAGGATTTATCCTCAACAATGCCCTCGATAAAAATCCTTTAGTATTACGAGGGCAATTTTTCCATTTGTAGAGTTATCGGTAATCCGTTGTTTTGTAGTGAGTTTTCTTCCCCTTCAATTTGAACAAATGGAGGCATCAAGTTCGAAAAAAGAGAATAAAGTTGTCGCAGCTTCATAACCACATTGGTCGGAGGAAGAAAACGAACGCCTTGCTAAGGCGTGGGTGAATACTTCTACCAACTCGACACTAGGAAATGATCAAAGTTTTTCAAGCTTTTAGAAAATAGTTAGAACCCAATACGAGAATGAGGTGGATCCAAAATGGCCGCAATGAAGAACCATTTTATATCGGTTGGAATGATGGTTTTGAAGTTTCAATGCATGATTCACGAGACTCAAATTCTCAAAGTAGAATAACCGTGCAATGAAAGTACTTCATTAGCACAAATTATATGTGACACACTACAAAAGAACACGAATAGCCGACGGAGTTTACCGATGGACTACAATCCATCGGTAAAAGTTCAACTTTCCCGACGGCGTGCCGAAGGACGTAGCCCGTTGGTAATTTTTTATATACTGACGGCTTACCGACTGAAATGGCCGTCGGTAAATTTATTTTTTTAATATTTATTTAATTTATTTATTTTTCATAGTTCTTTTTAAATTTTATTTATTACCGATGGACATTTTCGTCGTTAACCCCACTTTATTTTTTTAATTATTTTTTAATTACCGACGGAAATTACGCCGTCAGTAAATTAAATTTTTTAATTTTTATATATTTTATTTATTATTTATAATTTTATTATTAATATATATTATTATTTAACTTTTTTATTAATATATATTATTATTTAGTAATCTATATATTATTAAATATTAATTATTAGTTATATATATATAATGTATAATATTTATAATTATAATAAATAATATATAATACATTTAACACACACACACACACACATATATATATATATATATATATATATTTATATATTTATAATTCTAATAGAATATAATATATAATATTTATATATAATTATAATATATATAAATATGTATAATGTAATTATTATATATAAATATATTATAGATGTATACATATTATAATTATATTATTTATTATATGTATAATATAATTATGTATATATATTATAATGTTCGAATCCTCCCAGCGACATATAGGATGATTTATTTGTGATTAATGGGTGTTGGCTTAGGCTTGGGGGCGGGCTGGGGCTTGCGATCCTGGGCCTGGGGGTGGGCTGGCACACCCAATACATATATATATTTTTTAATTTAATTTACCAACAAACTACAATCTGCTGGTAATTCTTAATTTTTTTAAATAAAATTAATTTTCGACGAAAAATTATCCGTCGGTATTTTTTATATTTTTTAGATCCGTCGGTAAATACATACGAAATTGAGTGTCCGTCGATATTTTACCAACGAAAAGAAAATATACGTTGGTAATTTTTTATCGACGGAATATTTCCGTCGGTAAACCCATCAGTAACGCCGTTACCGACGGAAATGGCCGTCGGTATCCACGAGTGTTTTTGTACTGACATCTCATAATAAATTAAATTTGCATAAACTTAATTTGTCATGCATTTTAAAATTGAATTATCTCATTACTCTATCTCTAAGAATTTATAGTTTGACTGTGCAGACGTTGACCGCAAATTTAAAGACTTCAAGACTTGAAAAGCGTTGAAAAATCCACCAAAGTGGAAGATATGGTTCGAAGAGAAATATGTACCAAAGGGTTAGGGGCGACAGAGGAGGCGCGACGAATAAACTAAAAAATATTGAGAGTGAATCCTCCTTGTCTCCATTCTCAAGGCCTAGAGAGTAACCCATTGGGACTCTCTCGACGGACAATGCAGATAGGATGCAAGAAATGCTGAGAACTGGGAGATAATTGAACTTGATGATCCAAAATTGAATTCGCACCTCCGCAAGAACTACATGAAACTCCAACAACAAATAATTTCCAAAAGTTTTACTTAGTTTCTAAAATTCAATTGTAATGTTTTTAGTTCTTTATTAAGAATTTGTAATACTTTTAATTATTTAAATACATGTAATGTTCAATTATAAAATTATTTATAATATTTATAATTATTTAAGTAATTGTAATCTTTTCAATTATTAATTATTTATAACATTTTTAATTATTTAATTATTTGTAAGCAAATAAATACAACAATTATCAAATTCAGAAAAATTAAAAACAAAATAACAAAATAAAAAATATTTGAAATATAGTTATTCTAATTATTTGAAATTTCAAAAAAAAAAAAGTTAAAACAACAATCTTTATTTGATTATTTGTAATGTTATTAATTATTTTTAATGTTCGCAACATTTTACAAAAGAAAAGGAATAAAATAATGATATTTGCAATTTCTCACCACCATTGAAACTGCTGACATCACACAACTTTCATCCAATCACTGCTGGCATCTTTTTTTCTCATATCAACTCTCCAATCCAACTTCAGTATAATATATGCTCTGATGTTTAAAACCAAGAGTGTTTTCGTGTATGTTGGTGTGCATGTGCCTAATGATCCGTGAATTTATAAATCTACAAAATTGTACCGATATTTGAAGATTTCAAAATTAAATTTTTAGTATCGAATCGTAGAGACCCAATCTCTGTCCCGAACCGTACCAAACATTCGAAGCGCATATTCGGTTATAAGGGAAGGAGATGGGTTGAATTTTTTTTTTTTTTTTAAAGATTGACACACGAGAAAAAGAAAAAGAAGGAATGTGTGTGTGTGGTATAAAACTACTACAAAAGCCAAACATGTATAATCCATCAACATTAACTTATCAAGTTAATATGATGACAATCGACTTTTGACAAGTAATTAATAAAAAGTAACTATTAGTGAATTAAATTCATATGTAATTATTCACTTAATAAATTGATAAAGTATGTTAATATATTTAATTTGTTATTATTATTTGATTAAAAATCAAATATATGTATAAATTGTAATTATGCAAACTAACATTTTATAAATTAATATGTATTAAAGTTGTCGTTTAAGTAATCATTGTATTCAACAATTTTTGTGATCACCAAAGTTAATAGTTTATTCTATTATCAATATTAAACTTTTAATACTTTTTATGCCATATTATAGTATTGTAGAGTTTACGTAATGCGTAGTTAACACCAAAATATAAATAATTTAAATGTGATATACATATATAAAATAAATGTAAAAAAACTCTTAAAAATCGGTTATAGTTCGTTTGTTTGGTTCGATACGGTTCTCGATACAAATATTTATAAAAATCTCAAAATCGTACCATAAAAATTTAGAGACTAGTCGATTTTGGAAATTAAAAAAAAAATTAACAAATATTTTCGATTCGAGAATTATTCGATAAGAATATCGGTGAATTCAGTGATCTCCAAGTCCTGTGCATATCCTAGAATGCATTTGACCTAGTTTTTGAAAGGCTTTTGCATCTCATAAAATTTATAAAGAGCTTATAATATGTCAATAGTTTATTTTAATATACTATATTGAAGTATTTGGATAAAATTAAAATGAAAGGACTTTTCAGATATTATTATTGAATTTCTTACGGTTAAAATGGTCAGTGTTGGAGGAGGTTTTGAAAAAAAAACTTTTAAAGTTGAGATTCCATTAAAAAAACAAAACTTACAGAGCTCTCTATATTTGAGGTGTTATAAGATCATTAAAAAAATAATCACTTTTGGAGAGTTTGTAAAGCTTCAAACACCTTTCAATGTATGGTTGTTATGCAAGTGCCTCTGGACCCACGTGACCCCAATCAATTTCAGGATTATGTGTTTTATCTGAAAGATGACTAGATGAGGCTTTTTTTTTTAAGGAGAAAGAGAGAGCATAATGACAAAATGCAGATAGAGGGAAATAAAAAATAAAAATTTCTGCAACAAATTATACTTAATTTGACATTTTACTTCATAATTTATTAACTTTATTTTATAAAACGTGCTTTTTTTTTTTTTCAATTTACTTGCTAATGGCAGATTCTGATAACCAGAGCTCAATACGTGATTTCACGTGATAAATGCAATGTTATTTTTGCTATTTATTTCAAAAATTATTTTTGAGAGTTTTTTTACCTTCCAGACTATATAGGATTTGACATTTTATCTCTTAATCTTTTATTTCGTGCATCTTACCTCCTGAATTATGAAGTTTCTTACAATTTACTTCCTAATGGCAGATTTTGGCAAAAAAATATTCACTGCAACTTGGCACATGATTTCAACGTGAGATATGCATAGGTATTTTTATCATATTCTTTCAAAATTTGGTTTAATCTTGAAAAAAACTCGATAAACAAAATGATTACCACCATCCACCATTGAACATAATAACAAAGCAATTAGAAAGAAAAAAAAAAGAGAATTCATCCATCCCTCAAAATAATAAATCTTCTACTCTCACCGCCGTTATTGAATTCATCCGTCGTCGCCTCATCGCTGGTGGATTTGTAGCTACTGTTTTATTTCATCTCGTGCCATAAATTTTGCTGACTTCGATCGCAAATAAAATTGCATCTACATAGGCTACCACCTCCAATAGCTCTGCCGCACCATGCCTGAACCCAATGCTTTCGTCATCCCACTTGGCGTCTCAACCTTGGGAACCCAAATCCAAATTCTACCTAAAATTTTAGATCTGATTTTGATTATTGGTTCCTGATCTTTTCACATTTAGATCTATCAAATTTTCATATTATTTTCTTTGAAACTCCGTAACTAAAACATAGTGGTTGTATGTTAGTTTTTTGGATTTAATGTATTAACTTCTTCACTTTTTTTCTTTTTTTTTTTTGCCCCAAAAAGATGGTTGACAATGACAGTGATGGGATTATAGTGATGTGATTACTTTTTTGAACAATATTATGTTAAGAATTAAGTATCCTTTTCATATTTAGGAATATATATATATATATATATATATATATAATTTGCAGATTTAGATAAATGGTTGGAAGTTATAATTCTTTTTTTATTTTTATTTTTTGGTTTATTTTCAAAATTTTATTTGTGATTATTAGATTAAAAATAATTACGAAAGAAGGTCGTGAAAATACCCATATAAATCTCACATTGAAATTAAGGGGGGTGTATTCATTTAGGACTTTTAAAAACATATTAAGATTTTTCAAATCTTGATGTATTTAATCAAAACATTTTAAAACTTATAAAAGTCTTGAGATATTTAATTGAGATTTCTAATGGATTAATAAATGTCCATAAAAGTCTCGAGGTATTCATTTGAGATATTTTGAATTTTTAAATTGTCATGAGGTATTTAAAAAGTCAAATACTTTTTTGATTTGTAATTTGACTGAATTTTCCTATACTTCTAAGTTAATTATACATACAAAATCCCACTACCAAATCCCATCTTTAAACATGATATTTCACAAAATTTTTATAAACTCCTTACAAATATATAAAATCAATAAAAATAAAAGAAAGTTCATACAAATTTTACAAAACTTTTATAAACTCCTTATAAATATGTAAAATCAATAAAAATAAAAGAAAATTCATACAAATCTTACAGTGAAACAAATCTTATAATGTCTCTAGAAGTTGCAAATGAATACACTCCCTAAGTGTTGAGCTCCGGTGGGTTTTTGTATCTTAATCTGCCATTAGGAGGTATACTTAGAAGAAACGCATAGTGCAGGACACAATGTGCACAAAATAAAAAATTAAAGATAAAATGCCAAATTATGTATAGTTTTCGAGACAAAAATTATAAAAATAATATAGAAATGAAATGACACAAACACTCCTACATTTATCATGTACGTGTCAAACTCTTGTCGACAGAATCTTCCAACATTAGGTAAATTGGAAAAAATGAATAATTTAAGAGATAAAATGTACAAATAAAAGATTAGAATGCAAAATATCAAATTGAGTATAATTTGTGAGTAAATTGAGTATAATTTACGAGGTAAATTTTTTTTTTCTCATATAAATATGAAATTGTGAATTTGAAATTATGTGCGTCGTTGAGTTATATAATAAATGCATACTAATATGACTACTTTGCATATTTGAATAAATGCATAGTACTTTTAATTTTATTTTTTTAGTTTTAGGATTTTAAATCTTAAATTTAGAATTTCAATTACTTGAGATAATATGTTTCAGTTATATGTGATGATATGTACCAATTATATGTGATGATATATGTCAATTGTATGCGATGATAAGTTAAATTACATGGTGCACCTTACACCTGGGTCTATGGTATACTCTCTCGAATAAATGCATAATATTATGATAAATATTAAAGCCATAAAAACAAATGTGCTTTTGACAAGTTTCACCTTTTCATTTATTAAGGTATAAAATTCAATTAGAAACAAACTGAAAACCATATATAAACACGTGCTTTTCATAGGTTCATTTTTCTTATTATTAACACTATAAATCATATATAAACACATATTTTTTTGGTACAATCCATTTATCCATTTATTTGTGTATAAAATCAATTGAAAACCGTGAAGCAATCGAAGCATAATTTTGAAAAATATTAGGTATTTTTAAAATAATAAATATAAAATTTAGATAAGTTGGAATAAGAAGATAAAAAATATTATTTATTATTTTTAAAATACACTATTCATATCCTTATCCCGGAAATTTTGGTATAGGCCCGGTGAAAACACGGACCGGGCCGGGAATTTGCAGATTGGACACGTCTTTGACATTTTTGCTTGCGTTATCTTATACTTTTGCCAGCGCTTCGCCGCGTCCTTCACTCTTACCCAATCGCCAGGAATCAATATTAAAGCCTAAATATAGTCAATGCCTTGTTCTTAAATATATTTGTTATTTCGCAATATTCATTGTATCCATTTTCTCAGCAATAGTGGATGTGTTGTCAACACGGAAAAAATAGATGAGTCAGATAGATTTTTGTTAATACTCCATCCGTCGTTAATTAATTGACGATCACGTTTAAAATATTTAACACATTTTCTTCCTATTTTATCTATATCATAATTATAATAAATCATTTATTTTTTAATTTATCAATAATATTTTGTGAAAAATAAATATTAAAAAAACATGATAGAGATAGAGATAAACAGGAGTATTATTAAATGTTATATATATATATATATATATATATATATATATATTAAAATTAATAATGTATAATATTTTTAATTTTAATAAATATATAATTTATTTAACACACACACATATATAATTATATTATATATAAATATATTTATATATTAAATATATATTATATTATATTATTATTAGAAAAATATATATTATTTATAATATAGTATATACATATATAATATATATAACATTTATTATATATTTTCTATTAATATACATTATTAAATATTAATTATTATTTCATATATATATATATATATATATATATATATAGTAATGCGAAATCCTCACATCCTATGCATCTCTTTCTCACGTTTCGTTAGCTTTGAAAAAAAATTTGGTGCTTCGGTTTCACCCGATCCTGATATTTACCCAATTTAGTATTTTTCTTTTATTATATTTTACCTAATTTAATATTTTTTTAATATTATATTTT
>BMAC01000128.1:1644393-1662994 GCA_014905375.1 Phtheirospermum japonicum
ATATATATATATATATATTTTAGGTTTTAAAACATGCAGTATGTATCTTAAATTGTAGATCTTGAGAATGTGATTAATTTGATATATATTTCATTCAAAACGAATAAAATTTGAAAAAGTTATGGTTTGTTGAAGATTTGAGTTTCATTTCAAATTTTTGAATTTGCAGTTTATAGACGAAATTTGCGATACTTTTTGTATACAATCGTAGTGTTTTTTTTCTTAATCTATTGTGCTTTCAAAGAACAATGTAGTGCTCTTTGTAAACGTTGATATATGTCCAAAATACTATTTTTAATTAATTAATACATTTTTTTACATTATTACCATACTTACATGTCATGATCTCAACCATCGAGATTATTCAATCTAATGGTCAAGATGAGTTCCTAGGTTCACATATAATGACGGGTTCTCATTTGAACCCAACCCTATATATATATATTTGTTAACATGTATTTACTATGAACTTTATTTAAAAAAGAAATATGGCAGAAACAGAGGAAGAATCAAACCCAAAGTGGAGGATGTCATAAATCAATCCAAGTTAAGTCTATAATCCACACTAAAACATAGAATAATCTTGATTCTTGAATAATATTACAGAAATAACATGTATTTACTACGAACTTTATTTAAAAAAGAAAAATGGCAGAAACTTAGGAAGAATCAAAACCACAGTGGAGGATGTCATAAATCAATCAAGTTGAGTCATCTTTAACCATAATCCACGCTAAAACATAGAATAAACTTGATTCTTTAATAATATTACATAAATAAAATCACTAGGGATGGCAATTTAGTTGTGCCCCGCCCTGGTTCGAGCTATTTGGGGCGCCCCGCCCTGTGCCCGTGATGGGATGGGACGGGTCCGGGTACCATTTCTGCCCCGTGGGTACTCGCCCCGCCCCGTTCCGTACAGTATTTTTATTTATTTTTAATATTTTTTTTATATATTTTATATATATAATTTATATGATTACCTATGTTTTTATAAATTTAATATTTATACATTGATAATGATATTTTTTTAAAATAATATACATTAATAAAATAAAATAAATGATAAATAAATTTATAAATAAACTAATAAATGTATAATAAATTTATTTTTTTTGGTTTATTGTTGTATTATTAAATTTTAGTCTTATGTTTAATATTTATAGTAATATTTTAATTTTTTGTATTAATATTAATTGACATTTTATAATTAAAAATAAAAAAAATTATATAGGCCGGTCGCCCCGCCCCACCCACCCTGCGATCCGTGACGGGTCGCCGCCCGCCCCGTGAGGTTGACGGGGCGAGTTCGGGTCTCGTAGTACCCGCCCCGCCCCATTGGCCATCCCTAAAAATCATGTATCACCAGTAGAGATAGCAATGTGGGGGGGTGGGGGCGAGTACGCCTACCCCCGACCCTGTTCCCCGCTTGAAAAAGTCATTTCAATTCCCGCTCCCGCCCCCCGTGGGTATATTAGTTGCCCCCACCCCAACCCGCAATACTCAATCACCCGCTTTCGTCCGTATACACGGTTTATACCTGCTTGTACCCGACTAAATTTTATTACTTAAAAAATTAAAAAAAAAATAAGTTCTTGACTTTTAGGTCTACTTTAATATAAAAGAAAATTACAAAAAAATTCAAATAGCATAACAATCATTTAGTCTATTACATTTAAAAATGGTTCAAAATATAAAATAAATAAATATTTAAATAATAATATATGCGGGTTTGAAATGAGTCTCAAACGGGGAAGGGTACCCGTAGGTACCCGGCGAGGGGAACATTATCCCCATCCCCGTACCCGCCCCCGCAAAAACCCGCAATTCCATCTCCATACCTACTTAAATCGGGTTATACTCATCCCCGTCGTGGCGGGGGCGGGCGGATCCTCGTTTTAATCAGATTTATTACCATCAATAATCACCAGGCCGATCAAAGAAATAAGTATTCGTAAACATATCTATGTAAAGATATATGTTCCAATGAAGTTAGAATCGATTATCTCGTTGGATTAAAAATTGAAAATGATAAAAAAATATGGATTACCAGAAGTGGCGGCACCGCTTAGAACGGAGGACCGGCTGAGATTGATTGTAGAACCGTTTCTCATTTCGGCAGAATCTCCGCTGTCTTAATTGCTAGTGAGCTTCTAACAAATACTAACGAGCGCCTTATATTTCAAGCTTTCGCAAAACAGAGCAGTTTTAATGCCGCGGTGTTAGTGGCCGGAGTCAACGTGGCGACGCACATGGTGGTCGAAATTTGAAGAGTTTTTTAATGAGAGAGACATAAGGAGTGTAAATTTGACGGTGACCATTTTAGGGCTTGCGCTTGAAAATCCTATTTATCATGGTTGTCTTGTGATTAAATAATGCAATGAGGACAAAATCGACAGAGTCTACCTCCTTTGAAGGGCAACCATGTCATTTTTCAATTGAGTAAAGGTAGAATATCTTTAATATGGGGGTGAGGGAGGCCGGGCGGGCGGGCGGGCTGGGTCTGAAAAAAAAAGGGCCATGCTGACGAAAAATACTGATGGGCAATAAGCCGTCAGCATATATTGACGGATTGCTGACGAGCATAGTCCGTCAGCAATTTTCTTACATCAATACACGTCAGTAATATTTAAAAAAAAATTAACACATTGCTGACAGGCAAATAGCTATCAGAAATATATATATATTTAAAGGAATATAAAATAAATAAAAATATAAATTTATAATATTATAATTATAATAAAATTTAAAATAATTTTATATATTTATAATATAATTAATTATTTATAAAATAAAATATATAATTATATTAATTATTTATAAAGATAATATAATATACATAATTAATTATAAATTTAATTTAATTATAATATACACTTATAAATATAATACAATTATTATATATTTATATATTTATAAATAATATTATATATTTATAATAATTATATATCATTACTTATATAAAAAATATATTTGTAATATATATATATATATATATATATATATATATATTTATAATTAAAAATATATATTTCGAAATAGTAAATATTTTGAAATAATATATATTTAATATTATTTTATAAATAATTATATTTATAAAATATACTTATATAAATAATATATATTTAATAATATTATGTATTTATAATATCATTATTCATAAATATAATCTACATTTATAAATATAATATAATTATTTTATATTTATATATTTACAAATAATATTATATATTTCTAATAATCATATATCATTATTTATATATAATATATATATTTATAAATAATATATATTTATACAAATAATATATTTATAATTAATAATATATATTTCAAAATAATATATATTTATAATTATTTATAAATAATTATATTTGTAATATATATATATATATATATATATATATATATATATATAATATTTTATAATAATATTATGTATTTATAATATCATTATTCATAAATATAATTTACATTTATAAATATAATATAATTAATTATAAATATAATTTATAAATTAACTTACATATCTAATATGTATTAAAAATATATAAACTCTCACATGTAATTGACTTGGCGAGACGGTAACACCACTCCTATATTTACAAGTGGTTGTGGGTTCGAATGATACCCATACCATATGTGAGATTTAAATTGACACGGGTCGGGCTGTGGGTTGAGTTGGGGATATGTGAGATTTAATGCTGTTAGGCTATACCCGTGCGCAATTAATTTGCTAACACAACAAATGCACTTGTTACTCACGGAATTCGCTAGTCAAAAAACAACACAAACAACATTTACGTGGAAATCATGTCTCATCCACTGACTTGTTACTAACGGAATTCGCTAGTCAAAAAACAACACAAACAACATTTAGGTGGAAATCATGTCTCATCCAATAAAACCGCAGCCTAATTTGATGAATATGCAACATTTAGGTTTTTTTACTTAGATATAAAAATTACTTCTACAATTTTTTTTTATTAAGTATTATTTTAGAATTTATATTAAAAATCAAGAAATATATTAATTTAATTAATACACCATTGATCAATGAATATATTTTTTGAATAATTTCTCTTTTATATTTACTCATAATTATCTTATATAATAAAATAAAAATTAATTTTTTATTAAGTATCATTTTAGAATTTATATTAAAAATTAAAAAATATATTAATTTAATTAATACACCATTAATCAATGAATAATATTTTTTAATAATTTCTCTTTTATATTTACTCATAATTATCTTATATAATAAAATAGAAATTAATTTGAAGCAAAATTTCGAGTGTAAAACGATATTTAAAAGGCATTAAATGGAGTAAAGAAGAAAGAGAAAACAATCCGGATATATATTTGCTTATTATCCTCACCAAGTTAGTTTGATTGGGGAAACTTTCGATACTTAATTAGGTGTAAGTATTTAAATTTATTATTTTAGGGATGGTAGAGTAAAATATTTAAATATAAAGGTGAAGTGTTATAAACTGAATAAATTTAAACATATTGTATAAATGACCTGAATAAGGTCTCATTAATTTCGATGGCTGTAATGTTTGGAATTTTATAAGCAAATTATTTTACTCCATAATCAATGCTAGACATGGTTCTTTGTTCCTAATAGTAAATTACAATTCATAATTTGAACAAATATTCAACTCACCATCTATATACATATACAAATAACTTTCAATTCATAAGCTCTGATGGATGCTTTTTTCCAAAGCTCGTGCAATAGAGACTTTGGGCATTCTGCATTTTTTTTTCCACGAGCTTAAATTTTGTTCCTATGGAGCATAAATTTTTGCTCAATTACAATTTGGCAACCATGTTTCTATGCGTGCTTTTCAAGATTCTATCTTGGATTTTGGATTTTGTTGACAATTCATTTTCTTTAATTACAAATTAATTATTTTCAACATGTAAAACGTTGAAATTGACATAGGCACAATCTTTTATTTCTCATTGACCAATATAGGAGCAAATATTGTTAATAACGTTAATTCATAATATCATTTAGTCAACCACTCTATTAAAGTCAAAACATTTGTAAAGACACAAGAAATCAACTCTATTAAACATATGGTTATATGTTAATTAATTATTTGATCGCTTAATCATATCATGGGCCAGGAGTGCTGCACTACCAGTCTACCACTATGCGCCGCCCCTCAAGTTCCGAAAAGGAACAGCGAATTATAAAATATTAATAAGTCTACACCAAATCATTTGCTCTGGTGCAAATAAATGAGTTTTTGGTAAATTAATTATTTTTTTAATTTTAGATTTATTTAATATATATGAATAGAAATTATTAGATCTTTTTATCTATGATTGATAAAATTAAAAAAAATATAAAGATACTAAAATAATAAATTTTCTTCAAATTGGACTCTCCATTTTCTTTGTCTACACGAAGCAATTTACTACTAAGCAAATGAGTAAGTTTTAGGTAAAGTAATTATTTTTTTAATTTTAAATTTACTTATTTGTGATTTATTAATAATTATGAATAGAAATTGTTAGATCTTTTTATTTATAATAGACAAAATTAAAGGAAATAATTAAAAAAATATATATAAAGATGATCAAATAATAAATTTCTTTCTAATTGAGTGCTCCTTCATTTTCTTTGTCTTTCTTTTTATTTTTATTAATATTGTTGAGTTTCTTTGTTTTTTTTAAAGATATTTTTATTAATATTGTTGAGAAAAGTAATAATTTGAATTTATGAACTTATATTCATATGTTTGCAATTTAATTAAATAATATAATATATTAAATCATTTAATTTAACTTATCATCGCATATAGTTGACATATATCATTACATATAACTTGTACATATCATTGGATATAACTGATACAAATCATCACAAATAATTGAAATTCTAAATCTAAAATTTAGAACCCTAAAATGAAAAAAATAAACGTAAAACGAAAAACTAAACCCAAAATTGAAACTTAAACTCTAAATCCTAAATTTTTATCATATATCATCATATATAACTAAAACATATCACGACATATAACTGGTAGAATGATGGATTTTTGCTGGGACCCTAATATGGACAACTAAATAAAAAAATAAAAAACTAAATTTTAAAATGAGAAATTAAACCATAAAATGGAAAAATAAACCATAAATTTTAAAAAAAAATCACATATCACCACGTATAACTAGCAACCCAAGTGCATATAATAAATTGTCTGGTTAAATATGGATAGAAAAGATAAATTTTCTTATTATTAATTATTTAGCTTATCTATTATAATTATCATTAAATATTACTTATATTAAATATTACTTATCTTATAATAAATTATATTACTTCAAGAAAATTGTTCCATTTGTAGCATCACTTGTGTATAGGAGAAAAAGGAAAAGAAAGATGATAATATAGTTGCGTTGCGTTTGGATATGAGAATTTCAAATCTCATCCACTTTAGTAAATATTTTATCTAAAAATTATAACCATTTATTAAAAATGTCAACACATAACTATTCACTTGTTATTTATTTTTTCCTCTTTCAACCGCATCTACGCATTTAATAAACAATTATTAGTGCATATTTTCATATCACATCTACTATCATAATTATTTTATGGGGCAATTACCATATAATTCATTAATAAATATTTTATCCCAAGTATTTTAGTTAAAATATTAACTTCGTATATAAGCAATTATTTTTCCATTTGAACTAAATTACTATTTAAGAATAATAGTTTATCCTTATTAATAATTTTCTCTTTTTTTTTCCTTTCAATTTTCTTTTTCTTTATTCAACATATAATACAACCATAATATATACTATTGTATACATGACATTTACATATCATTGTCACCAATCGTTAACGACAAATTTCATATTACACTGTGTATTTTTATACTACATAGTACAATTTCATACTTCAACTGTATACAGTCGGAATTCCATACAACTAATTTTTATACTTTTAATCATTATAGGCAAAATTTCACTCTATGTCGTGAGATTTCATACTGTATTATGTAATTATTTTATGCAATATGTCACACTAAAATACAACTTTTTTTTTTCTCACAATTTTATGTTTTTAATTTCAATTTAATACTATATATTAAATTCAAACTGATATTGTGGATTTCATACTAAAACTTCACAAAATTAATAAAATTTCAAACTATTATATATTAAATTTCATACTAATATTATCAAATTACATACTATTATATTTTAAAACTCATACTACCATTATCAAATTCATAACTTTACTAATATTCAAAAAATCAATAAAAATACTATTACATTTTAAAATTCATACTATCAATTATCAAATTACATATTAACACTACCATATTACATTATGCATTTTTTTTTTCAAAATCTTAGATTGGAATGTCAAATTTTATATTAAATTGCACAAGATAATTCATACTACACAATATCTTCAAAACAAAAATACATACTGAATCGAGTATAATTTCATACTACTCATTATATGGCGGAGCAAAATTCCATACGCCATTATTATTATTATTAGTTTTTTAGGTGTGGGGTTATTTTGATAATTTAAGTTATAATTTTGATTAAATAGGATATGTTTGACTAAATGAGATAAAATATTATTCATTAAAGTATTTGACAATTAATGAGAGTGTATTAAATGAAAATTTCCCCTTATTTTTTTTCATCTCACAACCAATGATCACACTTCCTCCGTTTTTCTATTAAATGTTGATTTAAAATTCATGTGTAGAATTAAAGAACATGTAAATTTGACTAATACATCCTTAATCAATTAATAATATTCCTAATTAAACTCTGTTACCTCTTTACTAATAATTATCTTATTACCATAAATTTATTTTGTTTCTTTGAATGAGTAAGGATAAGTTGAAAAAAATGGGTAAAAAGTTCTAAAACAATAATTAATTTGAAACAACTTTTAACTTCTAAAACGTCACTTAATATGAACCGGAGCATTTATTTTTTAAAATAAGTTTTTCATATTATTTTCCCTAAAAGTGAAAATGACAAATACGGAAGTTCATTTAATCACACCACATGTGTCAACTTTATGGGTAATTTTAAACATAAATAAAAGTATTATTTTTCAATCTAAATGTATCTAATATTGCTTAAAAAAATGCATCAAGTTTATGTTTAAATGAAGCAATAATTTTTTCCCCATACTGTAAGACAATTTCGATGGTTACCATTAATTGATAGCGATTTGATGGTGGCGGGACGAAATATGAGAAGAAGAAAATATTTTTCAATAAGCATGTTTTAAATATTTTGTAATTGTTACTTTTGTAAAATAAAATAAATTTAGAGCGTAACTAAAAAAAATAATGTTTCATACCTATACATGTTAATAAATGTAGCCTAAAGTCTACTTTATCCTCGGCCCGATCGGGCCAGCGACAGAAATTGTGACAACCAATTGATGCCAAGAATGTGAGGGGCATATCTGAAATTTTCAGAACACAAAATTGTTGCCACGTGGCTCATTCCTTTCCTCCTCATTGGCGAAGTTTCGTGAGTCCAAGACGTTGACTTTGCATATATATATTAAAAAAAAAAGAAAAAAAAGCTTTATACCTTCTTTTCGCCATGCCTCGTCATCTCTTCATCCGCCTAACAACCCCCACCCCCCACCATATATATACACACCATGCATATACATACAGCTCAGCTCACTATATATCAGCCTCTGATTACCATAATCTATTGATAATATTATGCCTGATTTTGACTCTTGACGTTTTTGGCTCTCTTTATTTATTTTCTTATTCAAGTTTTTGGCTGATCTATATTTTCCTTGATTTTTCTGGGGTCAATTATTCTTTTTATTATTATTAATTTTGTTTTTCTAAAAAAAGGGATTGTAGAAAAAATGAATGCTCTAGCCGCCACCAGTCGCAATTTCCGCAAAGCGGCTCGCATTCTTGGACTCGATTCCAAGATTGAAAACAGCCTTTTGATCCCCTTCAGAGAAATCAAGGTTTGTCTTTTTTGTCTGTCTGTGCTGATTAATTATTGCCAATGGGTAAATTTTTAATTTTTTTGAGGTTTTATTGGAGTGGGTTTGTAAATAGATTGAAGGTTTTAAGAAACTGGGTTGCATCGAGAAAATTCCATAAATAGAATATCGTGTACTTTTTTTTTTTTTTGAGGTTTTATTGAACTGGATTTGTAAAACGATTGATTTGAGTCTGATTGTATTTCTCAATTTTGATTTTCAAGATTTGTTTATTTAACAAACATTTTGATTTGGTGTGTGTTCGATCAGGTGGAGTGTACAATTCCCAAGGATGATGGTACACTTGTTTCCTACATTGGGTTTAGGGTACAACATGACAATGCGCGTGGGCCCATGAAAGGAGGGATCAGATACCACCCAGAGGTTATTTATTTTATTTTATTTCTTTCTTTTGGTAGATTTTAGTGTTCTAGCTTTTATCAGTTGTCTTGTTCTTCCATAAATCTATATTTATTATGTAGGTTTACGTTATTGATCAATTATTCTTGATTGTGTGTTGTAAGGGCTAAACTTATCTTGATTATGACTATATGTTTACTTTTGAGATTCAATATTTGATTTAGATGCCAAATTAAATATTCGTTAATTCATAAGAAATTACTCAAAAATTAAACTAATTTTCCTAATCTTTGACCTTACTCTGTTTTTGTTAACATACCCGTTAAATTATCGTGATGAACTGTTTTTTCTTACTATTTTCGCATTTCAGCCTAATTTAATCTCCCGTGTGAATAGGTCGATCCGGATGAGGTGAATGCTCTTGCCCAATTGATGACGTGGAAGACCGCCGTTGCAGATATCCCTTACGGTGGGGCCAAGGGCGGGATCGGGTGCAACCCGAAAGACTTGAGCAAAAGCGAGCTGGAACGTCTCACACGCGTGTTCACGCAAAAAATTCACGATCTTATCGGAGTTAATACCGATGTTCCGGCTCCGGATATGGGCACTAATGCTCAGGTGAATATTATTTATTAAGTTTATTAATACCCATTTTAGTTCACTACTTTATTTTTTTGAAGTATACGGTTTATTTGACGTGTTGTGCAGACGATGGCTTGGATTTTGGATGAGTACTCGAAATTTCACGGTCACTCGCCTGCAGTTGTTACTGGAAAACCAATTGTATGTCAAAATTAATAAATAACTATAATTTAGTCGTATCGTACAAATTGAAACGATGACTCATTTTTTTAAAAAATTATTTATTGGCTGCGTTAGGATCTTGGTGGTTCGCTGGGCCGGGAGGCTGCAACAGGGCGTGGGGTCGTGTATGCGACTGAGGCATTACTTGCTGAACATGGAAAGGCAATAAAGGGTTTAACGTTTGCCATTCAGGTACATATTTCAGTTTAGGAATAATTGAAAATGTTACCATTGAGGTTTAGCATAATTACAAAAGAACTCGGTTACCTTTTCGAAAAATTATGAATATCCCCCGACATACGTTACTGTTTTTTACAACTTGCACCTAAAACACTCAAGGGTAGTTTTTGTAACACTTCGGTTTATGTACATTTTGGTCCATCTAATTTAGTGATGATTACCATACCAAAAAAAAAAAAAAAATTCTTTGAAGTTTGATCCCGTCTTATATTTCCTCCTTCAAGCAAATAATATTTCAAAATAACTCCGTAAAACAAAATCAAACCTCAATTTTATTTAATTTTTATAATTCTGAAAAAACTCTGTTTTTTTTTTAAACCCAAACCTCATACATTTCTTTACATAATCAGTCCTTCAATTTATTGTACTTTAAAAAATAATAATAAATAATAATTTTTTGTTAACCCAAACCTCATGTTTTTTTTTTTCTTCACATAATCATTCCTTCAATTTATGTAAATTTCTCGTCATCTTATTTAGTGATAATTACAAACAAATGAAACGGAAAAAACTGATGTTTCGGCTAATTACAAAAAAATCTAGAGGTTTCCACAAAATTACCAAAACAAAACAAACTAAAAACAAAATAGACTTGAAATTTGATTCTGTCTTATATTTCTCATTCAAAGCAAAAAAGAAATAAATAAAATCCTTTAAAATTGAACACAAAATAAAACCTCAAGTTTTTTTTTTTTTTTTTTTAAATTCTGATTAATTTTTGTGTTTTTTCTAATTAAACCCAAACCTCAGTTTTTTTTTTTACGTAATTATCCCTTTTATTTTCTACCTGTTAATATTTACGCCTTTCGTTATCAGGGGTTCGGAAAACGTTGGTTCATGGGCTGCGAGGCTGATACACGAAAGAGGGTGGCAAGGTCGTTGCGGTGAGCGACATAACTGGAGCCGTTTAAGAATCATAACGGAATCGATATTTCGGCTTTGCTTTCAGCATAAAGATGCACTGGAAAATTGGCCGATTTCGATGGTGCAGAGGCAATGTCCTCAGACGAGTTGCTCGCCTCATGAATGCGATGTTCTCATACCGTGTGCGTTGGGCGGAGTTTTGAACAGGTCTTTACATTTTTGTCTGACAAATATTAACTTTTTTTTCTTTTTATTTTTCCTAGAGAAAAGTTGCATGTCTTTTTTCCCCTTCTCATAATGAAGTATATTTTGAAATGGTCCAATCGTTGAGATCGAGTTTTATAGAGCTTCCTGATTAAAAGATGTTATAAAATTAAGCGGACACGCACGAAAAGTGCAATTTCATTTAATATTTACTTTTCATTTTTTTTTCTGTCGTGAACTGCCCAAATCCAAATTGCATTGAATGAAGCAGATTTTTTAAAAATATTCCTTTTCACTTTCAAGCATTATTAAAATAGTTGTTCTGTTTCCCTGCTATATTTGACCGATAATAATAAATAAAGAAAAAAATAATTATAATTTATATGACTGCTAAATCAAACCTACGTTAGTTTATTATAAATATGATTAATTGGTTAATTTATTTTTCTTCGAGTTTTTGTTAAACCTTCTGTAATTATTCCGTTGATTGCAGAGAAAATGCTGGAGACGTAAAGGCCAAATTCATCATCGAAGCTGCAAATCACCCTACTGATCCAGAAGCTGACGAGGTGCCGATTTGTGTTTCACTTTTTTGGCCGAGTTCATTTTTTTAGCTACTATACAAATATTTTTTATACAACGAAATGTTATAATTTTGCAGATTTTTTCTAAAAAAGGAATCGTTGTTCTCCCGGATATTTATGCAAACTCTGGAGGAGTGACAGTTAGTTATTTCGAGTGGGTTCAGGTAAATCTACCTTGGCATTATTATTACTATTATTATTATTATTATTATTATTATTATTATTATTATTATTATTATTGCTATTTCTATTTTATTATTATAAATATTAATATATTATTATTATTACTGTTGTTGTTATTGCAGAATATTCAAGGGTTTATGTGGGAAGAAGAGAAGGTGAATCGAGAGCTCAAGAGATACATGACAAATGCCTTTCACAATATCAAGGGCATGTGCAAATCTCATGATTGTGACCTTCGCATGGGCGCGTTTACGTTGGGAGTGAACCGAGTTGCTCGTGCTACAACTCTTAGAGGTTGGGAGGCTTAAAAACTCCTTTTGTTTTTTTACTACATTGTTTGGCTCTCAACTAATGCTTCAAAGTTGAGTAAGGCTGTCCAAGAATTTTATTTTCTTGAATTTTTTGGGCCCAGGATTTATACTCTTTCTGAAAAGAACTACAGCCCCAAATTCTTGTGATTTGTATTAATACTCATTGTGATCTGGGTTTTAATTTGTTGAAAACAGCTACTTAAGTGTTTTGTGAACATTGCGACTGTGATGGAAATATATCATGGTCTTATTTATGAAGCGATGTTTGTATCTTTTTGCTGTCGTATGCTCTTTTGTACATGTTTTACTGTGTGTGGTTTATATCAGGATTTATTCATGTTTTGTGAATACTAAAATTACATTGTGATACTTTTATGTGGTTTCAGTGTGAGACCACAAAATTACTGTCTCACAACAGACCTACTGTTCCTTCACAAATGAACAACTTTCACAATTTGATGACATATTTATGCTAACATGTTATATTACATACTTTGTTTAGTCATAAAAACTTTTTTTCAATGTGGAGTTTTATGTTATATACATGATAACTCCATAAAGTATTGCTACAATATACTAGTCTACACTTCTTTCTTTCTTTCTTTTTCAATATGGCCAAACTATTTACTTACAACCCCAAACTCAAAAATTTGAGCTTTAATTTCTTCTTCATCTAAAAACCATTTTAGACAAACAAATACTCCCTCCATTTCCAAATGATTTTACGTTTAGGGGCTTGATTTTGTAATAAAATATTTGTCTTTTTAAATAATTTAAACATTTGTTCTCATTTTATCCATTCCCCTATCCCCAAAATATTTGTTTTATCGATATCGTCGTGCGCTAGTCCTACACAGAGTTCTTTAAATTGATTAACATCCGATCGACTTGTACAAAATTCTCAAATAAGTTGAATTAACCATAAACTATAACTATACATATTTAACTATAATTATATAAATATATATAATTAAGAAAAAAATAAATAAGCTGCAGAAAAAGCCGGAAATGACAAGTCGAGCTTCAATTTAGCATCGGGCGGTCGGCTAGAATCGAAATTTATAGAAAATGAAATATTTAAATTAGAAATATGATAAGAATTTCAAGCTAGAACCTAGGCCATGGGCTTATTGACCACCCATCCAGGTAAGTAAGTTATCCAATGCGTGTCCTTCTCATTATATGTCCTCAATTGTTTTGTAATGTTATCCCATCTTCATGTATCTGTTAAAAGTAAAAGGATTAAACCTCATAATAAGGGTCATCTAGCATTATGTGCTAGGTCTTAAAATCTTTTTTCTTTTGTACGTTATATTTTTTGTAACTATATGAGTGCAAATTGTTGTATCCATATAATTTTTTTGGCAGACTATTTCTCAATGCCTGAAACAAGAAAAAAGCATAGGCATTAACTGTAAATTTTCATATCCAATGGCAGTTGAACTTTCTTTAAAAAAAAACACATAAAAATGATGCCCCTCCATCCTTATGCAGCTACTTGTGCATATATACCATGAAAGACAGAGTACGGTGTGTTCAAAAAGTGCACAATGGAAGCAGAAAAACGTTAGTTTGTCATTTAATCCTTCAACTTCTGATTTAATCCAAACTACTTTACTAATTTGAAACGAAAAAATAGATATCGAAGTAGTTTACCCTTACTAGTTTTTTTTTTTTCCATATTTAATTCAAACAAATTTCATAATTTTTTGTTAATTCCATACTGCTCATGTTAATTTCATATTGTACGTTGTCGTCATGTTAATTTCATATTGTTCGTTGTCGTCTGACTCTAGTTAAATTTCATACTACGTCAAACAATACCATATTAGTCTAGTTTCATACAACATCCGAACAATCTCACTATATCATGAAATTCATAATACTACAACAAATATCATACTAATTCGTATAAAAAATTCACATGCAATGATGTCTATAGTGATATAGAGAATAAACAGAGTTAATTCAACCTTATTGGACTTAATATTGTTGGGGCCTTCCAAAAATGGAAAGTTCCCTCAAAAAATGGGTGTATGCTGCTTAATGCAGCAAGCACACGGTATTCTTTAGTAAAAGGCGAAAGAATAGTTCGCTTTGTGCTTACTGCGCAGCCGCGTGATTTTGAAATGCCATATTACAGTTTAGTTTTGTATTGGAAGCTTTCCAGACTCATTCCTTCATCTTCCAATGTGGGAAAAGAAGAATAAGTAACAAATCGCATTGTTGAATAAAAAGCCAACACCATAGCTCCAATGAGTACTTCCTACAATGGCGTGTCAGGGGAACAAATCAGGGTAGGCCTAAATCTATTTATTTTTAACAAATTCATATAAGTTTACTATTTATTATTTGTTCAACACTATCTGGACGAAGAAGGGCTAGGCYGGATGAAATTTACTTRAGAAAAATCATATAAATCCATTMTTTTGTTTTAATTTAGTTTTTAATTAATTTTAACAGTTTTTAATTTATTATAATTTTCAATAATAATAATAACCCCATTATTATTATTATTATTATTATTATTATTATTATTATTATTATTATTTGGTGTAAAAATCACTTGCTTCATATAAATAACTCCAACCCTCATATAAATACACTCAGCCTCACCCATGTTAACCCTATAATAAATCATTGTCAAACAGCTTTCTAAATACTTTTGGAGGTATGGATAACGACATCGACGCCAGTGATAATAGAACTGCCACCTCGGTGTCGAAAAGAAAATCTTATATCACCGCCCTCGTCGGTGATTCTGCTGCTCCCCCATCTCGTGGTTAACTCTTTCCCGTTCAATCTAATTAATTTGAAAAAAAATAGTACTTTAATGCCCCTTAAACAGTATGAACAGGAAGCATTACTTGTATCTGAAATTGGTCTTAAGCACAAGACAACCTGCTGCGTTTTTCTGCAAAACACTTACGGCAAGCGACACGATCACTCACGGTGTATCTGTGAAATTGATTTCAAGAACAGTGTACTCGAATGAAAAAATTATCTGAGAAGATTGAGACGTATGTTTTCTATAATTTAATTTGTAGTATAATTACTATAGCTACTTTAACAACTTGGCTACGTACTCAAAATTTTTGATTATTTCAATTCGATGATAGAAATGTAATGTGATGTAGAGCATTTGAGGCATACCAAGTTATGAAGGGGACGCACACGTACCAATTAAAGAAGCCTCATTGGGTTTATCCAAAGGTAATTTCATTGTATTTTTTCAATTGTTAATTGAATTGATTTTCTATTGTTATATATAAAACATTGAATATTTTATAATCTTTTTTTCCTTTCTTGTGTTGCCAACGAAAGGAAAATGCGGTCGATGCATGCGGGTTCTTTGTTATGAGGCATATGCAAGATCATCAAATTAGACATTTATAACTCATTCGAAAAGATAATTACGAAGTCATTTGTATTATCATTATTAATAGTATTTCAATATTTATAAGTTTTTATTATTAATAGTATTTTGAATATTTATTCGTAAAATTTGTTACCATTATTAATAATATTTTCAGTATTTTGTGTTGTGTTGATGTCAACTTGGAAGATGGATCCAATTTATTTGGCATTCTTGATTCAGTTTTATTTTTTTTAAAGTCTTATTGTGCGTTTTGACCTCTAGTCACTCAATATGGAAGAGCCTTATTCGAAAGATGACATTGATGGTGTACGTAGACGTTGGGCCTAGTGTCTTATGGAGGTTATTTCTTGACATTTTCTAGAGGTCAAGTGCACTATTATTAGAATGTTGGCAATATAGGTGCTAAAACCTTTTGATGTTGAATTGTGATGGTTGAAAACTTATGGTACATCTTGTGATTGGTGTAACTTTGAAGACTTGTAATGTACTTTTGATGGTTGATGTTACATTTGGTAATTGAGGTAATTTTGACTTGTGGTTGGTGAATGAATTAATGATTTTATCGGTTAATTCTGCTTTATTGTTTATGTATTGATTATGGAGCTATAATAATTTAAGTCAAACCGGATATAAAAACGGTATCGTAACATGTTCTTAATTATGACATTCTAGAACGTACAATTCCAATATTTGTTCTAAATATGACATTTTAGAACGTATAATTCCAATATCCGTTCCAAAATAATGACCTTCTAGAACGTATTTTCAAATACCCGTTCTAAAATAATGACTTTCTAGAACGTACAACTCAAATATATGTTCTTAAATATGACATTTTAGAACATACAATTAGAATATCCTTTCTAGAATATGAGACGTTCTAGAACGTAGAATTTGAATATTCGTTCTGACTATGACATTCTAGAACATATATTGTAGTATCCGTTCTAGAATATGAGACATTTAGAACAGTTATACAAAAAACCGTTCTAGAAGGTATTATCGAAAACGGGACAGACCAAAATACGACTTTTTAGAACAGATATAAAACTTTTTAGAATGGGTAAATAACCGTTCTAGAATGTCTGACATTCTAGAACGACTGCATCTAGAATGCAGCAGAATCCGTTCTGGAATGCCTATTTTATCCGTTTTAGAATGTCTCGGCTGCACTAGTGTTTCATGCCCGCTACAAACATATTGAACTCGACTCTCATTTTGTTCGTGGGAAAGTTGCTTCTAGTCAGCTCATCACAAAACACACCCTAACACACCTTCAAGTTGCTGACATCTTCAAGAAATCACTGCTCAAAACAATGCTTGGTTTCTTTTCGGACCAAACTATCTCTAAATCCCCGACATAGTTTGAGGACGGGTATTAGCGTCAATAATTAATCTTCAAAAATAGTATCACGTGATGTCTAGATTCCATCAATAATAATATTTTGGAAGATTTGGAAGACTCAAAACAAAAGGAAAGATTGCAACGGTCAAGCACAAAATCAAACCCCAATTAGCGATATGAATATTAGAAAATAATCATCTTCCTTTTATGTATTTTTTGAATATAAAAAGGATTGTACTGCTCAAAACTAGAGTACATCTTATGTTCACAATCAGCATATTTATGAAACATTCTTTTCTTCTATTTTCTTCACATACGATCTAATTGTATTTCTTATCTGCTTGGTGTCCGTATCAGTCTAACTTTTTGGCTAAGCATGTGCCCAAAATGCACACGGAATAAACTTCTCACTTGAACCGCATTATATGATCTCGATCAACAGTGTAAATTATATTATCAGAGAGTGCTCAACTTATACGTACATGTCAATTGTATATATAGTGTAAAAATGCTTCTTGCCCCAATTGATGACGTGGAAGACCCGCCGTTGCAGATATCCCTTACGGTGGGGCCAAGGGCGGGATCGGGTGCAACCCGAAAGACTTGAGCAAAAGCGAGCTGGAACGTCTCCACACGCGTGGTTCACGCAAAAAATTCACGATCTTATCGGAGTTAATACGATGTTCCGGCTCCGGATATGGGCACTAATGCTCAGGTGAATATTATTTATTAAGTTTATTAATACCCATTTTAGTTCACTACTTTATTTTTTTGAAAGTATACGGTTTATTTGACGTGTTGTGCAGACGATGGCTTGGATTTTGGATGAGTACTCGAAATTTCACGGTCACTCGCCTGCAGTTGTTACTGGAAAACCAATTGTATGTCAAAATTAATAAATAACTATAATTTAGTCGTATCGTACAAATTGAAACGATGACTCATTTTTTTAAAAAATTATTTATTGGCTGCGTTAGGATCTTGGTGGTTCGCTGGCCGGGAGGCTGCAACAGGGCGTGGGGTCGTGTATGCGACTGAGGCATTACTTGCTGAACATGGAAAGGCAATAAAGGGTTTAACGTTTGCCATTCAGGTACATATTTCCAGTTTAGGAATAATTGAAAATGTTACCATTGAGGTTTAGCATAATTAACAAAAGAACTCGGTTACCTTTTTCGAAAAATTATGAATATCCCCGACATACGTTACTGTTTTTTACAACTTGCACCTAAAACACTCAAGGGTAGTTTTTGTAAACACTTCGGTTTATGTACATTTGGGTCCATCTAATTTAGTGATGATTACAAA
>BMAC01000128.1:1663019-1681403 GCA_014905375.1 Phtheirospermum japonicum
CTTAAATTTATGTTAGCTAGTCACCCGTCATGAGTTCCTCATAGACTTTTTTTTTTTTTACTAAAAGGAGAGAATTCTTGTAAGGAAGTTAATAACAAAAAAAAAAAGAAAAAAAAACAAAACTTTCACTTTCTTGCAATTCTACCTCAACTGCAAGGTAATTTAGCATAAACATACATTATAAAACAATATCTTGGAAAAGAAAATCTCATTTCAAGAAGTTATATTTTTTTAAATACTAAATTGTTGGGCCTTCCCAAAAATGGAAAGTACCCTCCAAAAATTGGGGTATGCTGCTTAAGTGCAGCGAGCACACGGTATTCTTTAGTAAAAGGCGAAAGAATAGTTCGCTCTGTGCTCACAGCGCAGAGCTAAATGTTGGGGCCTTCCCAAAAATGGAAAGTACCCTCCAAAAAATTGGAGTATGGCTGCTTAAGTGCAGCGAGCACACGGTATTCTTTAGTAAAAGGCGAAAGAATAGTTCGCTCTGTGCTCACAGCGCATCTGCTTGTTTTTTAGAGGATCAAGACTACTTTTTATGTGTAGGGGGTCTTTCCATTTCATTGCATCGGTTAGCAATGTGGGATGTTAATGGTAAGGCAAGCATATATGTTTTTAATCCTCTGCATTTTTAATTAAGCCTTCTCTCAACAAACAAAAGTCGGCATAGCAGTTCCAATGAGAAATTAATGTTGCTTATAAATAACGAATCGAAAAACGTATGAGCCACCAAGATTTGTTTATCAAAATTTCTCACTTTTTTATGCATATAAAAATATATTTTTTTTCTTCAATCATATGCAATCACCATTAAAGATATGAAATAACTACTATCATTACATTTTTATGTTATAAGCAACACTATCGGTCGCTCATTTTCAATCATATACGAAAAAAAAAAAACTTCTTGAAGTTTGATCCCGTCTTATATTTCCCTCCTTCAAGCAAATAATATTTCAAAATAACTCCGTAAAACAAAATCAAACCTCAATTTTATTTAATTTTTATAATTCTGAAAAAACTCTGTTTTTTTTTTTAAACCCAAACCTCATACATTTCTTTACATAATCAGTCCTTCAATTTATGTACTTTAAAAAATAATAATAATAATAATTTTTTGTTAACCCAAACCTCATGTTTTTTTTTTTCTTCACATAATCATTCCTTCAATTTATGTAAATTCTCGTCCATCTTATTTAGTGATAATTACAAACAAATGAAACGGAAAAAACTGATGTTTCGGCTAATTACAAAAAATCTAGAGGTTTCACAAAATTACCAAAACAAAACAAACTAAAACAAAAATAGACTTGAAATTTGATTCTGTCTTATATTTCCTCATTCAAGCAAAAAAGAAATAAATAAAATCCTTAAATTGAACACAAAATAAAACCTCAAGTTTTTTTTTTTTTTTTTTAAATTCTGATTAATTTTTGTGTTTTTTCTAATTAACCCAAACCTCAGTTTTTTTTTTTACGTAATTATCCCTTTTATTTCTACCTGTTAATATTTACGCCTTTCGTTATCAGGGGTTCGGAAACGTTGGTTCATGGGCTGCGAGGCTGATACACGAAAGAGGTGGCAAGGTCGTTGCGGTGAGCGACATAACTGGAGCCGTTAAGAATCATAACGGAATCGATATTTCGGCTTTGCTTCAGCATAAAGATGCCACTGGAAAATTGGCCGATTTCGATGGTGCAGAGGCAATGTCCTCAGACGAGTTGCTCGCTCATGAATGCGATGTTCTCATACCGTGTGCGTTGGGCGGAGTTTTGAACAGGTCTTTACATTTTTGTCTGACAAATATTAACTTTTTTTTCTTTTTATTTTTCCTAGAGAAAAGTTGCATGTCTTTTTTCCCCTTCTCATAATGAAGTATATTTTGAAATGGTCCAATCGTTGAGATCGAGTTTTATAGAGCTTCCTGATTAAAAGATGTTATAAAATTAAGCGGACACGCACGAAAAGTGCAATTTCATTTAATATTTACTTTTCATTTTTTTTTCTGTCGTGAACTGCCCAAATCCAAATTGCATTGAATGAAGCAGATTTTTTTAAAAATATTCCTTTTCACTTTCAAGCATTATTAAAATAGTTGTTCTGTTTCCCTGCTATATTTGACCGATAATAATAAATAAAGAAAAAAATAATTATAATTTATATGACTGCTAAATCAAACCTACGTTAGTTTATTATAAATATGATTAATTGGTTAATTTATTTTTCTTCGAGTTTTTGTTAACCTTCTGTAATTATTCCGTTGATTGCAGAGAAAATGCTGGAGACGTAAAGGCCAAATTCATCATCGAAGCTGCAAATCACCCTACTGATCCAGAAGCTGACGAGGTGCCGATTTGTGTTTCACTTTTTTGGCCGAGTTCATTTTTTAGCTACTATACAATATTTTTTATACAACGAAATGTTATAATTTTGCAGATTTTTTCTAAAAAAGGAATCGTTGTTCTCCCGGATATTTATGCAAACTCTGGAGGAGTGACAGTTAGTTATTTCGAGTGGGTTCAGGTAAATCTACCTTGGCATTATTATTACTATTATTATTATTATTATTATTATTATTATTATTATTATTATTATTATTGCTATTTCTATTTTTATTATTATAAATATTAATATATTATTATTATTACTGTTGTTGTTATTGCAGAATATTCAAGGGTTTATGTGGGAAGAAGAGAAGGTGAATCGAGAGCTCAAGAGATACATGACAAATGCCTTTCACAATATCAAGGGCATGTGCAAATCTCATGATTGTGACCTTCGCATGGGCGCGTTTACGTTGGGAGTGAACCGAGTTGCTCGTGCTACAACTCTTAGAGGTTGGGAGGCTTAAAAACTCCTTTTGTTTTTTTACTACATTGTTTGGCTCTCAACTAATGCTTCAAAGTTGAGTAAGGCTGTCCAAGAATTTTATTTTCTTGAATTTTTTGGGCCCAGGATTTATACTCTTTCTGAAAAGAACTACAGCCCCAAATTCTTGTGATTTGTATTAATACTCATTGTGATCTGGGTTTTAATTTGTTGAAAACAGCTACTTAAGTGTTTTGTGAACATTGCGACTGTGATGGAAATATATCATGGTCTTATTTATGAAGCGATGTTTGTATCTTTTTGCTGTCGTATGCTCTTTTGTACATGTTTTACTGTGTGTGGTTTATATCAGGATTTATTCATGTTTTGTGAATACTAAAATTACATTGTGATACTTTTATGTGGTTTCAGTGTGAGACCACAAAATTACTGTCTCACAACAGACCTACTGTTCCTTCACAAATGAACAACTTTCACAATTTGATGACATATTTATGCTAACATGTTATATTACATACTTTGTTTAGTCATAAAAACTTTTTTTCAATGTGGAGTTTTATGTTATATACATGATAACTCCATAAAGTATTGCTACAATATACTAGTCTACACTTCTTTCTTTCTTTCTTTTTCAATATGGCCAAACTATTTACTTACAACCCCAAACTCAAAAATTTGAGCTTTAATTTCTTCTTCATCTAAAAACCATTTTAGACAAACAAATACTCCCTCCATTTCCAAATGATTTTACGTTTAGGGGCTTGATTTTGTAATAAAATATTTGTCTTTTTAAATAATTTAAACATTTGTTCTCATTTTATCCATTCCCCTATCCCCAAAATATTTGTTTTATCGATATCGTCGTGCGCTAGTCCTACACAGAGTTCTTTAAATTGATTAACATCCGATCGACTTGTACAAAATTCTCAAATAAGTTGAATTAACCATAAACTATAACTATACATATTTAACTATAATTATATAAATATATATAATTAAGAAAAAAATAAATAAGCTGCAGAAAAAGCCGGAAATGACAAGTCGAGCTTCAATTTAGCATCGGCGGTCGGCTAGAATCGAAATTTATAGAAAATGAAATATTTAAATTAGAAATATGATAAGAATTTCAAGCTAGAACCTAGGCCATGGGCCTTATTGACCACCCATCCAGGTAAGTAAGTTATCCAATGCGTGTCCTTCTCATTATATGTCCTCAATTGTTTTGTAATGTTATCCCATCTTCATGTATCTGTTAAAAGTAAAAGGATTAAACCTCATAATAAGGGTCATCTAGCATTATGTGCTAGGTCTTAAAATCTTTTTTCTTTTGTACGTTATATTTTTTGTAACTATATGAGTGCAAATTGTTGTATCCATATAATTTTTTTGGCAGACTATTTCTCAATGCCTGAAACAAGAAAAAAGCATAGGCATTAACTGTAAATTTCATATCCAATGGCAGTGAACTTTCTTTAAAAAAAAACACATAAAAATGATGCCCCTCCATCCTTATGCAGCTACTTGTGCATATATACCATGAAAGACAGAGTACGTGTGTTCAAAAAGTGCACAATGGAAGCAGAAAAACGTTAGTTTGTCATTTAATCCTTCAACTTCTGATTTAATCCAAACTACTTTACTAATTTGAAACGAAAAAATAGATATCGAAGTAGTTTACCCTTACTAGTTTTTTTTTTTCCATATTTAATTCAAACAAATTTCATAATTTTTTGTTAATTCCATACTGCTCATGTTAATTTCATATTGTACGTTGTCGTCATGTTAATTTCATATTGTTCGTTGTCGTCTGACTCTAGTTAAATTTCATACTACGTCAAACAATACCATATTAGTCTAGTTTCATACAACATCGAACAATCTCACTATATCATGAAATTCATAATACTACAACAAATATCATACTAATTCGTATAAAAAATTCACATGCAATGATGTCTATAGTGATATAGAGAATAAACAGAGTTAATTCAACCTTATTGGACTTAATATTGTTGGGGCCTTCCAAAAATGGAAAGTTCCCTACAAAAATGGGCGTATGCTGCTTAATGCAGCAAGCACACGGTATTCTTTAGTAAAAGGCGAAAGAATAGTTCGCTTTGTGCTTACTGCGCAGCTGCGTGATTTTGGAATGCCATATTACAGTTTAGTTTTGTATTGGAAGCTTTCCAGACTCATTTCTTCATCTTCCAATGTGGGAAAAGAAGAATAGGTAACAAAAGCCAACACCATAGCTCCAATTTCCTGAAATATGAGTACTTAATATACTAGATGTTTGAAGGAACAATCAACAATATATCTGGATTTTATACTTATACTAAAAAGTTTTCTTTTAATTATTTTCTTTTAGATTCCAAGACAGAATTCTCTTTGTGAAAGATTGTTAAAAATGGTGTATTTGGTTAAATCGTGCTCCGACAAAACCATGGTTTCGTAAGTCTAATTCTTATAGAAATTGTGATGACTCAGGAGAAGAAATTGTGAATCTAATATCATATTATTATTAATAAAACATTTTTTTGCTATAGATGTTGTGAAGTCTCACAAATGGAAGAAATTGTGAAGTTAAAACACTTGGAGAACCCTATTTATAGGAAAATTACATTGCGTAATTACATAATATACATTTATATTTTTTATTTTCAATTAACCTCATTTATATCAGTACATATTTAAATTTCAAACTTGAATTGGGTAGGGCCGCGCAAACGCTGGCCCACACAGCAACAAATTGTGACGTAGGCTCGACCATTTTGGCCGACCTTAGGCGGGTGCCCCTCTCCTGTGTGCAGTGGAGGTCACCAACCTCTGTGGGCCTTCTTGATCACCTATTGACCCCGTCTTTATCTAGCACATGTATTAGGCCTTCGACTCCCTTTAAATTATATAATAATCAAAATTTGTGTGCATATATTAAAAATTATAGTGGTACTGAAATTTCTTAGGTATATATATTAAAATAAAAACATTAATGTGACTCACTGTATGTCTGTATTTTTCCAAAAGGAGTAAAATGGCCTGAGTACTGCTCAATTTCTCTGACCAATAACTATAATTTATAACAAAAGGAATGTGGTAAGCTTGGTGCTCTAACTATCCCTGTATAGCAATTTTGAACATAAATAAATTTTTATATTTGCGGTCGAAACCATTAAGCAAATAAGTTCCATGAGTTTTCATAAAATATTTAAAATAATTTTGTCATACTTAAGTTGTAGGGACCTTCATAAAATGGAAAGTACCCTCCAAAAATTGGAGTATGCTGCTTAATTGCAGTGAGCACACGGTATTCTTTAGTAAAAGGCGAAAGAATAGTTCGCTTTGTGCTCAATGCGCAGCTGCGTGATTTTGTAAGACCACGCCTGTTTTGTTTTTGTATAGGGTGGCTTCTTAATTTCATTGCATTGTTTTTGCAATGTGGGATATTTGTTTAGTGATATAATGCTCTACTACTTGAGCCCTTCAAAACCGTAATAAATCCCAACATTTTTTACTTATAAATTCATATTTCAGCGACCATAGCAAATATTAGAAATATAGTTTTAACCATTTTACATTACAGCAAAAGCAAATGGCTTTTGAGATATTTGAATGGGTGTGTGAGTTATGGTGGTCTGGTATCTTGAAATCTTGATGAAGGATGAGAACTCGACTGAAATTTCGATTTACCAAATTATACGCAATATTCGGATAGACATTTAATGCCAGTTTTCCTGTGTATAAGTTTCCTGTGATTGCTCCCAAATAAGAATATTTGAGATTTGAGATTCTTTTATCGAAGAGAGCTAGATTTAATGGCGAATCAACTCCTTCTTTAAAAATTAATTTTATAATCACTCGAATGGATCTAATGTGGATCCACGAAAGTGTATTTTCCATTTCTCTCCTGAGTGTGCTTTTAATCTTCTGGATTTCTCGGTAGGGGATTATTTGAATCTCGATCTGATTTCTTGTATATTCCGTTGGTATCGCGAATTCTCCCGTGAAACTCTATGAATAATTTGGTGTTTTCAATTTCTTAAACTCAACTTATCCATCGCCTCTTCCATTGCCCCTATTGTAAATTCTTCATACATTTGGAACTTTAGATCTTCTTTCATTACTCTCATAAGCGTCCTATGAGAAATTGTTGTATGTGAGAGGAATCCTAACATATCCTCCTTAACCACTTGTTGAAAAAATTCTTCTTCACTCTGATTCTAAATATGATTCACTTCCATCTTTAGAGTAAATCTCTTCTTCATAGATGCTTTCATCTGAGAGTATGCCCTCAAATTGATACACCTGTACCAGATTTTGGTAATAGACAACTTCGAACTCTTGAGTTGTCTCGACTGTTTAACACCTCATATTGATTCTCAGGGTAATCTATAAAAATATGCCCTTTGACTCCGCAAGTCCAGCAATTGAAATCCTTAAAACTTTCATTAGCTCTGGTGTGAGCTCGCCTGAAAGTTCTCTTTGTTGGCGTCCTACCGGTGCTTCTTTGGCTTGAGAATGAGCCTCGGCTTCGACTTGGACCCGTTCTTTGTCCTGTTTTATTTGTTTTGACCAGAACCTTCTTGATTTCCATGGAAACCTTTTCTTGTTACTTCGAGCATAAGGGTGTCTTTTTTCTTTCTTCCGCTTATGTTGTTGTGGTTGACCTCCCACTACTGTTGGAATGTCGTTGTGGTTGACCTCCCACTACTGTTGGAATGTCATTCTCGACACAACATAGAGGAACCGATTTATTAATTCCTCTTAGTCTCTTGTAATTTTGTGGAGTGCTATCTGGTGGCACCACTCTGCTAACTTAGTTTTTAGGAAAGACATCCTTTTAGTAACCGTATCCATGTCGGTCGATGGCTTGTACACTTCAACATTTCTCTCCACGGACTTGGTATTTTTGTAAAGAAATGTTGAGCCGCATCCCCATCATTCACCTTGTATTTCCATCAGTATTCGATGAATAGTCGGATATATTCATCCACGTGACAAATATCTTGTAACTCGAGGCAATAGAGGGATTATCGATATTTCTTCTATTTTTCCTCTTCCATTCCCTCGAAATATCCTGTGCCGATAAAATGGATTTTAAATAATTTAGCCATATTATCGACGATTCCTTTTAGTGATTCGCTAGATATAACTCTCATTTTTATATCTACTCCTGTTAAATCCCATGCTATCTTTACAGATCCTTCAAGACTCATTTCAAGGAGTAAAATAAACCCTTCCTTCTCTAAGCCGAGAGTTCTAACTGCAATTCGCATTGCAGATGCCCACTCATCTATCAGTATTTCTCGGTTCTTGAAGTCTGCGACATCCAAATTCAACATTAGCCCATATGGATGTATGAAATCCAGTTGAGACTTCCCGTATGGCGTGTTGAAAATATTGGGCCTTCGGGAACATTGCCTGGTGCCCACTATGTATGTAGGATCTCATTTTATGGTGAAATTCCCGACATGTGGTATTGGTGCATCTAGTACTGGTTCATGTGAAGCAGAACTTTCGCCTTGATGAAAACTTGTTGGTGGTGGTGCAGGAGCGCTTTCTGGTACTAAGGCCGAAGAATCTCCTGAGTTCATTTTTAGATCTACAATACCTAATCCTGTAAAGGATCCGATAAGGTCGTGTAGATCTTCCATGTTGATTTTTTTCATTACTTCTTGGGTTGTAATGGTACTCCCTTGATTATTGCCATCATTTTCTCTTCTTCCATCGGTTGCCTTATAACCTCAGTCGGTTTCCCCTTTTGGTGTAGAAGGGGTTCCGTTATGAAAGTTATACGTCGTCTTCCTCCGGATGTACTTGGCTTGGTTTTAAGGGCCTTGACTTGTCTTTGAACATCAATTAGAGTTTCTCGTGTTTCCTTTTGATGTTCAACCATCGCTTTCATCTGCACCTGCATATGGTGGTTGATGTCTTGTATCGTCCTTTGGATTTCTCTAAAATTCTTAGATGAATCGGATACCTCGCTGCAGTTGGATCTATTGATGAGATTCATGAGCTGCATCTCTATGGTACATGAGATCCGCATTTAGCATCTGATTCACCCAAAGGTAACTCAAATGATACGTCTTTTGTTTCTCGCAGTGTCTCAAGGTTTCCTTGTCGACTCCTGCGAGTCTTCGTTCAACATATTGGTTATCCTAATATGCTACTTTATCTTTGTGGTCAATCTCGTATATTTTCAATATTTGGAAATATCACCTAAAATTAGTGGCGGCAATAGCTGGCATGACACGATAAGAAACACGATTACAAAGGCAAAGACACGATAAGACACGATAAGACACGATACGACACGAAACACGACACGGAAAGCACGGAATTCTAAATTAAGTTAGATTTACACTTATTGATACATTTATGATCAAATAAGATAGAAAATAAAAAAAATCACGATAGTGCGACATGAACACGACACAGTAACACGATTTGCCACCGCTACCTAAAATGAATACATCTCCAACACTCGTTCGTATCCATTTTTTAGAGATAAATTTTCTCACCAAAAGTTAATTACATGATTATAATAAATTTTCTTATAAGTTATTTAATAAACCTAGGCTCTAATATCATTTTATGGATTACACAACTTCCGGTAATAATTTTGATAAAATAAAATATAATTTTAGGGTAAGGTGTAAATTTATGAAAGTTTATGGGGTCTTAGTAGTATTTTCAAATTTTTGGGGTCTTAAAAGTATTTTCCCCTCTTATTTTTCAAGTAAGGGTATTTTGACCTTTTTCCCTCTCAAAATGAGTAGAAAACATCTTGTGTTCAACTTATGGGTATAAAAGAGTTTTATCATTAAAAATGAGAAATTTTAACGATTATCTTAACATGTAACTCTATAATTTGTTTAGTAATAAAAACTTGGAATTCTGGCAGCGGTAGTCCCTTTTTTTAAATGTGGAGTTTTATGTTATTATATACATGTACTCCTTAATTATAAGGTATTTCTATATTTACTAGTCTTTTACTTGGATATGAAATTTACCGTTAAATTATATATACTAAATCTCACTACTAAATCCCATCTTTAAATATGAGATTTCACAAAAATTTTATAAACTCCCAACAAATATGTAAAATTAATAAAAATAAAAGAAAATCCAAACAAATTTTAAAATGTTTTTAAAAGTTGGGCGCGGATATATGCACCCCAAAATATTATTAGTTGACCCCAAAATATTTTAGACAAAAATAGTTATATATAAAAAGACTAAAACAACCTTATCATCAATTTAAAACTTAATAGAGTATAAAAAATTTAATAGAGAATTGGACAAAAACTCAAACCGACACCAGTTTATTACCCTATTCTAGTCAAAATATGAACTCCTGCCGTTACCTTTTTGAATTCACGGCATCATGCTTCTATTGCACCAATTTAATTCACAAGATTTATGCATTTAATAATTGTTCTGCATAATTTGAAGAATTTTGACTAATCTAAGGACAATGAACAGAGAATCAGAAGAAGATGATGGCGACGAATCTTGAGGAGAAGGTGAAGGAGGCGGCGGTGAGAGAGGTGGCGAAGCTTCTGCAGTTATCGGAGCATTTGCAGTCCATCTCTTCGATCAAGGATGATTACGTAGGAGAAACCAGTGATATTAAGCATCATTAGGTTATTAAATTTTTTATAGTCTTGATTTTTGTTATTTTTTATTTTTCAATTTGATCGGAATTTTATGTCTGTTTGTATGTTGATCGTTTTTTCATTTTTTTTCTCTTTCTATCGCTGATCGTTTTTTTATTTTATTTTATCATTATTATTCTTTTTGTTTATGTTTATTATTATATTATTTATTATATTATATGGGGTAAAATAGGGTGTTTGTGGGGTTGATTTAGTACAATTAAATGTATTTTAAAATTTTTTGGAGTGTTCTTATCAATTGGGGTCAACTAATAATATTTTGGGGTGTGTATATTCGCACCCTTAAAAGTTTCAAATGAACACACATTTAAAAGTCTTAATGCCTGAAACAAGAAAAAAAGCGAAAAAAAGCAGATGCATTAACGGTAAATTTCATATCCAATGGCAGTGACTTTCTTTTAAAAAATAAAAAATAACATGATGCCCCTCCATCCTTATCAGGGGTGTAATCGAGTCGAGACGACTCGAACTCGATTATAAAACTCGAAACTCGAGCTCGAACGAGCTCAATTTTATCAAGTTCGAGCTCGGCTCATTTGAAAACTCGGCAAGCTCGAGCTTGGCTCGCCTCAACTCGAGTTACATAATATTAATTAAAAAAAAATCTAAAAAGCATAAAATAAAATACTTATTATTAATTTTTTATTATATATTTAGGGTATATATGTAAATAAGTAACATAATAAGGATAAAATGGTAAATCTATCAAAACTCGATTAGGCTCGCGAGCCTATCGAGTCGAGTATCACTGAGTTCGAGCTCGATACATACTTGAGTAGCTCGGGCTCGGATCGAGTCGATCCGTATGGCGTAAAAGTCGTTTCAATCGGGGGACCGAGCTACTTGTGTTGTGCATATATACTATGACAGCTACTTGTGCATATATACTGTATGTGTGTTAATGGAAGCAGAAAAATAATGGAATAGGACCGCACGGGCCACGCCAAGAGTTGTGTTGGAACCACTAGGAAATGTTTTATTCCAAATAATCTGATGAAAACTTCAATTTCTCATTTAATCGATACTACTCATTTAATCTTATTTGACTTAATTGTTGGGGCTGACCTTAGACGGGCGCGCGGCCCCTCCAGAGTGCAATGGAGGTCACCAACCTAGGTCATGGGCCTTCTTGATCGCCCAGATCCTGTCCAGGTAACAAAGTAACACAATGCATATCCTTCTCATTATATCTCCACCTCAATTGTTCCTAATATTTATGCAGCAATATGTGTGCATGCATTATATGTTGTTTGTATGAGTATTTTACAAAAGGTGCAAATGCAAGCCTATACAACAATTTTGACCTCACATTTTTTTGTTAGTTTTGTGCAGTTTGAATTGAATAAAGACTAAGGTATCCAATCCAAAATAAAAATTAAAAGAGTAAGTGTACATCTTAATATTGTCAAATTAATTTTATTTGTCTTAAGTTGTGGGGACTTTCCAAAAACGGAAAGTACCCTCCAAAAATTGGAGTATGCTGCTTAAGTGCAGCGAGCACACGGTATTCTTTAGTAAAAGGCGAAAGAATAGTTCGCTCTGTGCTCACTGCGCAGCTGCATGTTTTCCAGAGGAGCAAGACTATTTTTTATGTATAGGGGGCCTTTCAGTTTCATTGCATCGGTTAGCAATGTGGGATATTAATGGTAAGGCAAGCATATAAGTTTTTAATCCTCAAATTCTTAATCAAGCCTTCTCTTGGCAAACAAAAGTCAGCATAGCAGTTCCACATGCATTATTGCTACTTGTAATTAAATTCTAAACATATATATAAGCTCTTGGCTTTATTTATCAAATTTTCTCACTTTGTTCGTGCAGAAAATATATTTTCTCATATGATTGCTCCTGAGAATTTCCAGAAATCCTTGGTTTATGTCAAATTAACTATCGTGGTTACATTTTTTTATCTTACAAAAAACACTATTCACTTCACGTTCATTTCCAATCAAAGAGTAAGCTATCCCACCCTGATGTTGATGTTTAGAGAGGACATGGCATAGATTGAAAATGATAGTTTTGCCATATAAACTAATATAGAAAACGGTGTTTTAGCCTAGTAAAATTTATACATAAATATTTATAATTGTATAGTAGTAGAGAAAGGGAAAGGGGGATAGAGATAAAATAGACATGAAGTGTTTTATTGACAAACATCGTGCTTCATGAATGCATGCGGAAATAGACGCATACTAATGCTTATTAGCCCTAATAAACAATGATATCATTCAGTAGAATGATAAAATAGTTCTAAGTTCTCTTGGAACACGCACACGAGGGTCGCAGGTGTGTGCGCTCTTGTGGAACAAGAATGAGTGCGAGCTGCTGAGCTCGCACAGGTTTATGAATAATCAGCTTACGCTGTGGAAATACTCTTCGATAGTAAAGATGGCCGAGCTCTTAAGACATACATCTCGGGTGCTTTTTATGGCTTTGGTTTATGTCGATCTTGTGAAATAAAATTTCTTTGGTAGGAATTATTATTATTGCGAAATTTACTACCCTTGAGGTTTGTGATAGTTACAAAAGTACCCAAAAAAGTTTCAAATACAAAAAATACCCACACTGTTTTCAGAATCTACCCTCGAAGTTTGTGATAGTTGCAAAAATAACCCACAAAAGTTTTAAATTTACAAAAAAAAAAGGGCAAAATGATAGTTACAAAAATACCCAAATTACAAAATTTACATTAGGAAAAAAAAACTTCAATTGGGTTCTGGTAGGACTCAACCCCATTCATAAGCAAAAGATTTCAAGACTAAAACTATAGGGACTTTCCAAAAACGGAAAGTTTCATCCAAAAATTGGAGTATGCTGCTTAAGTGCAGCGAGCACACGGTATTCTTTAGTAAAAGGCGAAAGAATAGTTCGCTCTGTGCTCACTGCGCAGCTGCTTGATTTTAAAAGACAATGACTGTTTTTCTTTTGTACAGGAGGCCTATAATTTTCATTTCATTGGTCTAGTGATGTGGGATATTAATGATATAGTAAGTAAGTAAGTAAGTAGATTATTAATCCTCTACTTAATCTTAGCTTTGTTTATCAAAATTTCTCACTTCGTTAATCTATGCAGAGAATATTATCCACATACAATCGATTATGAAAAGTTTCCAAATAACCTTTGTTTACTCTCACATTTTCAATCATATCCGAACATTATTTCTTAGAATAAAAATGTTCATTTCTTATCCAGTTATATTCCTTAAAAAGTAATAATTAGGCAACTTCCTTTTTTGCATCAATTTGTTTTGTTTATTATTATTTCCTCCTCCACTGGTATATGGATTTTCAGATTTCTAGATGTTAATGGATAGCTCAATATGATTACGATAATTAACAAATGAAAGAAAAAGCCCCCTCAATATGATTTCAAGAGTATATGAATATATTCAATATATATTATTAAATGCATAGTATATTTTAATATATTCTAACACACCCCCTCAGTAGAAGCGGGAGGTTGTCGGATGCTTAGAGTGTCCCCGAAATCATTAAATAAAACGCGCGGAAGCCCTTTTGTAAAAATATCAGCAATTTGTAACGGGGCGGTACATGAAGCACACGAACTTCGCCACGAGCCACTTTTTCACGGACGAAATGAATATCCATTTCAATATGTTACGTACGTTGATGTTGGACCGGATTACCGGATAAGTAAATTGCACTCACATTGTCACAATAAACTAATGTAGCTTTTTGAATCGGACAATGTAACTCTAGAAGCAAATTTCTAATCCAACAAAAATCTGAAACTACATTGGCAACACCTCTGTACTCCGCCTCGGCACTACTACGAGAGAGAGTGAGTTGCCTTTTGGATGACCAAGAAATCAAATTATCTCTGAAGAACACACAATATTCGGAGGTAGATCTACGAGTGTCAGGACAACCACCCCAATATTCGACTTGTACAGGTAAAGACCAAAAGATAAAGTACCCTGAAGATAGCGTATGATATGAAGACAAATCTGTTGTACAGCATAGGAAATGTCTGGCCGAGTAAAAGTAAGATATTGAAGAGCGCCCGCAAGACATCGATACTGAGTCGGATCATCATAAGGTGCAGCAAACGTACTGCTGAGTTTAGATTTTGTATCAACAAGAGTAGGAGAAGGACTACAGTTTGACATACCGGCACGTTCAATAATACTTGCAGCATACTATTTTTGAGACATGAATAAACCACTAGCAGTATGGGTTACAACAATACCCAAAAAATAACTCAAAGACCAATATCTTTCATAGAAAATTCCGAACTCAAGAGAGACATAATATACTTACGAAGATTATCAAAAGACGTCGTAAGTATGATGTCATCAACATATAACAGAATATAAGTAATATCAAAACACTGTCATATATAAACAAGGAATGATATGACTTACTATAACGGAAACAAATGGTAGCTACAAAATCAGCAAATCGTTGGTACTAATACATAGGAGCCCGTTCCAGACTGTATAAAGATTTCTTTAACAGACAAACATGACCCAGATGAGCCTTGTCACGAAAACCCAGGGGCAGATGCATATCGACTATTTACCGTAGATGACCATAGAGAAAAGCATTCTTGACATCCATTTGGTGAATGGAACAAGATTTGAACAATGCTGAGAACAGTCCGAATAGTAGCAGGTTTAACCACAAGGCTAAAAGTCGTATCACAATCAATACCCTGTTGCTGTGTTTTGCTATCACCTACTAGACGAGCTTTATAACGCTCAAAAGAACCATTAGACTTATATTTATGACGAAAAAATTCACATAAAACGAATAACATTCACATTAGACGGTTTAGGCATATTTCCCAAGTCTTATTATCAATTAAAGAATTATATTCATCCGACATTGAATTTTTCCAATTTTGGTCACGAAGAGCACTACAGGGTCTCTGGGGATAGGAAAAATATCTGTAGTGGAGAGTGAGGATAAATTGGAAGTGTACTTTGGGTTGGTTTGAATATGCCATTGATAGCCCTAGTAGTCATACGATGGTTTTGGGAAGTGATTGGCCGAGAGGAGTCTGGGTGAAGTTATGGTGATGGTGTAATGGTGTTTTGATCATTCTGGAGGTGCATGGCAAACTGCACTGGGCTGCCAAGTGAAGGCGAGCCCATAATATCATGGAGAACTAGTGTGTGTTGAGTTTGGTTGGGGCCCAGACTTGGAGAGACAGCAGGGGGAGTTTATGTAGCACCTGGGCCCATGTGTGGCTGGAGCCCAGTGCATGAGGGAGGAGATATTGGGCTTGTAGATGTAGTCGGCCCAGTGGGAGAAGGAGAGACTGGGCCTGAGGATGTATTCGGCCCAGCTGAAGAAGAAGGTGAAGGCCTTGTGTTTGGGGCTGGCATAATATTGTGTGGATTTGGTGGAGTTGTGGGATTTGTTTGTGATGCATGAGTGAAAGTGGGAAAAATTGCGTCACAAAGGAAGTCATAATTCGAAGCAGACACTTTGAGTATTTTGGAAAAAGGAAATTCTGTTTCTACGAATCGGACATGACGATATATTATATTTTTTCACTCGACATATCGTAATATTTAGATCCACGATGACTAGGTGCCGGACCGAGATACACACTAGGGGTAGACCTTTCTTGTAATTTATGAATAGATGTAGATGGGAAGAGAGGAAAATATAGACATCCCAAAACACGCAAATCGGAGTATTTTGGGGTACTCTGGTATAGTATTTGAGTGGGTGAGAGATAATCTAATACTTTGGATGGTAGTATGTTTACAAGGTAGGTAGCCATGGAGAGGGCATGATGCCAAAGAGAAGGCGGCATGGATGTATGAGAAAGAATGGCCCGAATGATATTATTTATTGATTTAATGATACCATAAAAATAATTAATCTGATGGTATTTCATTGAAGCCAAACCATTATATACAAATTACAAGAGATGAGTAAGGCTAGTATCAAGCTAACTAATTGATACTGATCCCTAAAAATAAGGAGCCTAAATATATGCTAGCCATAATATGCAAGTACTAAATATATACTAGCCATAATATACAAATATATACATTAAATGGATTATATTCAAAATATATTATTAAATGCATAATATATTTTGATATATTCTAACAAAGTTGTTCATCACATTTTACGTTATGTTAAAGGTACTATACATCTTGGTTTGCATCTCAGTTCCCACTCTACACTTGACCTTAATGCTTATTCCGATGCAGATTGGGCCGGTTGTCCGGTTACTCAACGCTACACTACATGCTTTTGCACATTCCTTGGCCACAATCCTATCTCACGGTGTGCAAAAAAATAACCGATAGTACCTCGATCAAGTACAGAAGCAGAATATCGTGCCATGGCTCATACCACTGCTGATCTCACTTGGATGACATTTGTTCTTAAAGACCTTCAAACTCCAATAACATCACCTCCAGTTCTCCACTGTGACAACATTATGCCTTTCTATGACAATTAATCTAGTCTTCCATGCCCGCAACAAACATATTGAACTCGACTGTCATTTTGTTAGTGAGAAAGTTGCTTCTAGTCAGCTCATCACAAAACACACCCTAACACACCTTCAAGTTGCTGACATCTTCAAGAAATCACTACTCAAAACAATGGTTGGTTTCTTTTCGGACCAAACTATCTCTATATCCCCGACATAGTTTGAGGACGGGTATTAGCGTCAATAATTAATCTTCAAAAATAGTATCACGTGATAAAAAAGTCAGCATATAGGTCTTTAATCCTCTGCGTCTTAATTAAGCCTTCTATCGGCAAACAAAAGCCGGCATAGCAATTCCAATAAGAAATTATTATTACGAATCAAAAAATGTATAAGCACCTAGCTTTGTTTATCAAAATTTCTCACTTTTCTTATGCATAAAAAATATTTTTTTTTTCCGCATACAATTGCCTATAAAAAATATCCAAGAATTTATTATTGATCCATTTTGGTCTTTTTATTCTTCAGTTATATGCAATCATCATTAAAAAATATGAAATAACTACTATTATTACATTTTTATGTTATAAGCAACACTATCGGTCACTCGTTTTCAATCATATGCGCACACTATTTCATTGAATAAAATAGTGTCGCGGTCATTACATGTTCATTTTTCATCCGGTTACACTCTTTAAAACTCATTACTCTTTCAAATGAACTTTTGTCACTCTTCTTCAGTAGGGATTAAAGCTTGAAATTAAAAGTAAGCAGCTACACCCTGATGTTTTGGAGTGGACATGCTATATTGATTAATCTATTAAAAATAAATGGATTAAACCTCAGAATATGGGTTATTGAGCATATGTACTAGGTCTGAAACTCTTTTTATTTTTTTGTACATTAAACTCTTATTAATTATATGAGTTCAAATTATTTTATATCCATATAATTTTTTGTCAGACTAATTCTCAATATCTTAAACAAGAAAACTTCTGAATGCGTTAACTGCAAATTTTATATCCAATGGCAGTGAACTTTCTTAAATTTCTTAACATGAAAGATCTTTATCCTCTTAGATTGATTCCCTTTTGCAGAATAATAGAAAGGGATATAGTTTGAACAATTGTTAGTTAAGGCCAAGTTACGGGAGAATTGGTTGGTTATTCCAAACAATTGGGATTATTTGTAGGGATAATTTTTTTTTGCCCCCCAAAGTATGCAGTTTTTTTCATTTTACCCTCCAAAGTATTTTTTGTTCCACTTTACCCCCTGATGTACAATAATTTTCGACGTTGCCCCCCAAACTTTATTTCCGGTGGAATATTCCTTTTAGATTCCATCGGCGGGCAGTTGGGGGGCAAAGTGAAAGAATCTTATAGTTTGGGGGGTAAAGTGCAAAAAATCTTATAGTTTGGGGGGCAAATTAAAATAATATAAATATTAAATTTTTGTTTTAAA
>BMAC01000128.1:1682653-1733735 GCA_014905375.1 Phtheirospermum japonicum
AAGCCTATACAACAATTTTGATCTCACATTTTTTTTGTTAGTTTTGCGCACTTTGAATTGGATAAAGACTAAGGTATCCGATCCGAAACAAAAATTAAAAGAGTAAGTGTATGTCTTGAAATTGTCAAATTAATTTATTGGACTTAAGTTGTAGGGACCTTCCAAAAACGGAAAGTACCCTCCAAAAATTGGAGTATGCTGCTTAAGTGCAGCGAGCACACGGTATTCTTTAGTAAAAGGCGAAAGAATAGTTCGCTCTGTGCTCACTGCGCAGCTGCTTGATTTTAGAAGACAATGGTTGTTTTTCTTTTGTACAGGAGGTCTTTCAGTGTCATTGCACCGGTTTAGCAATGTGGTATAGTAATGGTAACACAAGTATGTAAATTTGTAATCCGCTGCTTCTTAAGCTCTTTCCCTTGCAAACAAACGTTGACACAGCATTACAAGTAGACATTATTCTTATCTATCTATATATATATAATAACAGTACTGGCTATATGAGGTAATTATTTTGTTTCCCTCTAAAATTTCTTTCTTTCACTAAAAGAATTTTTTTTTGGCGCAAAGCTACTTTTCAACTGTTTTATTTTTAAATTTAAATCTAACAGCACACAATTGTTGACTTTTCAACTGTTTTTTTTTTCAATTTAAATCTTACAGCACACAATTGTTGACTTTTCAACTTTTTTTTTTAATTTAAATATCATAGCACACAATTGTTGACTTTTCAACTAAGTTTCAAAAATAAAGTCGTGTGTTTTTAAAAAAATGAATTTTCAAATAGCTAAATTTCGGATATTCTAGCTAAAAAATAGGATATAATTGTTTAAAATTTTGAATTTGTGAACCATATTCTTTTTGAATTCTTTAAAGCTCTGAATTCAGATTTTTGAAAAACCAATTTTGATTTTTGGGAATCTTAGAATTTCAAATTTGTGAACCACATAAATTGAATTTTTAACTGCCCAAAACTCACAATTAAAAAAATAAAAAATATATATCCAATTATTACGTTTTAAAATCAGTTTTTCTATAATCTAATTAGTGATTACAATGATAACATTTGATTATATAATAGTCAAATGTTCAAATTTGGATTAAAGATAAACTGTATTTTTTTGTATTTTGAATTGAAATAATAGATAAAGCAAGCATAAGAAAATCAACTATAAAAATAAATTTAATTACATGCCCCAAATAAAGAAAAATAAAGCATGGAAATAAATTATGTTAAGAAAAAATCGGAAAAAAAAAGTAAGGCATCTAATTTAAATAAATTACAGGTCCCAAATATAACTAATTTGGCAACAAATAATAAAATACTAAAGCATATTAAATTGAACAAATATTAATTTCCTTTCATAATTAAACTCTAAGAAATCAGGTATCTTCTACAGTAGTTTTGTTTTAAAAAATCGGTAGTTGATTTAATCCGATTTACTTGCAGAATTAGAATCATAAACAAAGGAAATACAACAAATCGGATTTTTGATTTCATACGGTTTGTTTGCCTAATTAAAGACATTAAATTTATGAAAAATGCAGTAGATCAATTTTTAAAAAATAAAATCAACCAAATAAAAATATACGAAAAATAGAATTCAAAACAAAGAAAATACAGTATATCATATTTTTAATTCAAAATTTAATAATTATGAGATTTCAAGTTCGAATCATATTTAAAAAAAAATCAGATTTCATACGTTTTGTTTGTTTTATTAAAGATATTTAATTTATGGAAAATGTTGCAAATTGATTTTTTCACTCTAAAATCAATCAATGAGAAATGTACGAAAAATAGAATTCTAAACAAAGAAAATAGAGTACATCAAATTTTAATTCAATATTGAATAATTCTGATATTTCAAGCCGGGATCATATTTAAAAAAAATATATTTTATACGATTTATTTGCCTAATTAAAGATATTTAATTCATGAAATATATCTATTTTTTTGTTCCATAATCGACAAATAAAAAATGGACAAAAAATTAAATCGGATACAATATCTATAAAAAGGGGATACGAAATCATGTCTGTTTGGGTTATCGGAATCTCAAAACTTGAATCTCTATTGTTTCAACTAATCTCCCTATAAATATAGGTTTTTATTCTTTACGAATCAATTTCAATTTCCCACCCGAATGTGTCTGTGTTTTTTCTCTATTTTCGAAACTTGGGCAACAAAATTTTTTGTAATGATACCTCCTTTATTTGGACTCAACAAAAGACATCGACCGGGCGAATAAAAAGCACTTAAGCTTAGTGTTGTTTGATTTTTTGCTCGATCAGGATTTGATGACAAGGAACAAAAGACTTTCATGAAAATTATTTTTCATGATTCAGAGATAATCATGGTTCTTAATAATTATATTATTATATATACATATATAGGTTCGGGTAGTCTACTAAAATTTATAATTATATATAGATATATAGGTTCGAATTGTCTACTAATATTCGATTAATGTATTGAATTGACTTAAATTGTCTCTAATTGTGTAAAACAGGGATGACGAATCACTGGTGTTATAAAGAAGATCAATGTCAAGTTGTTCGAGAATCGAATGTCTTAGTTTATATTTCTATGGATTTTCTTTTATTTTGTTTTGCTTCTTCAAATTTAGTTATTTATTTTAATTATTAATTTAATAACATTATATTCTTTTTTCTTACTTTAAATTAAAAGTATTTGTTTTTTTGTATGTATATGTGTATGTATGTATATACTATAGTTAATTTTAAATTGAAATAAGATATAGAATAATAATTTTGAATATTTTATTTTATTTGATTTTTTATATGATTTTGAATTGAAATAAGATATTAGAATAATAATTTTATTCATTTTTTTAAGTATATAAAGAAAGAGTGTATGTGTATGTGTATGTGTATATATATTTTATTAATTTTGAATTTAAATAAGATATTAGAATAATATCTTATTCTAATATTAGGTTAATTTAAATGTATTGTCTGGTAATGTTATTAAATCTATTGTGTTTAATTAAAATCACGTATCTGATAATGTATTGATCTAAATTCAAGATACTTCAAATTTTTAAAGGTTAACAATTTTTATACCTAGAGTTATCCGGTCATGTTATGGGCTTGGATTCGAATCTACGGTTGGGCTTATCAGATTTTAAATTGGACTCAAAACAATTGAGCCTCTCAATTGTTAAGTGGACTCAAAATAAATTATGATTTGAGCTGTATTTAATCAATTAAATGGGTCTTTAATTGGTTGAATTTGATTAATCCTATTATCAAATATTTATAAATTGTTTTTATTTATTTTAAATTTATAATTATATTATGACGTTTTTAATATTTATCAATTGTGTTTAAATTAAATCGATTATGCGTTATTGTATGTATTTCAATTTTTAATTTCAATTTCAATACGTGTAGATTAATTTATTTTTGTGTATAGATTTGATTATCTAATATAATGTAAGGTATTTTATTAAATGAGTTTATTATTTATTTGTATTTAATTTAAATCTTATACATGGTAGTGCATACATTTAATTTTTTTTAATATCAATCTCTATTAATGTAGATTAATTTAATTTTATTATGTTATGAATAATAAATATATTTCGAATTGTTTGTAGTTGTAAAATTATATTACAAGATTTTCAGATTTTTTTTTATCAAATGTGTTAGTATTCAATGAATTACCAATATGATTTAGTTGTAATTATATAAATTTAAATTACTAAGTAAATATTTTATAAATTACATATATATTTATATATTTGATAAAGCATGCTATTTAACATTTCTCCGTATTTTTTGTTGACTTTTTAAATTTTAGTTATTTCTTTAAATAATTTTTGAAATGCTTCATATGTATTTTCTTTATTTAATGGCACAAGTACTATTCTCATAAATGAAAAATATATGTACGTATGTATGTATATGTTTTATTAATTTTTAAGTACTTTGTTCACATATTAATGTAGATTAATTTAAATTAATATATAATATTTTATTAATAGTAGAGTAAATTCAATTTGTTTGTAATCATAATTTGAAGTAAAAAACTCATTAATTTTATAAATATGTGTATGTATGTATATACTTTATTAATTTTTAATTGAAATAAGGTATTAGAATAATATCTTATTATATTATTATGTAATTTGCAGACGCCTGAATTTCGCACACGCCTGAATTTTGGAATGGTATAAAGTATTTTGGGGTGTCCAATCACGGATTGCATCTAAAGATGGAGACTCCTTTTATGTTATTGATAAACATAGACCACTCCATGAGATTATGTAACAGGACGAGACTGGTTACTACAAGACTTTCCACGCACGTCCTTGAATGCAAACTTCTAACTGGTGCAAAGGCAGGTGAAAAGATGTTGCTTTCCCGTATGAGTCTAATGCCTTCTAACGTTAGGATACCTTTCAAGTTTCAACGAAGACAATTTTCGCTCATGATTTCATATGCGATGACGATAAACAAGAGTTAGGGTCAATCACTTTCGAACGTCGACCTTTATCTGAAAAATTTCGTGTTCAGTCATGGTCAGTTATATGTTGCTGTGTCGTGTGTCAACCATCGAAATGGTTTGAAAATAGTAGTTTGTGGTGATGACGATTCGGAACCGAACATGACCAATAATGTAATGTACAAAGAATTATTTTATAACGTATAATCTTAACGTTCATATATATATTGTGGATTCGATCTATAATTTATGTAGCGTGGATTTTTTTAGTTATTTCTCTTCATCTTTATGTCTCTGTTTATTTATATTTTCACATAGTAAATAATAATAAAATAATATTAATATAATTTATATTTTTATATTTAAACTTTCTGCCCCGTACGGCTATAAAAAAATTAGTTTAATAAATCTATACCTTAATATGAAAGTTCACCTGCAGAGTTTTGGAGTGGACATTTGACACCATTTCATTTGCTTAACTTTTTCTTTTTCTTTATTTTATTAGTATTATATGTTTAAGGGATGTGGTGTGGTGTGGTAGGAGGATAAGAACAGAGGACCGACTTACCAATATGTTTTACCCTATCCTTACCCCTCCCCAAGTATATACATATACTGCAAAACAAATTAGGCATTATCTTTCTTCTTTTTGGTAGTGAAAACAATATTGTTTGTTTTTGGTATGATTACAATAATATCATAATTGAGATAATTTAAGATACAATATGCTTAAATTTCTTGAAAATTTCAATTTTTTTTAATTGAAATAAGATTTAGTCTTAATTATTATATGGTTTTGACATTTTTTCTATAAGGGAAAAATGGTAAGAATGAATCAAATCTTAAGAACTGTTTGTAATTTTTAAATTTGATTTTTAAGTAGTCCAAATATTTTTTATTTTTATTTTTGGTTAGTATCGGTTTCTTTCTTTTATCAATCATTAAATGAGTATCTTTATTTTTTTTACTTGATTTTTTCCCCATGGCCTGTATATATATATATATATATACTAATAATATAATAATAATCTATCTATACCTTATGTATACCTATATATTATAGATGGCCTACCAGTTTTTGGTCAGGTCATTTTGGCACAATTTATTTGTGTTTTTTTTTTCTATTTCTTATTCTTTATCTTCTTTTGATTTATTTTTATTTTTTCATTTTTTATTTTATTTTTAAAGATCAAATCAATTAGTATAATTTTATTTTTCAAATTATAATTATCTTTATATGTTGTACTAATTTATGCTCAAAGTTGTGATTGATTATTGTTTAGCCAAAAAAATGAATTTTAGAAAATCTAATTTATTAGTGTAATTTTATTTCTTCATTAAATTACATTTTAAATTATAGTATTTTTATTTTTAGCATATTAAAAAATAATAATTATATTTATTTAAAGAATGTGTTTTTTTTTAAATTCTTTCTTTGTATTTACTTTATATTTCTCTCCACAAACCATTAAATTCCGTTATCATGAATTTTTTGTTTTAAAAATGAAATTCATATTTCTTTCTTTTTTGTTTTTCACTTTCATACTTTAATAGTTGGCAGCCATAAAACTTATCATTTAATTTTTTTTATTTAAATTTTATTTCTATGGTGTTTTAATGTTTGGTTCTTTTTATTATATTTTGGATTAAAAAAAAAATCCTAATGTATTTTTTTATTTTTAATTTTTAATATAATTCTCAAGTAAATGAATAAAAATTAAATCTTAAGATGAAATATTATTAATAAATATTTATATAGGTAAAACAATAGTATATTGTATAAAGAATTATTATTTCATAACACCTGATCTAATAACTTCGAAATGTATATAATATGAATGACTATTATTAATAAATGTATATTACGTAAAAAAAAATTATATTGTATAAAGAATAATTATTTAAAAATACATAATTTAATGCATTTAATCTACCTATATTATAATATAGGAAATTTTAGAGAGTCAAGAATGATAGCATTTTCTTTTCTTTTATTTCCACTAGATAGAACATACAATTGTTATATCACTTCACTGACCTTATGAATACATTAAATTAAAATTTCAGATAGATTATATATAAAATAAACATACATCAATATATAAATATATTAAATAATATTAAGTTGCCCTACTAAGTACATTTACGTAGTAGACAAATATGTATGAAGTAGAGCTTATATTCAAAGTTGATGCATTTTATATTTGTATATTGAGGCAAATTGACACCCTAGCCGTTAACCGTTAGTCAGACTTCTCAAAATTAATTTTTAAAATAAAAAAAATCTAGGAGACCTACAAAAAATTGCCTAAAACCAAAGAAACTTTAAAAATAAAACAAAACAAAACAAAATCCGAAAGTAGAGAAACTAAAAACTAAAAAAGAACCCTAAAATTAAAAGAAAACATTTAAACCTTTTGTGGTTGCATGTATTAGTTGATTCAATGTTATAATGCAATCTGATTTTTATATTATACAAATAATTAAAACCCAACTCTAAATTTTTGATTATGAGAGTGAATCAATGTTATAACATTGTTAAACGAAGTGATTATTAATAAAAATATACAATTTTTTTATTTTTTTACTTTTATCTAACATCTTATAAATTAATTTAAAAATTATTGAATATAAACTTGCCCGCAACGAATTGGAACTCTGGAAGAGTGGCTTTCTGCTGAGAATTCTAAGTATTTTATTAAAAAGTACTTGGAAATGGAAGTAACACTTTGCAATATTTCGTTTGCGTGTTAAAAATGGCCATAGTTTGAGCCTTCTGTTAATAAACTTGGGCTTAGGACTTTTCGCGAGGCTACCACTCTAAGCCCATCATGAAATTTCTTTGGAACCTTACCATAGGCCCAGCCATAATCACAATCCTGAGTGTAATAATATCGTAAAAAATAACAATTTCAACAGTAGTTTTAAGAACTTAAGATAAACATGTTATACTGGGAAAGAATTTAAAATACTACTACATATTTCTGGTGCTATTAATTAACGATATGAAACACCTTTTAGAAATAGGAGATCAAATTAGACTGCTTTCTATCGCACATCAAATTATCAACCCAAATTACAATCTTATAATATTCATTAATAGCAATAAGCGCAACTCACTAAAACCCTCATCCTAAGAGCATATAGCTGTTATTAACCAAAAAGGCTGAGAAAAAAGATGAGGATTAAGAAAAAAAAAGATTATTAATTAGGATGATCCATTATGAAGCTGATTGGGCTGCTTTTGCTGAGGGAAGGCCCATCTCCATAGTCTCAACTGTGATTGGTTTCGTGGTATCAACAGTACCTTTGTTATTGCGGTAAATAGCGTATAAAATCAGTTGCATTGTTCCTAATAAACTCCCAAATCCATTAGGAATCTGAAAAAATAAAATAAAAAATTGAACTAAGCAATTAGATAATCACAATTGAACCCAAGATTTATCAGATTGTACTAACTAGAAAAAAGTACAAATGTCCCAATAATATACATATAATAGTCAGTATTGTGAAGATTTTATTACGTTTTTTGATCTGTAAATTGATTGTTTATTCTATTTTATTTTATATTGCAAATTATACCCGCTCACACTATAAGAAAATTAGACTTAATAGAAGTTAAAAATTAACAAACTTACATATAGAAATTTGTCCTTCCCAATGAGGCCATAGATGAACCAAGAAGTACCACATAGGAAGACAAACAGTGACAACAGAAAAGGCATATACTCACATAAATCCAAAATCCAATCAGGAATTAATCTAAATCACGTTTCTCTCTATTTTCAATATTGATGAAATAAATTAGATTAGGAGTAGAAGTTGACAATTGCAAACACGGAAATGTGATTATTATTATTTTTTAACTAAAAGTTGATAATCACTTTTTTCTTAGTGTTGCAAAATCCTTGAAATTTGTGTTTACGCAATAACTTATCGTGATTTCAGTTTGTATAAGAGAATCAATAATGCTAAATTCTAAAACACAATCTAAACTAACATCAAAGTAAGCATAAATTAACAAAAATTAAAGCACTTACCATGACTGACAAAGGAGAAGCATACATTATGGCAGCATAACCACAAAGTTGTTGTTTTTGGGCCATGTCATCAAATGCCAAAGCCGATAGCAAAGCAGCAGTGGAAAATATAGCCAGAATACTAAGTAGAAGCCCGATTATCTTGGCTTTCTCTCTCTTGGCCGCAAATATGAGAAAAATCAACACATAAACAGACTCGATCACCGCGCCGATACCGTTGATCACAGACACTAAATAGTTGTCTTTGGAGATGAAAGGCAAACATGCATGTACATTTTCACAAATATTATAATAAATTAATTTTCATGATTTATGACATATATAGGGTTTAATTAATTGATTTTGGAACATCAACTGGTACGTAGATTGATTAATTAATTAAGTCAATTAGTTAGTAAGTAGACCGTGACCAAAATTTAAAATAATAACCATGAAGTGTTACTACAATTTAATAATAATATATAACATTAAAAAAAAAAAAGAAGATTACCAAGCAGAAAGCAGGCAGTTAAGCAGGGTCATGACATATGGGATGCCTGAGAATTGTTCAGTTGATCTTTTCGTGATCCTTTTGAATGTAAATCTAAATTCAAAAAATTACAACAAGTAAATCAAGAATATTAAAGAAAAAAAAGAAAGAAGAAAATAAAAGAAAGTAGAATATAATGTTTGTACACACATGGATAACACCAACTCTTTTCCTACAAATAATGTGAAATCAACCAATTCTGTCGATTTGTAGGAAAAATAATTTTGTTATCCACGCGGAGGGAAAATATTTTCCCCTTTTAAAAAGATATATATTTTTTCCTAATAGATGTTCAATTTTATGTTTAATAGTACTAATAAAAAAAATTACATAAATAAAATTTATGTGTTCAAGAGCAGTACTTACATTGGGGACAGGAATAAAAACAAACCCGTAGTATTTCCTGTTGGAAAAAATAGAGAGTTATACTTTCAAACTACAGAGGAAAAAGAACGTAAATCTATATATATAAAAGTAAATCAAACAATAATTTACATCAACAATGATGACTATGAAATAATGAAAACATTAATTTAAAAAAATACCGAAAACTCCAAAAATTACATGCAAGGCCTTTCCGTGACTCATACTTAATGAATTTAACAACATAAAGTCCATAATAGGAAGCCCTAGCCGACGAGTCACTCTTCACTCAAGGAGGATCGAGATCATATATAGTCACTTTCATTAACATCGATATAATTGGAGAGTTTGATTTTAAAACAAAAGAGAGCACGGGCTAAAAGGGATAAGTGAGGAAAAATAGAAATTAAGATTTCCTTTTAAAATATAAAATCGATATTTTCGTGTATGCAATGAGAATCTTGTCAATCTCACAAGCAACAAGCACATATAATCCAATTAGACCATAATTTTAATATTTTAAATAAGTTCAATTATGCTACTGGATGTACTACCTCCAGGTATTTCAACAAATTTTCTCCAATTAGTGCTTAAACTAAATTCGAACCACAAATTTAGCCTTTTGCAGTATTGCGTATCACTAGAAATAAGAATAATGCATGTATTTCGTCATGCCTCTTAACTCTATATTACCGTAAAGTAATAGTGTGGTGATTTAATTACGATTTGTCCTCATTTAATTCTCGTTTGGAGCATAATTGGTTCTTTTCTAAACTAGTTGTTTTGTGTTTATATTGTCTTTGCAATTTGAATTTTTATTGGCTTCAGATTTCCAGATAAAATTGGAGGAAACATAGCAGCAGCAGCTGTTGCTTGGAACGCTGACACAACTGTAAGTGATTATTGGGATTTGTATCACTGAAAATCATGTTATTTGTTTGTTTTAAATTTCACAACATTTTATTGTAATTAGTTTTTTAATTTAGATATGGTTTATTGTTATGAAAATGACGTTTCTTTAATTTCTGCATTTCTTAAAAGAAAATAAAAATTTATTATTTTTCAAATTTTTTGCTACTTAATTTGGATTCTTTTTCTTGTTCTTAATTGCTTTGTGTTGTGTTCTAGCCTCCTAGTTGTTTGATGAATATGGTGCTACTTATTAGGATTAACTTTGATGGTTTTATTCTTGTTTTTGTTGAACTATTAGGATGATTAATATTTATTGTTGAACTTTGCGTAGTTTTATTTTTATTTTTTTAATTTTAATTTAATAAAAAAAAATAAAAATTGAGGCGTGCGCCATGCCTCATCCGAGCAAAACGCTTCATATCTGCCTTTCATTTTTTTTTAAACATTGTCGTAGCTTTAGTGAATAGTGTTCTATTAGCTACATGGTCTTTTACTATTTCTCTGAAGATGATGAGAGAACATGTTACAGCCTTTTACAATTCTTGGCCAGCCAGCGAGGTAATTTTTCGTAAAAGAGGCTCCTATGGCCGAGTTTTTTTTAAAATAAAATTTTGGGATCATTTGTTTACCTGCTCCTTGTCCTCATTTTGATTAATTTATTAAATAATGTATTAGTTATTCCCTGAGGTAAAATTATATAAATGTGCAAATACTTGCTGAGTTAGAATATTTCAAACTCAACACAGTTTGCATATTTGTCGGAGTAATTATAAAAATCACCACGAGGATTAGCTTAATTCCATTTGGTAACTTTTGTTTCTTGATTTACTTCAGAAATCTAATCAGGGGTTGAATGAGGATAAGTCAGTTGAGCTTCGTTTTGTTCCTCCCGAGTACTCGAGCCCTGTTTCTGTTCTTGACAAGGCAGTGTGCAAAAACGATTCGCCTTCTCCTGTAAAGTATGTTGGAAAGATCCATTCGGCCTTAGTAAATCGAATTTCCTGGCCTCTTTCAATCGCATTTTTATTTTTTTATAGTGATTGAACTAAAACTTGGTATACTAATACTATGATGTTTTGATTAATGATAAATGTGATTGATTTTTTTGTAATATTTTTGATCATGAATAATGATATATTTTGGTTATGTTGGTATTAAGTTTGTTATTATCTTGCTTTTAATGAGTTTTGGTGTATTTGTTGAAAGGTGATTTTATTTCTTTTTACTACTTTCTAGAACAGTTTTACAAAAAATCGTTCTACAAAAACACTAATCCATAACGGTTTGAAAAGGCGTTGTAGAAAGTTTATTTTCTAGAATGTCTATTTCGTAAAGGCGTTCTAGAAAGTTTATTTTTAGAATGTCTATTTCGTAAAGGCGTTCTAGAAAGTTTATGTTCTTGAACGTCTATTTCGTAAAGGCGTTCTAGAAAGTTTATTTTCTAGAACGTCTATTTTGTAAAGGCATTTTAGAAAGTTTATTTTTAGAACGTCAGTTCGTAAAGGCGTTCTAGAAAGTTTATTTTCTAGATAGTCTATTTCGTAAAGATGTTCTAGAAAGTTTATTTTCTAGAACGCCTTTTCAAAACCCGTTCTAGAAAGTTTATTTTTTAGAACGTCTATTTTGTAAAGGCGTTCTAGAAAGTTTATTTTCTAGAACGAAGGCGTTCTAGAAAACATATTTTCTAGAACGTTATTCGTAAAGGCGTTCTAGAAAACATATTTTCTAGAACGTCTTTTTCATAACCGTTCTAGAAAGTCTGACATTCTAGAACGCCTCAGATAGTTGTTTTGGAAAATCAGATTTTCTAGAACAGCTCTATACAGAATGCTTAGGCAGGGCGTTCCAGATTTACTGAAACAGGACGTTCTATAATGCTATTTCTGCACTAGTGCAAATATTGAAAAAATATAACCTTGTCCTTTTAATATATATTGAACATTGGGTTGACAAGTGGTTTGGGGTTCTCATCGCTGCATACGATAGAGTACCAACGGGTTGTCTAATATTGAGAGAGGGCGTGCTAAAAATATTATTATCATTGCAGCAGGGGCTTTTTCTTCTCTAAAGAGAGCATTATGGCGTGCTTCGACCTAGAGTATTCTGAACTTAACCTTTTATATTATCTTTAGTTGCATATTGGTTCATTGTGTAGTATAAATATTATTCTAAAAATATTATTTTATTTGTTTGGTTATTTTGATTATTAGATTGTGATCAATATTTCCAACAACTATTAACTATAGAAGTAACATCTTCAAGAAAACAAGGCAGTTGCTTAAAGTAAGCATCCAATCAACAAGTAAAATATGGTGCAACAAAAGAATGTGTAGATCCAGTATCTAATAAAACTCTAGTAGGGTGATTATATACACAACTCATATCTTATACCACATCAGTTGCGTCTTGGGATCCCGTCCTACTAGTGCATTTCAGGACAATTCCTACCCCTATTGCTCTTGTTTGACCTTACCGCTGGAGCAAAAACAGGTCATATCGATGTCTTACAATCCTTACTTTGGTTCTGTCGGCTTCTAAAACAAAGGCATTTTCCTTACTTTATCCAACAATTATTCTCAGAATGACTCGTTCTATCGCAATGAGGGCACTTTGGAGCCCGTCCTTATAAACCCCTTAGGCTCAAGTCTTTGAGAATGTTGTGGTTTCCTACAAGATTATGCTCCTACTGATCTACTATGATTTCCAAACCTTCCTTAAGTCACTGGTTCCAATAACTATAATTTATAATGAAAGGAATGGTATGCTTATAGCAATTTTGAACTCATAAATAAACTTTTATATTTGCGGTCGAAACCATTAAGCAAATAAGTTCCAAGAGTGATCATAAAATAATTAAAATAATTTTGTTATATGTAAGTTGTAGGGACCTTCCAAAAATGGAAATTACCCTCCAAAAATTGGCGTATACTGCTTAAATGCAACGAACACACGGTATTCTTTAGTAAAAGGCGAAAGAATAGTTCGCTTTGTGCTCAACGCGTAGCTGCGTGATTCTTCTATGACCATGCCTGTTTTGTTCTGTATAGGGCGGCTTCTTAATTTCATTGCATTGGTTATGCAATGTGGGATATTTATTTAGTGATATAATGCTCTACTACTTAAGCCCTTCTTTAGTTAAAAATGTGGCATTCTATAAACTATGAAAACTGTAATAAATCCCAACATTTTACTTATAAATTCATATTTCAGCAAATATTAGAAATATGGTTTTATCCATTTTACATTATAGCACAACCAAATTCACGTGTGCGTATTCGCTTGCAAAAAATGTACCAATATAATGCAGTGAAATTAAGAAAATAACCAAGCCATTAACAATTCTTGTAAATGGTGGGGGAAAATGAAAATTCTTCGTCCTTTAAGTTGGCCTAATTTGACATTTAGTCCTTTTTTTCTTGCATGTTTGCAATTTCGTCCGTTTTCTTTTAAAATCTCTGCAATTTTCTTCGATTGTCGCCGGAAAAACTAAATTGCATCGGACTTTGCTGATTAGGCGCCGATTATTGCTGACTTGTCTTTAGTTTTGGGAAAATTCGGCCATGTAGAAATGAATTAAAAGAAAAATATTTTTATTTGCCATGTAGAAATGAATTAAAAGAAAAACATCCCTCCTCTTGCACTATATCCCATCCCCCCAGGAAAAACCCTAGCCGCCATCTCCCCTCTCATGAGGCAGGACCAGACCAGCCCGCAGGTGACATGCTTTCCCTGTCGTCTTGATGCGACAACATTTTTGAGCTTTTGGACATCGTCCCTGGTGAGGACGAGGGTCCGCCGGAGTTTGTCGAGGGGGAACAAGATCGGCGGAGACTCGACCGTCTCTCTCTCTCAAGGAGACCCAAATCGACTCGGCCCGTAAAGAAATCACCCACCTCTACTGCCTCTTCTTCCTCTTCCACTCCACCGCCCTCCTCCTCTTCGCTGCCTCCAGTGGGCTCCACCTTTGCCACAAATCATGGGTACCATACCTCTGCTCTGTCTTGTGCTTGTTGGGGTTCATATGGGCGATCCGATACAAGATCGACGTGGAGTGTCACCTGTAGAAAATGTTGGAGAGAGAAAAGGAGGATTTGAAGCTGTTGGCGAAGCCGAGGAGCTGAAGAGGAAAGGTTTGGAGTTCGATTTGATGAAGGAGGTCAACGCGCTTCGTCGGGTTAAGAGCTTGCGGGTCGAGTCGAAGCTCGTTCTGAAATGGTCGGGCCGGATTTTGTGACCCTGTTATTCTAATTAAAAAAAATCCACATGTCCAAATTTCCCCAAAATTAAAGACAAGTCAGCAATAACCGGTGCATAATCATTAAAGTCTTGTGCAATTCAATTTTTCGGTGATAATCGGACGAAATTGCAAAGATTTTAAAAGAAAACAGATGAAATGCAAACAGGTAAAAAAAAAAAAAACTAAATGTCAAATTAGGCCAACTTAAAGGACGAAAAATTTCATTTTCCCTAAATGTAAGTATTCAATATTTTGCAAGACCTTCATTGCAGTCAAGCAGATAAAAAGATTCCGATCTAAGTGTCAGGAAACTTGATAGTTCCGTAAGAAATATTAACAGTTCTTTTTTTGTCAGGTTAAGGTTCAAACTCGCATTGGGCAGGGGCCGCGCGAACGCAGGCCCCCACAGCAACAAATTATGACGTAGGCTCGACCACTTGGGCCGACCTTAGGCGGGCACCCCTCCAGAGTGCAATGGAGGTCACCATCCTAGGCCATGGGCCTTCTTGATCACCCATTGACCCCGTCCAGGTAAGTAAGTAACACAATGCATATCCTTCTTGTTATATTTCCACCGCGATTGTCTGTAGCAATATTCTCTTTCGATGTGGTACTCTTTTAACTCTTCTCTTGCTTGCGTGCTGAAAATGAACAGGTTACAAACTTATAATTCAAAATACGAGGCACCTAGCAAATATATTAGGCCTTCAACCCTGTAATTATTATATAAGAATCAAGATTCAACCCATATATTGTCGTCCGATGCTAATTATTCAATGTCTGAAGAAAAATATATGTGGTTAACTGTTTAAACCAAAATAAGATAAAATAGAAATAGGAGCCTAGTTTAAAGTGTAATTAATTTTGTTTTGATTTTCTAGTTTTTTAGTTGTAAAATCACTTATAAAACAAAATCCTTTTTGCTTTTGAGAAAATTAATCTAAATGTTGGAACATTAATGTATACTTTCAACCTCAATGTTGAATACACAAGTATATTTTAACCAAATAAATTAAATTATTCATTCACTCATATATTTCATGTCCACCAATTATATCAATTCAATGTTTTATCATTTCTATACCAAATATATATCGTTCAATTCCCATCTCACCTGATTACTCTACCAAAACACATCATTCTTCTTTTATTTTGTTTTCTCCTATTGTCATACTCTATCAAAAGTCAAGGATACATTTGGTTTAGAATTTTAGAGGTCCAGAATTGGATTCTCCTTTCAAGAAAACAAGGTTTCTCAAATCCTATTTTACCACTATTTGCCTATTTAACTTAAAATTTAAATTTACACACCACTCTTTCTTCTTCTTTTATTTTTTTTAATTAAATTGTGGCGCTTTTATTAAAAAAAGGAGAAAAGAGTTCGAATACATAGCAAATCTGTAAAAAAAACGAAAACAGAGATACTATCGCTTCACAAGAAATCCCCGCTTAAGGGAACTCTTTAAAGATCTGCGTATAGGGGTAGAATCTTCCTCTTCAACAATATCCGCCCAAGATCGTCGAGTAGCGATACCCATGAGGTCAAGGGTAGGAGAGGATTTTGTATCGTCAACAATGAAAGGAGTAGAAGACTCTTGTTGTACTTTTTTAATTTTATCAAGTAGTTCCTGGGTACGTCGATCAGTGGCACAAGTTTACGAAAAAGTGAGGTGCGATGTTGGCTGCCGATATCCGAATCATCTACTATAATGGCTTCTTCAAGTACAAGATAGGTTGTTGAAATATGATGCAGCGATGGAGAAACATTATCCGAAGAACTCACGTCCACATGATCAACATAACCCGTGCTCGAAGAAGTTGTTAATGCGAAAGGTGGAGGAAGTTCCTCGTAAAGTACAAGCTTTGAAGAAGTGTCACAAACATTCTCAGACGACCTGTATATGGTCGACTGGTTCTCCCCGCAAAGCTGCACAGTTTGTTGTTCACCATTGTCTGAACCGCTATTAGAAATTGGTGAAGACTCAAGTGCGACACGGTAATTCTTCTCTTCCAAACCGGATGAAGTAACAAGAGTAGCAGCTGCTTTAGGAGCCGGATTCACGGGCGCGGAAGATAAAGGCTCTGACCTCGAAATAGGCTCCAAGGTAGGAGGTGCCAGAGGCTCCATGCAGACCTGTGAATGTAACACGTGAAAAGCGTTAGATGTCATCAAAGAAGTATCAATAGGATTGAATTTCTTAAAGGGGCGATACTCCTTATGTTGACGGCCTCGATGATCAGCTAAATTGGAACGACGATGAGATCTTCTAGAGCCAACCGTTTGCCACTCGTCTCTATAACGTGCTGAGAAACACGAGACTTTGAAGAGAGACAAGAACCAACGAGGTGTCTAGCCATTTTACAGTAAGAACAAAAATCCGGTAAGTTCTCGTAGCCTATGGAAATATACCCACAATACCCTTCATGCTCAATCATAACAGTCTCATGCAAATTATTGTTAAGGTTAAGTTCGACCAGAGCTCAAACAAAATGGCCAACCGAGCCGTTAATAGAACGTTGATCAATTTTCAAAGGAGTACCAACAACACTGGTAATATTAAGAATAAATGAACGATCCCAATATTCAGTCGGCAGTTCATAGATACAAATCCAAACCTTAGACGGCAGCGAGGGAACATTATAAGGTTTGAAATCCGATGTTTATCGAAAGAGATGAAATGAGGAACCCATCTTCCAGGAGGTCTTAGCAAACGCCCAGTCTCTATTATCAGTCAAAGAGAACAAAATGCTGAAATAATCCTTGCCAGGGGGACAAAACTCCAAGTTCCGGTGGTTTTCCAAGTCGCAATCAACGAAGTTCTAATTTCCAAAAGGGGGTTTGAACCTTTCGGTTGAAGTAAATGACCTATAAGTGACCACGTTGCATCGAAACACAGAATTGGTAGAGCTTTTTGTCAATCGTCACCGAATAAAAAACACCTTTTTTAATCGACCTGGTTGAGACCTCGGAGTGGCAGCCCACTGTAGCATCAATGGAGGACGTCAGCTGTGGGTTGCAGCTAGAAATAACGGGCTGCATGAACAGCCCATGCCCATCCCAAAGGCTCAACGGCAACGAACCAATTATGCTGGAAGTTGGATAGGGCTGAGAGGAAACTGCTGAGGTTCGGCAGCGGCCTGATGCAACTCAATGGCAGAGGAGGGGTCCGAAAGGTTCAAGTGGTTCAGGGAGGGACCTGGAACTGCCGTAGCCGGGTCCAAGTGCTGTGTAGGGTTCCAGGTGTGAAGATCGGCGCAAAATGAAACCCTCATATCCATCGTAGGCGGCGCAGCCACATAAGAGGCAGGCGGCAGGGTAGCCTCAGAAATCACTATCGAAGCGGCGATGGGGTATGAATGACCAGAAGCACGAGGCGCTGCAAGCCAATTGGAGGAAACCCTAAATGGGGATGATTGCTGAGTAGGCAGGGTTGTGCCGTTCGAAACCCTAAATATAACATTCTAGAACGTACAATTTAAATATTCGTTCTAAAATATTACATTCTGCTCTCTTACTTATTAGTAAAAGGAAAGGAATTAGAATTCCTAAGATAAGAATTATTTCAGATTGATCAGAACAAATAGATGTAGCAAATTGGGTGTTATGTCAATTCCATACAATATATCCAAAATATGGAATATATATACACATATATGAAGAAAATGTTGTAGATTGATCTATAGCTCTCAATACTCAAAGTTTCATATCTGAAACGAGTTTTCAAGAAACTGCTCGAGTTTTAGCAAAAGAAACTCTCCGGGGTCGACTTGAAAGGCCTGAAAGAGAATAGAACGTACAATTCAAATATATGTTCTTAAATATGACATTCTAGAACATACAATTCAAATATTCGTTCTAAAGTATGACATTCTAGAACATATAATATCCGTTCTAGAATATGAGACGTTTAGAACGTAGAATCCGAATATCCGTTCTTAAATATGATATTTTAGAACGTATATTCTAGTATCAGTTATAGAATATGAGACGTTCTAGAACGAATATACAAAAAATCGTTCTAGAAAGTAATATCGAGAACAGGACAGACCAAAATACGACCTTTTACAACGGGTATAAAACTTTTTAGAATGGGTAAACAACCATTCTAGAATATCAGACATTCTAGAACGGGAAAAAATATCCGTTCTAGAATGTCAGACATTCTAGAACGGCTGCATCTATCTGTTCTAGAATGTCTGACATTCTAGAACGACTGCATCTAGAACGCAGCATAATCCGTTCTAGAATGCCCGTTTTATCCGTTCTATAATGTCTCTGCTGCACTAGTGTTTCATGCCCGCTACAAACATATTGAACTCGACTCTCATTTTGTTCGTGAGAAAGTTGCTTCTAGTCAGCTCATCACAAAACACACCTTCAAGTTGCTGACATCTTCAAGAAATCATTGCTCAAAACAATGCTTGGTTTCTTTTCGGACCAAACTATCTCTAAATCCCCGACATAGTTTGAGGACGGGTATTAGCGTCAGTAATTAATCTTTAAAAATAGTATCACGTGATGTCTAGATTCCATCAATAATAATATTCTGGAAGATTTGGAAGACTCAAAGCAAAAGGAAAGATTGCAGCTGTCAAGCACAAAATCAGACCCCAATTAGCGGTGTGAATATTAGGAAATAATTATCTAACTTTTATGTATTTTTTGAATATAAAAGGATTGTACTGCTCAAAACTAGAGTACATCTTATGTCACAATCATATATGTTATTCATCTTATGTCACTTACATTGCATCGGTTAGCAATGTGGGATGTTAATGGTAAGGCAAGCATATATGTTATTCATCCTCTGCTTTTTAATTATGCCTTCTCCCTGCAAACAAAAGTCGGCATAGCAGTTCAAATCAGAAATTAATGCTACTTATAAATTACGAATCGAAAAACGTACAAGCACCTTGCTTTGTTTATCAAAATTTTTCACTTTTATTATGCATATAAAAATAATTTTTTTCTTCAATCATATGCAATCACCATTAAAGATATGAAATAACTACTATCATTACATTTTTATGTTATAAGCAACACTATCGGTCACTCATTTTCAATCATATACGCACACTATTTCATTGAATAAAATAGTGTCGCGATCATTACATGTTCATTTTTCATCCCCTTTTTTCTTTTTTTTTTAAGAGCAAAGCGAATAATTAAAATAAAAAGGAAACTTCAGAATTAGTACCCCATAAAAACAAAGATCCTTGACTCTAACAAAAATCCATCAACCAATAACAGATTTCATCCTCCATCTAAAAGACAACAATCGATTCTGGTCACAAGAACAAGCACAAAATTATAGAACAAAAAACTTAAAACTTTTAAAATTCATTATTCTTTCAAATGAAATTTTGTCACTCTTCTTCATTATGGATTAAAACTTGAAATTAAAAGTAAGCAATTACACCATGATGTTTTGGAGTGGACATGTTATATTGATTAATCTTTTAAAAATAAATGGATTAAACCTCAGAATATGTGTTATCGAGCATATGTACTAGGTTTGAAACTCTTTTTATTTTATTTTTTTGTACATTAAACTCTTTGTAATTATATGAGTTCAAATTATTTTATATCCATATAATTTTTTGTAAAACWAATTCTCAATATCTTAAACAAGAAAACTGCAGAATGCCTTAACTGCAATTTTCATATCCAATGGCAGTGAACATTCTTAAAATTCTTAACATGAAAGATCTTTATCCTCTTAGATTCCCTTTTTCAGAATAATAGAAAGGGATATGGTTTGAAAAATTGTTATTTAAGGACAAGTTACGAGAGAATTGGTTGGTTACTCCAAACAATTGTGATTATTTGTAATGTTTAAAAATAATGGATGTAATTGTGAAAATGTTTGATGATGTCGGTAATTTTTGTTAGCTTTACTATCGACGTGTACAAAATGTACGAACGTAAATCTCAAGAAGAGTGGTTTCTTTAAGTTAGGATTTAAAAGGAACTTCTCGTAATTATCCTTATCTTTTGTTATGTTTTTACTTGTTTGGATGAGGTCAATGAAAGTTTTAAAAAATTATTTATCTACATTGAACCTATATATTAATGATTAGCGTATATCTAAATTTCAAACCGGAACTGGGCAGGGGCTGCGCAAACGCAGACCCCACAGCAACAAATTATGACGTAGGCTCGACCACTTGGGCCGACCTTAGAGGGGCGCCCCTCCAGAGTGCAATGGAGGTCACCAACCTAGGCCATGGGTCTTCTTGATCGCCCATTGACCCGTCCAGGTAAGTAAGTAACACAGTGCATATCCTTCTCGTTATATCTCCACCTCAATTGTTCCTAAAATTAGTTTTATTCGATGTGGGACCTAGATCTTTATCAAGCATAATGCTTTAGGCCTTCAACTTCCTGTAATAATTATTTTGCATTTTCATCACCTGAAAAAACATGCATAATGCTTTAGGCCTTCAACTCCCTGCAATAATTATTTTGCATTTTCATCACCTGAAAAAACATATATGCATATATTTAAAAAAAAAAAAGTAAAAAAGAAAGACAATTATGCAGCAATATGTGTGCATGCATTGTATGTGTATTTTACAAAAGGTGTAAATGCAAGCCTATACAACACTTTTGATCTCACATTTTTTTTGTTAGTTTTGCGCAGTTTGAATTGGATGAAGACTAAGGTATCCGATACGAATCAAAAATTAAAAGAATAAGTGTATGTCTTAAAATTGTCAAATTAATTTATTGGACTTAAGTTGTAGGGACCTTCCAAAAACAATCGATTATGAGAAGTTTCCAAATACCCTTTGTTTACCTCACATTTTTCTTAGAATAAAAATGTTCATTTCTTATCCAGTTATATTCCTTAAAAAGTAGTAATTAATATTGTTTTATTTATTATTATTATTATTATTATTATTTCCTACTCCACTGGTATATGGATTTTCAGATTTCTGGATATCTCAATATGATTACAATAATTAACAAACGTAAGAAAAAGCCTGATCATGATACAAAGGCATGTGACAGAGAGATATAACAAACAAAGTAAATGCAATCTTATTTAGACTTAATTGTTGGGGCCTTCCAGAAATAGAAAGTTCCCTCCAAAAATACGGGCGTATGCTGCTTAATGCAGCAAGCACACGGTATTCTTTAGTAAAAGGCGAAAGAATAGTTCGCTTTGTGCTTACTGCGCAGCTGCGTGATTTTGAAATGCCATATTACAGTTTAGTTTTGTATTGGAAGCTTTCCAGACTCATTTCTTCACCTTCCAATGTGGGAAAAGAAGAATAGGTAACAAATCGCATTGTTGAATAAAAAGCCAACACCATAGCTCCAATCAGTACTTCCTACAATGGCGTGTCAGGGGAACAAATCAGGGTAGGCCTAAATCTATTTATTTTTAACAAATTCATATAAGTTTACTATTTATTATTTGTTCAACACTATCTGGACGAAGAAGGGCTAGGCCGGATGAAATTTACTTGAGAAAAATCATATAAATCCATTCTTTTGTTTTAATTTAGTTTTTAATTAATTTTAACAGTTTTTAATTTATTATAATTTTCAATAATAATAATAACCCCATTATTATTATTATTATTATTATTATTATTATTATTATTATTATTATTATTATTATTATTATTATTGTATTGTGTAAAAATCACTTGCTTCATATAAATAACTCCAACCCTCATATAAATACACTCAGTCTCACCCATGTTAACCCTATAATAAATCATTGTCAAACAGGCTGCTCCCGATTCCTTTCTAAATACTTTTGGAGGTATGGATAACGACATCGACGCCAGTGATAATAGAACTGCCACCTCGGTGTCGAAAAGAAAATCTTATATCACCGCCTTTGTCGGTGATTCTGCTGCTCCCCCATCTCGTGGTTAACTCTTTCCCGTTCAATCTAATTAATTTGAAAAAAAATAGTACTTTAATGCCCCTTAAACAGTATGAACAGGAAGCATTACTTATATCTGAAATTGGTCTTAAGCACAACAGACAACCTGCTGAGTTTTTCTGCAAAACACTTACGGCAAGCGACACGATCACTCACGGTGTATCTGTGAAATGGATTTCAAGAACAGTGTACTTGAATGAAAAAATTACCTGAGAAGATTGAGACGTATGTTTTCTATAATTTAATTTGTAGTATAATTACTATAGCTACTTTAACAACTTGGCTACGTACTCGAAATTTTTGATTATTTCAATTCTGATGATAGAAATGTAATGTGATGTAGAGCATTCGAGGCATACCAAGTTATGAAGGCGACGCACACCTACCAATTAAAGAAGCCTCATTGGGTTTATCCAAAAGTAATTTCATTGTATTTTTTCAATTGTTAATTGAATTGATTTTCTATTGTTATATATAAGGCATTGAATATTTTATAATCTTTTTTTTTCTTTCAAGTGTTGCCAACAAAAGGGAAATGCGGTCGATGCATGCGGGTTCTTTGTTATGAGGCATATGCAAGATCATCAAATTAAACATTTATAACTCATTCGAAAAGGTAATTACGAAGTCATTTGTATTATCATTATTAATAGTATTTCAATATTTATAAGTTTTTTTTATTAATAGTATTTTGAATATTTATTCGTAAAATTTGTTACCACTATTAATAATATTTTCAGTATTTTGTGTTGTGTTGATGTAAACTTGGAAGATGGATCCAATTTATTTGACATCTTGATTCAGTTTTTTTTAAAGTCTTATTGTGCGTTTTGACCTACAGGCACTCAATATGGAAGAGCCTTATTCGAAAGATGACATAGATGATGTACGTACACGTTGGGCCGAGTGTTTTATGGAGGTTATTTCTTGACATTTTCTAGAGGTCATTTGATAGTCACTATCTATTATTAGAATGTTAGCAATATAGGTGCTAAAATCTTTTTATGTTGAATTGTGATGATTGAAAACTTATGGTACATCTAGTGACTGGTGTAATTTTGACGACTTGTAATGTACTTTTGATGGTTGATGTTACATTTGGTGATTGGGGTAATTTTGACTTGTGGTTGGTGAATGAATTAATGATTTTGTCGGTTAATTTTACTTTATTGTTTATGTATTGATTGGGGAGCGGGAAAATTACTTTTTTGGTCCATTATATTGACCACTTTCCAAAAAACGTACATGATATTGGTCACCATCAAAACACATCCACTAACTTAACAAATTTATCAAAAGGTCCAAAATTATCCTTTTCGGGCCAAGTTGCTGACGTGGAAGGATTATATATTATCTTATCATTTGTTATTTAGTTTTAAATGTTTAATAAAATGAAAACAATATGATTTATCTATTGTACCTTTCCCTCCCCTTTCTTTTATTCTTTTTTTTTTTTTCTTTTTTTCTCTTTCCCCTTTTAGAAATGTCGGGAAGTAGATGCAGAAGTGATGGAGACCCAAAGCAGCAAGATGGCATTATCTCTTTTTCCCCTTTTTTGACACAAAATCAGTAAGTTTCATTCATGAATTCCAATTATTCATTCAACTAATCTTACAAAAAAATAAATTACTTTTATACAAATAGAAGGTGCCAGCAACCATAGTCAAAACCCAATTGAAACCATAAAATTTAAGGAATAGCAAACGATACCCTAGGGTTTCATCTCAAGAGCTCGTGAATTTCGTAATCTCCTTCCGAAATGGCGTGCTTAGCTAATTCACTAGGAAACACGAGCTTGACAACGGTCTGGATCTCGCGAGAAGTTATGGACCTGCTTCAGCACCTTTAAAGTGTAGATCTTTTCCGTCTCCAAGATATTCTTCATCCTCTTCTTATCACCGTCGGCGGTGGGCAGCTTCTTCCCGACATTAGGCTTCTTCTTCACTGGCGATTCTCGGCGACCGACTTCTCCTCTCCTTTGGTGGGTGCCACTATTTCTGGTTTATTTAAGATTCTATATGATGCCATATATTTTGGGGAATAATTGAAAAACATATAATGAATGATTAATGAGCAAGAATTGTGATGAATTGTGGGTTGGAGAAATAAGACGGGCAATGGTGAAGAAGGAGAACAATAAGACAAAAAGAGAATATAAAAATAAGGGAAAAATTTTGCCACCTGTACTTGTAGCGTTTTTATGGTTTTCAACCTAATGTATTTTGTTTTTTGTTATTGACAACCCAAAGTATGCGGATTTTGCTCTTTGCAACCTTCAGGCTATTTTTCATTCAAAAAATGGTTGAATCGAAGCACGTAAACCTCATGCCTCATCACCAATTACTATGTTGGGCAAGATTTTCATGTTTTTAGAACGAGACATGAGGTTTACGTGCTTCGATTCAACCATTTTTTGAATGAAAAATAGTCTGAAGGTTGCAAAGAGCAAAATCCGCATACTTTGGGTTGTCAATAACAAAAAACAAAATACATTAGGTTGAAAACCATAAAAACGCTACAAGTACAGGTGGCAAAGAATTTTTTTTCCCTAAAAACAAAGAAAATGAAAATAATAAATGATAAAAAAAATAAAATAGAAAAATAGAGGGCAAAATAGGTAACTGACATTTTGTTCTCATTTTTCATATTTTGAATTAAATAACAAATGATAAGAAAATATATAATCCTGCCACGTCAGCAACTTGACCCAAAAATGATAATTTTGTACCTTTCTGATAAATTTGTCAAGTTAGTGGATGTGTTTTGATAGTGACCAATATCATGGACGTTTTTTGGAAAATGGTCAATATAATAGACCAAAAAATAATTTTTCCATTATGGAGCTATAATAATTTAAGTCAAACTGGATATAAAAACGGTATCGTAACATGTTCTTAAATATGACATTCTAGAACGTACAATCCCAATATCTGTTCTAAAATATGACATTCTAGAACGTATAATTCAAATGTCCGTTTTAAAATAATGACCTTCTAGAATGTATATTCAATATCCGTTCTAAAATATAACGTTCTAGAACATACAATTTGAATATTCGTTCTAAAGTATTACATTCTAGAACGTACAATTCAAATTCTTAAATATGACATTCTAGAACATACAATTCGAGTATCCGTTCTAAATATATTCTAATATCTATTCTAGAATATGAGACGTTCTAGAACGTAGAACTCGAATATACGTTTTTAATATGACATTATAGTACGTATATTCTAGTATCTGTTCTAGAATATGAGACATTCTAGAACGGGTATAAGAAAAACCGTTCTACAAAGTATTATCGAGAACGTGACAGATCAAAATACGACCTTTTAGAACAGATATAAAACTTTTTAGAATAGGTAAATAACCGTTCTAGAATATCAGACATTCTAGAACAGAAAAAAATATCCGTTCTAGAATGTCTGACATTCTAGGACGGCTGCATCTAGAACGTAGTAGAATCCGTTCTAGAATGCCTGTTTTATCCATTCAAGAATGTCTCTGCTGCACTAGTGTTTCATGCCCGCTACGAACATATTGAACTCGACTCTCATTTTGTTCGTGAGAAAGTTGCTTCTAGTCAGCTCATCACAAAACACACCTTCAAGTTGCTGACATCTTCAAGAAATCACTGCTCAAAACAATGCTTGGTTTCTTTTCGGACCAAACTATCTCTAAATCCCCGACATAGTTTGACGACGGGTATTAGCGTCAATAATTAATCTTCAAAAATAGTATCACGTGATGTCTAGATTCCATCAATAATAATATTCTGGAAGATTTGGAAGACTCAAAACAAAAGGAAAGATTGCAGCTGTCAAGCACAAAATCAGACCCCAATTAGCGATATGAATATTAGGAAATAATTATCTTCCTTTTATGTATTTTTTGAATATAAAAAGGATTGTACTGCTCAAAACTAGAGTACATCTTGTGTTCACAATCTGCATATTTATGAAATATTCTTTTCTTCTATTTTCTTCACATACGATCTAATTGTATTTTTTATCTGCTTGGTGTCCGTATCAGACTAACTTTTTGGCTAAGCATGTGCCCAAAATGCACACGGAATTAATTTCTCACTTGAACCGCACTATATGATCTCGATCAACAGTGTAAATTATATTAGCAGAGAGTGCTCAACTTATACACCTGCCAATTATATATATAGTGTAAAATTTAAATTTATGTTAGCTAGTCACCCGTCATGAGTCCCTCATAGACTTTTTTTTACTAAAAGGAAATAATTCTTGTAAGGGAGTTAATAACAAAAAAAAGAAAAAAAAAACCAAAACTTTCACATTCTTGCAATTCTACCTCAACTAAAAGGTAATTTAGCATAAACATACATTATAAAACAATATCTTGGAAAAGAAAATCTCATTTCAAGAAGTTATATTTTTTAAGACTAAATTGCTAAGCCTTCCCAAAAATGGAAAATACCATCAAAAAATTGGCGTATGCTGCTTAAATGCAGAGAGCACACGGTATTCTTTAGTAAAAGGTGAAAGAATAGTTCGCTTTGTGTTCACTGCGCAGCTGCATGTTTTTTAGAGGATCAAGACTACTTTTTATGTGTAGGGGGTCTTTCTCTTTCATTGCATCGGTTAGCAATGTGGGATGTTAATGGTAAGGCAAACATATATATTTTTAATCATCTTCTTTTTAATTAAGCCTTCTCTCAACAAACAAAAGTCGGCATAGCAGTTCCAATAAGAAATTAATGCTGCTTATAAATTACGAATCGGAAAACGTATGAGCACCTAGGTTTGTTTATCAAGATTTCTCACTTTTTTATGCATATAAAATATTTTTTTTTCTTCAATCATATGCAATCACCATTAAAGATATGAAATAACTACTATCATTACATTTTTATGTTAGGGAAAATGAACTTTTTCGTCCTGTAAGTTGGCCTACTTTGCAATTTAGTCCTTTTTTTTGGCTTGTTTTCATTTCGTTCGGTTTCTTTTAAAATATCTGCAATTTAGTCCGATTATCGCCAGGAAACTAAATTTTATCGGATTTTGCTGATTAGGCGTCGGCTTGTGCTGAGTTGTTTTCAATTTGGGGAAAATTCGACCATGTGGCAATGAATTAAAAGGAAAATATTTTTATTTTGCCATGTAATTATGGGTTGACACTGAAATAAGTTTTAAAATTAAATTAATAAAAATGAAATTAAAATAAAATAAAATGAATTAAGTTAAAATACTTGCGGATGATTGATTGACCATATACGATTTTTACTCGAAGCATATGAGAAAGCTTTTCTTTTCACATATAAGTTAAAAAGGAAAACATTGTATCTGCTGAGGAATGAATTGGGATTTTTTTTATAGGCGGCTACAGCTGGAACGATGATCCTTTTATTTGAATTAGACTTGGTAGATTTGAGGATTTTAACCAATAGTTTGAATTGTGCCTTCATCGTGAATTCTAATACTGCAAGGTTAATTTTCAAAGCAGAAGCAAAGGAGGGGAAATTAAAAAAAAATAAAAAAAATGGTATAACAATTTTTCAGATCGAAACCAAAATTCAATTTCTCAAATCAACATCAATTTCCAAAAGCTTCAAACTTGCACTTCAAAATTTATAAATCACATAATCGAACATCAATTTCCAGAAGTTTCAAACTCGCACACTGCACAAACCTTCAAACTCCTGTAGAAGAAGAAAAATAGAGAAAAAAAACTGATATAACAATTTCTTTCTCAGGAATATCAATTTCCAGAAGCTTCAAACACGCACACCACCGCATGAACCTTCAAATTCCAGAAGAAGAAGTAAAAAAGGAGAAGAAAAAAAAACTGATAGAACAATTTTCTGGGAAGAGGGGAAATGAAAAAGAAATTTGCCATAATTACATGGCAAATAAAAATGTTTTCCTTTTAATTCATTGCCACGTGGTCAAATTTCTCCCAAATTAAAGACAACTTAGTATAAGCAGTCGCCTAATCAGCAAAGTCTGGTAAAACTGAGTTTTTTCGGCGATAATCGGACTAAATTGCAGATATTTTAAAAGAAACTGGACAAAATTGAAACAGACCAAAAAAAGGACTAAATTGCAAAGTAGTACAACTTACAGGACGAAAAATTTCATTTTCCCTTTATGTTATAAGCAACACTATCGATCACTCATTTTCAATCATATACGCACACTATTTCATTGAATAAAATAGTGTCGCGATCATTACATGTTCATTTTTCATCCGGTTCCACTCTTTAAAATTCATTATTCTTTCAAATGAACTTTTGTCACTCTTCTTCATTAGGGATTAAAACTTGAAATTAAAAGTAAGCAATTAAACCCTGATGTTTTGGAGTGGTCATGCTATATTGATTAATCTTTTAAAAATAAATGTATTAACTTCAGAATATGGGTTATCGAGCATATGTACTAGGTTTGAAACTCTTTTTTTTACTTGTTTGGCTGAGGTCAATGAAAGTTATTTAACTACATTGAACCTATATATTAATGATTAGCGTATATCTAAATTTCAAGCTGGAACTGGGCAGGGGCTGCGCGAACGCAGGCCCCCACAGCAACAAATTATGACGTAACAAATTATGACGTAGGCTCGACCACTTGGGCCGACCTTAGACGGGCGCCCCTCCAGAGTGCAATGGAGGTCACCAACCTAGGCCATGGGTCTTCTTGATCGCCCATTGACCGCGTCCAGGTAAGTAAGTAACACAATGCATATCTTTCTCGTTATATCTCCACCTCAATTGTTCCTAATATTAGTTTTATTCGATGTGGGGCCTAGATCATCTTTATCTAGCATAAAGCTTTAGGCCTTCAACTTCCTGTAATAATTATTTTGCATTTTCGATCACCTGAAAAAACATTTATGCATATATTTAAAAAAAGTAAAGTAAAAAAGAAAGACAATTATATATGTGTGCATGCATTGTATGTGTATTTTACAAAAGGTGCAAATGCAAGCCTATATAACACTTTTGATCTCACATTTTTTTTGTTAGTTTTGCGGAGTTTGAATTGGATAAAGACTAAGGTATCTAATCCGAAACAAAATTGAAAGAATAAGTGTATGTCTTAAAATTGTCAAATTAATTTTATTGGACTTAAATTGTAGGGACCTTCCAAAAACGGATAGTACCCTCCAAAAATTGGAGTATGCTGCTTAAATGCAGCGAGCACACGGTATTCTTTAGTAAAAGGCGAAAGAATAGTTCGCTCTGTGCTCACTGCGCAGCTGCTTGATTTTAAAAGACAATGACTGTTTTTCTTTTGTACAGGAGGCCTATAATTTTCATTTCATTGGTCTAGTGATGTGGGATATTATAATGATAAAGTAAGTAAGTAGATTATTAATCCTCTACTTAATCTTAGCTTTGTTTATCGAAATTTCTCACTTCGTTAATCTATGCATAGAATATTATCCACATGATTATGAGAAGTTTCCAAATACCCTTTGTTTACCTCACATTTTTATTTCCTCCTCTGGTATATAGATTTTCAGATTTCTGGATATCTCAATATGATTACAATAATTAACAAACGAAAGAAAAAGCCTGATCATGATCATGATACAAAGCATGTGACAGAGAGATATAACAAACAAAGTAAATGCAATCTTATTTAGACTTAATTGTTGGGGCCTTCCAGAAATAGAAAGTTCCCTCCAAAAATACGGGCGTATGCTGCTTAATGCAGCAAGCACACGGTATTCTTTAGTAAAAGGCGAAAGAATAGTTCGCTTTGTGCTTACTGCGCAGCTGCGTGATTTTGAAATGCCATATTACAGTTTAGTTTTGTATTGGAAGCTTTCCAGACTCATTTCTTCACCTTCCAATGTGGGAAAAGAAGAATAGGTAACAAATCGCATTGTTGAATAAAAAGCCAACACCATAGCTCCAATCAGTACTTCCTACAATGGCGTGTCAGGGGAACAAATCAGGGTAGGCCTAAATCTATTTATTTTTAACAAATTCATATAAGTTTACTATTTATTATTTGTTCAACACTATCTGGACGAAGAAGGGCTAGGCCGGATGAAATTTACTTGAGAAAAATCATATAAATCCATTCTTTTGTTTTAATTTAGTTTTTAAATTAATTTTAACAGTGTTTTAATTTATTATTAATTTTCAATAATAATAATAACCCCATTATTATTATTATTATTATTGTATTGTGTAAAAATCACTTGCTTCATATAAATAACTCCAACCCTCATATAAATACACTCAAACAGGCTGCTCCCGATAACTTTCTAAATACTTTTGGAGGTATGGATAACGACATCGACGCCATATAAATAACTCCAACCCTCATATAAATACACTCAGCCTCACTCATGTTAACCCTATAATAAATCATTGTCAAACAGGCTAGTCCTGATAACTTTCTAAATACTTTTGGAGGTACGAATAACGACATCGACGCGAGTGATAATAGAACGGCCATCTCGGTGTCGAAAAGAAAATCTTATATCACCGCTCTTTCCCGTTCGCAATGGGGATGTTTTATTGCTCAAATTGTCCGACAAATGTCACGTAGCAAGATGCAAGGGTTTTGAGCATGCTCTGATTGGTCGTACGTATTGGTGTGGGCCCAAATGAACATTGTGGAAGGGCAACCCAATTCTCTGTTGGGCCCACAAGAAAAACTCATCCCAAAAGTCCACCTGGAATAGGCTAACCCATCTTGGCTTCGGGTCGGGATGCCCATACCCGGACATCCTTGAGGCCGTCCGCTCCTTTTGATTTTCTGGTTAACTGATCCAGCCCGTCCTTTTTTCCCTCTCTGTTGACCAGCCCCTTGGTCTTGACCTAACTCTAATTGTTGTTGGGGTATAAAAGGGCAACTATTACGCCTCTTTTCTCGAGCTGGAAATGGAACCTCCTCTGCACCTTACCTTCCTTTTTTGTTTTTGGGACTGCTCAGATCTTTTTCTCTGAAATCTTTGATTTCTTTGTGCAATCTGTTGCTAGCTTTGATAACCTATCAGACTTGGTAACTGGTGAGTTTCTCGAGTTGGGACAGGGCTACGACAGCAAACCCGGTCACGACCACCAAGAAATTCCTTCGTGTTTCCCCTTCGGTTCTGCTGCAATGATAGGGCCTAGAAATCTGAGCCAATTACTTGACGTCTAACCCTAGGTTTGCTCGGGCATCGGTCGTCGGAGCTACAACTGCATTTTCGTGCGTTGATCATCGGCAAAACAACGGTTAAGGCGGTATTGTTTCGGTTTTATCATTTGGGCAATTACTTACTTTGTGTATCCAATTGACTTTGGCCTTATTATAGTTGGTAGAGGTGATTGCAGGTAAAATCACATAACATACGAAACGTTGATGCCTCGGTGACAGACTCGTGTTGGCAGATCATCGGGCCAAGGTTGAGAGCTGGCTGCATCTATGGAACGGGCTGGAACAAAGCGGGCCGCTAAATCGTGAGTTGGAGATGGTTTGGAAAAGAAAACAAAGCCTTCGTCACCCGATTTTTCCGTTTACGGCCATGGATTCTAGATTTCAACCCCAAAAATGCTAAATCGTCTTTTTCTCAAATTTGGATGCGCATTTATAATCTTAGTTATGGACTTTGGGATACGTGAGATGTTTGGTCATTTTGCAAGGGTTCTTATTGAGGTGGATCTTTCTCAGCCGCTGCCGGAAAAAATTAATGATTGAACGGTCAGATTATTCGACTTTTGTTAACATTTCTTATGAGAACGTCCCGAATTATCGGAAGAATTGTGACATGGTAGGGCATACATTAGCGGCTTGTCGTCGTCACGATGCAGTTATTTTTCAAGGGGGTAGAAGCCGTTCTTGTTCTCGTAAGGGTGGAGCTGCAAATGGTACTCGTGATAACAACACTAGCAATGGTAATAAAGACAAAGAGGTGCTCATTACTTGCCGACGATCTGAGTCGAGTACTTTAAAGATAGGGAAGAGTCGTTCTCGGCCTTTCCAGTAGGCCGAGCCCACTAAACAATGGGTTTTGAAGGCAGGGGAGTTACTGCGGAGACCTCAAAAGAGATGACCGCACCGATCCTTGACTCTTCCATTTGGGTTTCTTTAAAGGTACAAATGGTTGTTCCCACGACTAAAAATTTGATATTTTGTTTACTATTTTTATTGGTTTGACCAGTTGATTGATCTATGGTCAACCCATTTTCAATTTAGTTTAATAAGAGGTTTCACACCACAATTTAATATATGTATAACTCCGGACCTTCTAAAATGTGTATAATTATAACTAACCCAAAACAAAAATTAAAGAGAGCCCCCATTGTTGTTCACCAACCCCATGTTTTTTTAATTTCCTCAATTTTATGAAGTTGGTATCACTCACCTCAGTTTTTCTGATACATGTTGGTGTAAATCAAATTAAATTAATAAATATAGTCCAAAAGTCATGTTATTTAGTTGAAGAGTCGTGTCTTTTAGTTCAAGAGTTATCCTTATAGTTCAAAAGTCATGTTTGTTCATATTCTTATCAACTAATATAAATAGGAATACATAATATAATGAAGTCAATACAATCAATATTCTTGCTTTCCAATATATTTACTAGAATCTGGTATCAATGTCAAGTAAAAAAAAAAGTGAAAATAAAAAGAGAGAAAAAAAAAATGTCCAACCAACTTGTTTCTCTTATTCCTCGCTTCAATGGCGAGAAATTCGATTGTTGGGGTAGTCTTATGACATTATCCCTTGAATCTCAAGACTTATGGAACGTCGTCGAAGAAGGTGTAAGAGCACCCAATGATAAACCCACGCTAACTATTGTTCAAAGCGATATATTGAAGAGCACAAAACAAAAGGATCAAAAAACAATTTCTAAATTTATCGAGCACTTGAAAATCCTGTTTATGAAAGAATATCGAATGTTTAAAGTGCTCAAGATGTATGGAAAGTGTTGGATAACCTATTCTGGCCAAGATCAAGTGAAGAAAGTTTGTCTACAATCTCTACGAGTGAAATTCGAGAAGTTGGAGAAGCTTGACAATAGAAGATATCGAAATATTTTACCCGAGTGACTTCTGTGTCTAATCAAATGGCTTCAAATGTAAAGTTCTAGAAGCTCAAAGAGTTGTTGGGAAAATTTACGAAGAGAACTTAACAAGAGAAGCTCAAAAATGTAACCAACAATTATAAGAACATCAGCAATGATTAAAAATGAATTTAAAAACTATTTGAAATCTTAACAAGAGAACTTAACTAAACATTATCATTTAAACATATTATCGAACACCTGGAAAGCATTAACGAATTACTTTTATTAAGAACAATTATCAATCTAAGAACTATAGAAATGCAAGGAACATGTATCAATCGAATTATTCAACACAAAGCCTGAACATGTAAACAAAGTCAAGTAATCTCATTCAACAACGGACTCAAAATGTATTCAAACTGTTCCAACACCAAATATCCCAACAAAAAATATCCAACCAATAGATTAACGGCTACAAAACGAATATAGAGTTTATGAGAATACTAATTTGAAACGAGCGAATGATTGCCTTGAAAGATGAATGCTATACGAACTCCAGCGATTCCGGAGGGATTTCTTCTATGCTAGGAATCCGGAATTTTGTCACGAACGTTGGATCGCTGCGCTCTTCAGTATGAAAATGTTATGTAAACAAAATCCGATCGAACTCGCATGGAATTTCCGTGAGGGTTCTAGGGTGTCATTTCCTGAATGATCCTTCGTAGGTCAGGCTCTTGCCCTCTTTGTAGCCTCAAACCCCCCAAACCCCCCCCCCCCCCCCCCCCCCCCCGCCTGCGTAACTGAAAAATCTGTTGAAAATCGAATTTGTAACACTCGCGTCCGGCCGGATGGTCTGCAGAATCCGACTGGATGGGAACATTGTCAGCCAATCCGGTCGGATGTCAGATCCATCTGACTGGATGTGAATCCATTAGGCTAATACGGTCGAGACATTCGACCGATGTGGGTTTAGAGGAGCAATCCGGTCGGATGTCAGATCCATCCGACAGGATGAGTGTCCTTATAGCTAGATTTTCGCACTGATTTTCTCGTCCTTGTCTTTTGATTCTCGTAACGGTTTACGAGTTTTATCCTCTTAAATTCCCCAGGCTCGTCAAGCGCTCTAGCTGCATGAGAAAACAAAGAAGTCATCTCAAAAGGACCAATTGACGATCGAAAAATCGAAAAGTTAAGTAAAATTTGTAGAATACAAAATTATGCAAAATAGCTTAATCTTAACCCGAAAATGATAACAAAACGACTCAAAAATGACTCAAAAAATATAAAAATCCATAACAAATACTTACGAATCACGTTGTTCCTTTTTTTACCTGTACATTTGCTTATGATATTTTAATATTAAAATTTATATTTATTTCAGCAATTTTGAAGTATTTTTGGCTTATATGAATGAGTATGGTCTTACAAATGGACTTATATAGATCTTGGGCCGAAAATTCGAAAAAGGCAGTCCACACTAGATTCCTTGGTTACCCTGTGCCGGCCCACATTAGAAAATTACACAACTTTGGGCCCAATATGCCAAACAGGTCCGACTCCATCTACTTAAAATAGCAAGCTGCATGAAGAGAGAGCCTTAGAAATTAGATTCGTAGGGAATGAGGAGACCCCAAACCATAGACGATAGGCTACGATACTAAGAAGAGGCGTGAGAACGTGAAGTTGAAGAACATAGTTTTTGAAGAGCAGCAGGCAGGTTTTGGACTTGGTTTTGGAGTTTCTTAATAGAGGTCTTCAATCGCGACATTCTCTATATGTTTAATATTCTTTCATTTTAATTATAAACCTATGACTTGGATTATATCTAAATTAGATGTCTAGCTGGTTCTTTTTATTCCGACTCGAAGTGATGTTTTGACACGTATTTGATGAGATTACGATTTAAATTTCGTAACATTTCCTCTACGAACTCTTTTGAATATTTTAATATTTTGAATTTAATTATATTTATTATATGATTTCTTGATCTTAGTTTGGCCAACTAGGTTAGTGTTTTATTTGATTTATGTTATAATAATATTCGTAATCCATAATTTTTACGAGTTTAATTTCACAAGTAGCGATGATTGAGCCTAGTCAATTGGATAACATAAATTCAAGGTCCTTTGGTCGAGTTTATGAACTTAATATCTTATCAATTCCATTGTTTTAGTTTTTAATGCTTTTAGCATTATAGATTTAAAGAGCTTGTTTTACATCACTCATTTAGATAGGTTCGATTAAAGAGCTTATTTAAATTGAAATAAAATTAAGAAGCAATAGGATTCATAGATCTTGTTATTGACTTCGAAATAGGAATTCAAGCGATTAGAGTAGAGATTAGTGTTATATTAAATTACAATTGTATTGAAATGTGGATAAATGGAACTAAGAATCGGAATTTTTCCCAAATATTTATTTTTATTATATTTTCTTAGTTTAATTGATTATATTTTAAAGTATATTTTTGCTTTAGTATATTTATTATTAAAAGTAGATTAAATTTTTTCAAACAAATCCACCACCACCATAATAAAACAAGAAAAAGAATAAAATAGAAGGAAAAAAAATAGAAATAAATGAAAACAGAAAAAGAAAAAGAAAACAGAAAAGGAAAACAAAAAAAGTGAATCATTCACATATTCAGATATTGATCCCGAAGGTATATTTTCCTCAAAGGAGATCCATCGGCCCACACCATGAAAGGAGTGTTTTGCCTGTACATGTAATTATATATATATATATATATATATATATATATATATATATATATATATATATATATATATATTATTTGTTTTTGCAGTCAGTAGTATATATTAGGAGTAGTTATAATCTTTTCAATTTTATTAGCCTTTTATCCCCTATCCAATTTTACCTAAGCCCCATTACAACGAGTGCAGCCCTTAGATTTTTATGCATCTGTAGCATTATTGATTTGTAAGCTTACGGAAAAAACCTCATATGTGTATTGACATTAGAGTTATATATATATTTAGTCATACGCTTGAGTGTTTCAGTGCATCCGGTGAGTAAGTCCTAGATCCTATGTGGATTAGTGGATCAAATTGTCAAGATGATTTTTATGTTTCCTTTCATTTTAAATTTAGTGCTGATGGTTGTACTGTTTCATTGCTTGAGGACAAGAAATAATTAGTGGGGAGGGATTTTATAAATAGAAAAATGCACATATTTCCAAGTGTTAAATCATATACTTATATGCATTTTATTTATTTGCGTTGTTCATTTTTTTTATCGGTACATTTGCTTATGATATTCTAATATTAAATTTTATATTTATTTCAACAATTTTGAAGTATTTTTAGCTGATATGGATGAGTATGGGCTTACAAATGGACTTATATAGATATTGGCCGAAAGTTCGAAAAAGCCAGTCCACACTGGATTCCTTGGTTACTCACCAGTGCCTGCCCACATTAGAAAATTACTAGTATTTCGGTTTTCTATTAGTGGCTTTAACTATAGTTTCAGCTCTATTTATTGGTATGAGCAAGATACGACTTATTTAAAACTTTTCTATTTGAAAGAAACAATTCAGAAAGGAAATCTTTCTGCGAGATTCCGTGTATTCTATAGTTACTTTTCGCGCCAATTGTCAATTCTTAGTTATTGAGATTCACGTCAATTTGGATTAATATTTAGGTATAGATATGATATTAACTCTTTTTTTTTTCTCATTTTCAAAATTTTTTTTGGCCCAATATGCCAAACAGGTCCGACCCCATCTACTTAAAAACAGCAAGCTGCATGAAGAGCGAGCCCTAGAAACCAGATTCGTAGGAAATTAGGATATTATGTCTAGCTAGTTATTTTTATCCCGACTCGAAGTGATGTTTTGACATGTATTATGAGATTATGATTTAAATTTCGTAACATTTCCCCTACTCAACTCTTGAATATTCTAATATTTTGAATTAATAGTTTTTATGTTGATCTTAGTTTGGCCAACTAGGTTAGTGTTTAATTTGATTTATGTTACAATAAGATTAGTAATCCATAATTTTTACGAGTTTAATTTCACAAGCAGCGATGATTGAGTTTTGTCAATTGGATAACATAAATTAAAGGTCCATTTGTTTATTAACTTAATATCTTATCAATTCCATCGTTTTAATTTTTAATGTTTCTAGCAATATCTATATATATATATATATATATATATATATATATATATAAAGGCTAGCGTTTCTAAAAATATTTCTCAAAATTTTCCCGCCCATTTTACTTACTATTTGTAGTATACATATTTATTATTTATATAATTATTAATGTGATATTCTTTGGTAAATTATGATTTATGTAAAGAAAAGATTAAATATATAGAAGAATTATGTATAAAAATAAATAAAATCTGAGAAAACAAAAATAATATAAATTTTTGTGAAGAAAATATAAAATATAAAAAAATTATTTAAAATAAATATATGAAAATAATTAGTTAATAAATTTGAATAACCCAAAAAGGCAAAAGTAAAACATAAATATTTTTCAAATGATTTAAATAAAATTGAAAATATTAATAAAATCATATAGATAAAAATATATGAACTTATAATTATTTCATAAATAGAAACAAAACTGAAAATTCAAAAATCAAATAAAATTAAAGAGAAAATTCATAAAATAAGTTAAATTAACTCAAAAGAATTCATAATTAGATTCTATAAAACTATTAAATAAATATAAAAAAAAAGAATCAATAAAAATATAAAATAAATTAGAATAATAATAGCGACTACATGAATATTGTGTGTGTGTGTGTGTAAGAAATTTGAAAAATAAAATAAAATATTTAATATATAATATATAAATAAATCTATATAATTAGTTTATAAATCTGTAAAACCCAAAAAAGTTGTTAATATTATAAATTATAAATATTTATTTAATAAATACAAAAGAATAGAAAACAAACAAAAAAGTTGCTAATATTATAAATTAAATGTGAATTCATAGCTAAAAAAGTACCATTAAATTATAAAAAATTATTAACTAAATATAAAAATAAATAAAAATAAAAAAATTACGAGAAGTATAATATAATGAAAACAATTTAGGAAAAAAATAAAATGAATAAAAAAAATATAAAATTTATAATTTAATTTTAAAAATAATTTAATGATTTTGTTAAAAAAAAAAAAGATAGTATGAGTACAAATCGATGCAACAAAGACAAAAGGAAATTATAATCGGTAACAATAACTTGTTTTTTCTTCCAAATTTTATTTGTTGACCAGACCAGGTGATTCGAGGACAAGCCTAATAGCGTCATATTTTTCAATTTTCTATATGTGACTTGAGTAAAACTTGGATAACCCAGACTTTGACCCTAAACGTGTCACAGACTTGGCAAATAAACTTTTTTTTTTTCGTTTTCCTAAAATAAATTAAAAAAATTATATTATGAACATAAGTGAAAGGTAAATAACTTTATACAATTATTTGATCTTGAAATCAAAATTATATGTGGGCAGAATAAAAAAATAATTATATAATCGCATAATATAAAAAAATCAATACATTATTTTAAAATATTTAACTAAATAATTATTTATGAACGTTTGTATATTAATAATTTGTGACTAATTACTATAAATTTAAGTATTTCACGTTAGAAATCCACATATAAATAATTTACTACTCTTGGTTATATAATTACTTTCGTATAAACTGAAATATATATATAAATTTTAATTTATTATCGGGTTCATTAACTGACTCGATGATTTGGTGGTTAATTACTCAGTGGCTATCTCGAGTCAGTTACTGAGCTATTTAAAAAAAAAACTACAGTGAAATAGAATACAGGCCTTTAATTAAGATTTTAATACGATGCCTTATTTATTTGGTTTTTTTTTTTCATTTTTGTAGTATTTTTTATATTTTTACAATATTTATATTTTATTCTTGATTTAGGAGATGATTTTTTATAATATAACATTAATTAAGTATATTACTTTCTATTTTAAAATATTCTAAGATTTATTTTGTTATATTTTATAACTTCTTGATCTTTGTTAGTTTTATTATTAATTTTCAATAGATAAGAAACTATTTAAAATTAACTTTTATGTATTTATTTAACTTACTTTAACCCTATCGCCAATTTATTCTTTCAATGTCATTAAAATAAATATTTAGAAATTAATGATAATTTTATTATATTTTTATCTGATTTCAAAATAATTTCATATTTATATTATTATATTATATTATAATATTTATATTTATATTTTATTTTATTTTAGAAATTATTAAGAACCATTTATAATTAAAATATATATATATATTATATTTATTTAACTAAATTCATATTTTTATGATTATATTATTATTTATAACATTTTAAGTGTATTTTGTTACTTTTAGTATTTAGTAAATAATTACTTAGGATTTAAATTTTTTTTCATTTATTCTATAGAATTATTGTGAAATAAGATTTGTTTTATATGATTTAAATTATTACTATCTTCAAAATACTTTTTTAAATTATTTGATAAGTATTTGTATATAAATATATTTCTTTTATATATTTAACATATTTTATATTCTTTTATGATTTATTTTATTATTTTATAATATTTCTTTGTTTTTTTTATTATTAAATACTTATTTAGACTTCATAATATTTTAATCCAATTTTAAAATAGTGTAGGATTTATTTTATATTATTTATTATGTATATGATTTTGTGACTTTTTTAATTTTAATTAAATTAATATATATTTATAATCTAAATAATTTTTTTTGTATTTATTTAGTTGATTTATTTTTCAAATTTATATTACAAGTATTATATTTTTATTGGTTACAAGTTTATTTAATAATTGTATAATTATGTTGATATAAATTATATCTAAACATACTACAAAGTACGACTAAAGTACAACTAGATTATTCATTTGTACTCAAACATATTGATATAATTGAGTTATGACATAATCTAATGATAAACTTTCGTGTACATGTTGACAAACAAGTACAACTGATACGGATAATTAGAAAAGGCTAAACTTATTATAAGATTTTCACTTTGTCTTTGATACAAAGACTAAAAAAGGAGATGAACTCAATGATTTGTAATAAAAAGTGACTGATATGATTGTTTCACAACTAATTAAATGAGAGAGATTGAAACTATTGTCATGTGAGTTAAACTATAATTTGACGTATAAATTTAGTATGCAAAAAGTTGTTTCATAATAAATAAATTATTTACCTTTAATTTGTTTTAGGGCGCGCATATAGGCAACCTATCTATTAATGAGTTCACCAAAAAATAAAATAAATCAACAAACCCACAAAATACTACACCCCCAAACACATCATCTTCTCTAACCCTTCACCACCACTCCAACTCTGCTATCATAGTCCATCACACCGTTGCCACCACCGTCGAATAGGAAGAAGAAAAAACGTGATGGGTGGTCAAAGGTAAGTGATGGATTTGAGCAATAAAGGGTAAGAAACAAATGCAAAATAGGGGTGCTCGTCTCTGGTTTCTCGAGCATATGTCATGTGTTTGAACTTTTTGATCGAACAATACAATGTTGTTCGAAAAAAAAAATCGAACAAGCCTTAAAAGGGGCGTCCAGATCAATTTTTCAAACATGTGTTTTGTGTACGAATCAATTTTCGCAGTTGTATTTTGTGTTCGAATCAATTTTTTAAACATATATTTTGTGTTCAAAAGTTTGGTTCAAACGACTTTTTTAAAGGCATTTTTTTCTTTTTCTTTCTTCAATGGCACGCCGGCGGCAGTGTATTTATGTGTGCATGTTTTGTTTATATTCTTCAATAAACAGTGGCCATGGCAGTGGCGACGGCTGGAGTGGTGGTGGAGAGTTGAAGGAGATGGAGTATTTGAAGGTGTAGGGTTTAAGGATAATGTTGAATTTTTGTGATAACATTTTTAGTAGTGTGAACTAATAAATAAAACGAGGTGCGTATATCCATGCCTTTTGTTTTAAATTTGCTCGTTTTAACCAAATCGTGACTTGCGTATTTTAAGTTATTATATTACATTAATAAATTGATAATATTACACTTACATCGAATGAATTTTGTTGTTTTGTAGAAATGCAGTTTTCAGATATGATGTTAGATTTCGTGATAAACGTCACCAGACCTAACACCACTTGAATCTCAGAAAGCAGCAGCGGAAAATATAAATAAAAATAAACACAGTAAATTAATTTCAGTTCGTAAGTAATCGTACTTACGAACTTGGGTGTACAAACGCGAAAACTATATTACTTTTCAAACGTTTAACATCAATACAAAATAATAAAAAGTAATATATGAAAAATAAAACAAATTGTATCAAACTCTTGATACACAAAATACTCGTCGCCTCGGTATGATGATCTTCTTCGTTGGTTACGCAACTTCAAAGATTTTCGTGATTAAGATCGTGGCTTCAAGTCTTGTGGCAAAGTTTCTGATGATCTTCTTTGTTGATTACGCAACTTTGAAGATCTCCTTGATTTGGACCGTTGCCTCAAGAAATCTATTTTCTCGTGTTCTGCGTCAAAGATGTGTGCGTCGTCTGTCTCTATTCTCCATGTTTTCTCTTCTTGCGTCTTGGCCCTTAAATAATTAAACAAGACTCCTAATCTTGTTAAACAAGTTAAATACGTATTTAGGAAACTAAATAAAGTCCTAAACTCCAACTAAGAAAGAAATCTAGAGTCCTAAATTACTTTGTGTCCTAAGAAAGGCAAACTACAAATAAGGAATAATATATGTGAAAATAATATTCCTAACAATCTCCCCCTTTTGCCTTTCTGGACAAAACCACCAAGACGCACCAAAATGTTCAAAGACTCCCCCTAAATTAAAACTCCCCCTAAATAAATACTCATTGTTTAGAACAAACAAACCACAATCAGTGGCTCAAACTAGAAGTCGCGTCTCTACACGTTCTCCCCCTTTTTGTTCGGAAAGCAAAAGAGCCGCCAACCAGGAACCACGCAACGCCTGGAGCTGGACAATTTGGTAGTCAAGAAAGGCCAGTTGAGCACGCACAAACGGGGCAGATAAACGAACAGTGTTAGGACCGATGATGGGAACAATAGAAACACCATCACTCACAACACCAGCTCGAAAGGGCACTGGCCCCTCAAAGAAAACCAATCGGCCTATCCAATATACACGTCATCATTATCAGGCCTAAAGAACCTCGTGCCTGGATTTGGAAATCCCAAGAAAAGCTCCTCAACTTCACTCGTCAAGAACCTCGTGGAGATTGGTTCCATGTCTTCAATCTCGACGTCTTGAGACGGAGCCTCATCAGAGCTTGTAGCCAATGTAACTGGGATACTTCCAGATAAAGTGGAGGTCGAGTTTAGTGGTTGGGGAAGGAACAGGATCAACAGCAGGCGATGTTGAAATCCGTGATAAATCACCGGAACCAACATCATCAATGGGGTCAGCAGCAGGCAAGGGAGCCTTGCCCTTCTTCTTTGTGGCCCTCTTGGAAGGTCTAAGATCATGGTTAAGTATCGCATCACGGATAAGATCACGCTGGCAGGGAGCTCTAAGAATTTGCTCGGAGAGGACATCCTGTTGCAAATTCAAAAAGAAAATAAAAAACAAATGCAATTCGAGAGAGACTTTGAAGAAGTTGAGAGTTAGAAAGTTTTAATTGCTGAAAGATTAAAGAAAAGTGGAATAAAGACGGTAATAAATCCTAATTTACCAATTATCTATTTTTTAACCTACAAAAGATTTTCTTTCCATTTAAAAACCCCACTCCCCCTTAATTTAGGACATATGATCTCCTAATCAAGCAACCAAGGACCAAACCAAATCACACGTCCCTACAATTGCATAAAACTGAATTAGAGGTGGAACTTTGAACCATCACCATAGAACGTATAAAAACCGTACAAAGTGAAAAGTCCAAAATTCATATCAATCTCATATTACCTGTCCAGCACAGCCGATCACAATGCCACTGAAATAATCAAATAACTACATCCTCAAAAAAATCAAGAGACGTCAGAATAAGAAGCAAACACGAGAAATGGAACACTCAGCAATATAGGCAAATTCACAAAATATGAATGTCTTAAATTATGCCTAAAAGTATGATCTAGAAAGGTTAAAAAAAAATTCACATAAAGATTTTTAGAGATTTTGATCAGTGTTGCTTTTCATGACTGATGACATTAGACCCAACATTGCATAAGGTGAAGTCAATGAAAACAAACCCCTTAACCCAAGTTAATGACAACGTCAAAATCGCTCAATAAGATGAAATTTAAAGATCAGACCTTTAGTCTTGTTTTTCTTCATCTTTTTAAGATTTGGAGAGGATTATTATATCTTCAGCAATTGCTGTTAACACCTTTTGTTTTTGGACCTGGGAGAAAACCTGTTTCTGCGGGAAAGTTCCACAATCACCTAATCGAAGAGGTCAGTCTTTTTGTCATCACTTTTATTACAACACATGACCTTATTTCTCTTTAAATCAGATTCAATGCATTCGTATGATGTATGAAAAAGAAAAAAAAATGCATGCAAATTATACAGATGTTATGACTGATGACATCTTTGGGCGTCATAACATCAAACCCAACATGGACTAGACAATGCACATTTTGAGATCTCTTCTCAAACGAGAGAAGGTCTCTAAATCTAATGTTTTTATGAATATGTCAGCACGCTGACTGTCCGTCCCTACATGTTCAAGACTTATTAGCTTTCTCTCAACTAAGTCTTGGATGAAGTGATACCTGATGTCAATGTGTTTTATACGAGAGTGCTGAACTGGATTTTTTGAGATGTCAATCGCGCTCGTATTATCACAGAGTACGGTCAAAATACTGCTATGGAGACCGTAGTCCTCAATCATCTGGTTCATCCAAAGAAGTTGCGTACATGCACTTCCAGAAACAATGTATTCGGCTTTAAAAGCATCCTCTACATGCTTGGGCTCTATTTTGGCAGGAAACAAAGACTCTCGGAAAAGAGAACAGTTAGTTGACAAGAAAACAAACTTTACCATCGATTTTATGCGAGCTACAAGAGCAAACATCTTCTCTAAATCCGAGTCTGATTCTGGAGCAACCTGAGTTGGTGTTGGGTTCGGTGACATGTCACCAAACCCGTCACCACCTGCAACAGCAGTTTTATCCTTGATCAAACTTTCCACGATCTTGTACCTGCAGAACACATCATCAATTATTTGGTAACAATTGTCAGAGGTCCTCTGACCAGTGAGGATACGTGCATTGCCTTCATCATAGACTTCACATTTTTCACGGGTGAACTTGACATTAAAACCACCATCGCATAGTTGGCTTATGCTTATCAAGTTCACCGTTAAACCTTCCACTAGCAACACATTCTCAAGCTTTGCAATACCAGGGATATGAAGAGTTCCTTGGCCAATGATTTGACCATTTTCACCTCCACCATACTTCACCTATCCTCCTTGAAGCTTGACAATGTTGGAAAGTAGATCTTCCGAGCCGGTCATGTGTTTGGAGCAACCACTATCGAAGTACCATGCTCCTGGAACATGAGAATTCAGAGATGTATAGATCATGTTACACTTGACCTCGCTCTTTCTTACCCAAACTTGTCTGAACTTGGTGTTGCCTTTGGTGACGGAAACCCCAGTTCTGTCATGAGTCCCAACACCATGGCTGATTCTCTGAAAHGGRCTTTTCTTCCCGRTTCTCTTCCAGCAGAAGGGACGTATGTGGCCATGATCTCCACAGTGATGGCAAACATACTKCCTTCTTCTCTTCTTATGGCGCTTGACAGATTCTCGGTCGTGGCTGACTTGATGCGATTGTTGCTCCGGTTTGTAACCAATTCCATGTCTTGAAGTTTCTGGATATGACATCTCCAGAATTTCATCTAACTTCGCCTTTCCCTTGTTGAGGTTTGAAATAGTATCTTGAACTTTTTTTAGCTCAGCCCTTACTCGTTCCAGTTCTGAATCTTTTCTTGTAAGAGAGGTTTTCAACCGCGTAATGATCTTCACTTGATCATCTACCTCATGAGTAAGCTTTTCAACCTTGATCATAAGGGTCTTCACTTTTAAAACCTGATTGCCCCATTTGGCAAACAATTCATCATACTCCACGCACAATTTTTTATATTCGTCGTGAGAATCTTCAACCTCAGCATTTGGGCACAGGGTGTTGGAATTTATGTTGTGAACTCGAAAGTCGTCATCCCAGGCAACATGAGCAAAAAGTGCAGGTACTGACTCAGGTGAGTCAGAGTCGCTTCAATTTTCATCAAACTCCTTTGAAATAAGACTCTTCTTCCTTAACGTATTTGAACATTCGTTCTTGTAGTGTCCCCAACCCTTGCACTCATGGCATTGAACTTCAATACCATTGAGGATTGGAGGTCTTGGATTCCCTTGAGCGTCCATCATGTCAAATCTACAAAATAAGGATTGAAATACTTAGAGTTAAGTACCCTACTCTGGTGCCAATTGTTGTTTTGTAGAAATGCAGTTTTCAGATATGATGTTAGGTTTCGTGATAAACGTCACCAGACCTAACACCAACTGAATCTCAGAAAGCAACAGCGGAAAATATAAATAAAAATAAAYACAGTAAATTAATTTCAGTTCGTAAGTAATCGTACTTACGAACTTGGGTGTACAAACCCGAAAACTATATTACTTTTCAAACGTTTAACATCAATACAAAATAATAAAAAGTAATATATGAAAAAATAAAACAAATTGTATCAAACTCTTGATACACAAAATACTCGTCGCCTCGGTATGATGATCTTCTTCGTTGGTTACGCAACTTCAAAGATCTTCGTGATTAAGATCGTGGCTTCAAGTCTTGTGGCAAAGTTTGTGATGATCTTCTTTGTTGGTTACGCAACTTTAAAGATCTCCTTGATTTGGACCGTTGCCTCAAGAAATCTATTTTCTCGTGTTCTGCGTCAAAGATGTGTGCGTCGTCTGTCTCTATTCTCCGTGTTTTCTCTTCTTGCGTCTTGGCCCTTAAATAATTAAACAAGACTCCTAGTCTTGTTAAACAAGTTAAATACGTATTTAGGAAACTAAATAAAGTCCTAGACTCCAACTAAGAAAGAAATTTAGAGTCTTAAAATACTTTGTGTCCTAAGAAAGGCAAACTACAAATAAGGAATAATATATGTGAAAATAATATTCCTAACAAATTTACACCATCTATTTCAAATCGCTCCGTGCATCGCACGGGTTAATTACTAGTAGACTTAAAGAACTTGTTTTAAATCACTCATTTAGATAGGTTCGATTAAAGAGCTTATTTTAATTGAAAAAAAATTAAGAAGCAACAGGGGTCATCAGATGCTATTGGCTTCGAAATAAGAATTCAAGGGATTAGAGTATATTAGTATTATATTAAATTATAATTGTATTAAAACGTGAATAAACGGGACTAAGAATCGAAATTCTTCTCAATTTTGAATGTTTATTTTTATTATATTTTCTTAGGTTAATTGATAATATTTTAAAGTGTATTTTTGCTTTAGTATAATTATTATTAAGAGTAGATAAATCTTTTCAAACAAATCCACCCCCACCCCTCACTTTAATTTACATACGAATACTTTTATCCGCTTCCTATAGGATGAACTCTTATTTGCCGTTTCTACAAATTAGTTAAGGTATAAATAGGTAATGTAATTTTATGTGCTTTGACAATACACAAGTTTTCAAAGGTTTGGAGCTACTCTTCCCTGCATAAGAGAGTATAAATGGGTTGTTGAATTTTGGGAAAGGACGTGCTATCTATTATTTATTGTAGCTAGGCCATTCCATTTTGAATAATTGACATTACCCATGATAGGTTATATGAAAAAAAAAAAAAGGGATTATTTTTACTGTTTATAAAAAGTTCAAGAATGCAATTACGAAAATGTTTGATGGTGTCAGTAATTATTGTCAGTTTAACTATTATCAACGTGCAACAAATGTAAACGTCAAGAGTTGTTCATGTAATTTTCGAAGTTAGCTATTTTTTAGCGATTCGAGGGTAATTTAATAATTATCATTGTAACTTATTATGTATTTACTGAAATGGGTTAAGAAAACGCCTTCCCAACTCACAAAGAAGAAGTCATGAAATAAGAAATTATTTGTTGTCGTTGATGACAAAATTGATTTGAGGCATAAACGTTTAGGTAACGAGTTCTAGGGTTCTTGAACTTTTGCTTAAAGATGATTATAACATCCTTACCCAATTGGATGGGTTTAATGATCAGAACTCCGATCTTGGAATAGATACGAGCGATATAACCATCGATGGGTATACCCTTTAGTGCTTCATTGTCGGGTTCCTCAAATCATAATTGAGAAAATAAACTATACGATCATCATGTCCTAGATAATTCAACACTTTTCGCTCCCAGAACACAAGTACTAGTATCGGGTTCAACCACGTATCGACAAGACCTCACATATAGTGTTAATTATGTTTCAAAATTTATGCATCAACCATGCTCATCACATCTTAAAACTGTTCATCACATTTTACGTTATGTTAAAGACACTATACATCTTGGTTTGCATCTCAATTCCCACTCTACATTTGACTTAGTGCTTATTCTGATGCAGATTGGGCCGGTTGCCCGGTTACTCAACGCTCCACTACAGGCTTTTGCACATTCCTTGGCCACAATCCTATATCTCACGGTATGCAAAAAAATAAAATAACCGATAGTACCTCGATCAAGTACAAAAGCATAATATCTTGTCATGGTTCATACCACTGCTGATTTCACTTGGATGGCATTTGTTCTGTAGAGACTTTGTCTTTTTTACCCTTTTCAACAATGTAAAACTCTTTTTTACACATAAACGAACAAAACATTTTTTTTACCCATTTTGTAATATAAAAAGACCAAAATATCCCGCCCCAAAATATTAAACTGCTCGACCCAAATATTTTTAACTACTCGCCCCAAATTTTTATCGCCTCTCTCCCCAAACATACAAATCATACACCTCAAACCATTGCATTGCTTGACCCAAACAACCCTTCTCGCCCCAAAATATTAAACTGCTCGACTCAAACATTTATCACCTCTCACCCCAAACATAAAAAACACTCTCCATACCAAATATTCGTATTGCTCGACCCAAATAATATAGCTCGCCCCAAATATTTTAAATTACTCAGCCCAAATAATGCTACTCGCCCCAAACTTTAATGTTTTACAAGTAAGGACATTTTAGACTTTTTCATCCAAAAATGGTTAGAAAACATCTTTTGTTCATTAATGGGTATAAAAGAGTTTTGTCTTTCGAAAATGGGTATTTTGAGTCATTTCCTCTTGTACTTAAAGACCTTCAAACTCCAATAACATCACCTCCAGTTCTCCATTGTGACATCATTATGCCTTTCTATGACAATTAATCCAGCCTTTCATGCCCGCTACAAACATATTGAACTCGACTCTCATTTTGTTCATGGGGAAGTTGCTTCTAGTCTGCTCATCACAAAACACACCCTAACACACCTTCAAGTTGCTGGCATCTTCATAAAATCACTGCTCAAAACAATGCTTGGTTTCTTTTCGGACCAAACTATCTCTAAACCCCCGACATAGTTTGAGGACGGGTATTAGCGTCAATAATTAATCTTCAAAAATAGTATCACGTGATGTCTAGATTCCATCAATAATAATATTCTGGAAGATTTGGAAGACTCAAAACAAAAGGAAAGATTGCAGCGGTCAAGCACAAAATCAGACCCCAATTAGCGATATGAATATTAGAAAATAATTATCTTCCTTTAATGTATTTTTTGAATATAAAAAGGATTGCACTGCTCAAAACTAGAGTACATCTTGTGTTCACAATCAGCATATTTATGAAACATTCTTTTCTTCTATATTCTTCACATACGATCTAATTGTATTTCTTATCTGCTTGGAAGGATAAATTTGTCGTTCCTATAGATTACACATATAGGAACGACATAAAAAAGTCGTTCCTGTAGGTCCAGTTATCTATTGGAACGACATTTATCGTTCCTATAAATAACAATGTCGTTCCTATAAATATAATTTTCGTTCCACAGAGCATCAATTTAATGGTGCATTTTTTGGAGCGACATGTCCTTCCTATTAATAAAATGTCCTTCCAATATAACACTTACCTCATTTAATACACTCCACCTAATATTCACCTTCCCCCCACTTTTCAATATTATTTTGGTTTTGGGTACAGCTCCTTATCCTCATTTCGGTTTTGTTCTTTTCTTTCCAGCCGCCCGAAACCTTCTCCTCCTTACTAATTTCTCCTCTTCAAATTAATCTTTGAGCATAAGTAATTTCTGGTTGCTGTACCTGGAACGAATTGTCCTTCCAGAAGGTTTGGATGTCCTTCCAGAATCTCCAGTTGTTGTAATCACTCTTGAAGAAGACAAATGTAATTTAAATTTTTCTCCATACCTCCTATGTTTATATTTGTGTTATATTTCAAGAAGTTTTCAAAAAATGACAGATGAATTGGTTGTGAATCTTGCCTCATGTGTTTGTTTTGTATTATATTTCATGAAATCTTGAACAATGTTAGATAATTTTATGAAATTTTGAACATATAACTATTTCATGAGTTGGTTGTGAATCCTTTTTCTTGTGATTGGAAGGACATGTCCTTCCAGAGTATCGGTTTGTCGTTCCAAAAATTTACAATGTCGTTTATAAGTTTATTTATTAGTTATTTTAATTACATTATGACAAGGCAGGAGCAGATTCTTGTGTTTGGAAGTAATTGGAAGGACATGTCCTTCCAGAATCTTGGTTATATCGTTCCAATAGGTTGTTTGTTTTTGTATTTATTTTCGAAATAAAATAATAGAAATTTGCTAATGCACATCATATGCACACTCAAATGGAAAGGAAAATTGTAATTTTATGTATTATATTTTTTTAATATTTTTGTATTTTTTTGTGCTTTGTGGTTTTTTATTTTAATCAATCCACAATTATATGTTTATAAATAAATGTAAAATAGATGAATTTTGTAAATAATTTATAATAGAGGAGTTAAGAATTTACATAACTATTTTGATCTTTTTTCTTTTTCCAGCTTTCAAACATGGTGATGGATAAGAGATGGACGCGAATTACAAACAAAATGTCACCAGAGTTTAGGCGTGGAGTGAGCGAATTTATCAACATGTGTGGGCCTCTTGTGAATAGGATGGGATTGATTAAGTGCCCGTGCAACAAGTGTTTAAATTTGGAGTCTCTGAAGTTGGATAGCCTCATAATGTGAGTTGACAAGTTTCATCGATGGGAATGCGAGTTTCAATAACTTAAGCAACTCATTAAATGATCTATTTGTCCACTTCTCATTCACCTTGATATTCATCAACTTCACAAGAAAATTTAATGAAGAGAATGAAGATATCCCTTCATACAATTTAGTGTTCATAGCCTCGTACAAGTTATGATATTGCTCGTCAGGGCCCTCCAATACCATACTCATCATCTGGGTCCACGTCTGCCATCACATTTCTCATTTCATCCATCATTTCAAAGTCAACAGCTGACGGACCAGGTTCGTGTTCTGGTAAATGCTCTCCGTGGTGAATCCAAATATCATATGATGCATCAAACCCATACCTCTGAATATGCATCCGAACAACT
>BMAC01000129.1:2525-54308 GCA_014905375.1 Phtheirospermum japonicum
TATATAATAAATAATTAAATATATGGTTAATATATTAATATATATATATATATATATATATATAATTGTTATATATATGCGATTAATAGAAAACGTATCATGCTCGTTTGATTTTGTGGAAATCAAATTGTTTCATTTATAAAGTAATTAAAAATATTGTTTGAATTAATTGAAATTAAAATGGGCCGTCGTCAATTGAATTCGATTCAAATTCCTTTCATTTGAAAATTTTTGTTTTCCGCTGCGCGACGGCACCATCAAATCCCTCAAAGAGGTGTGCATGGAGGTAGAGATAGAGGGTGAGGAGAAAGGGTCGGAGATCGGCGTTACCCCTCTCATGTTTTGTGAAGAAGTTGTAGAGGAATGTGAGGGGGAGTCGCCTTTGGGGGCTCCAACGGCACTTGGAATTTTGAATTCACTCGCTCTTGGTGAGAATGATGAAGTTGTGCAATTTTTGAAGGATGTGGAGTTAATCGAGTCTCTTTTGCCACCACCCGATGCTTAATTGCTACTTGACCAAGTGGAGGTGGAAGAGGTAGTGGGGGATGTGGAGTTAATCGAGCCTCTCGTGCCCGATTAAGACTACTTCTAAAGTCGAGAGAGAGGTGATGATGGTCGGGGAGACAAAGGAGTACGTTGACCCGCTTTGGGACGATCACGTTTAGGTGGTCGACTACTCACTCTTCCGACCACCAAAGCAAACCCGCTCTTTTATTGGTTTGACATTCCGGCTTGCCCGACGTGCCCGCCTTGGTGACTATTGTCACCCGGTGTGTCTACTCGAGAACACCAAGACGTGGCATGATCGCCACCTCTTCTTGGATCCCGGATAGTGTTAATTATATAAATGTTCAAGCTATAGACGTTAAAGTAGCTCTTATTGGGAGGCAACCCAAAAGTGGGACACATATATGGAGGTTAAGAGAAGCTCTTTCGTCTTATATTGTTATCATACCTATTTACCTCATAGATTATGTATCTTGGATCAATTTTTGCATTAAAACACTTTTCTCGAGTTTTGATTAACCCAGTGAATATATTTAGTTACTACTGAAGTTTGAATTTACCAAAGAAATATCCCCTCTTGATTCCTGAATGTGCAATCAATAAAAAGAGCAACAAATGTCATTAGCGTGTATTGTGATTTTCATGAAAACTAGATTTTTAGTAATTAGGCAAAAAGAGGTCATTTTTGAAAGTATAAATGTTAGAGACAATCAGATTTAAAGACATTAAACTTGATCACAATCATTATATATATCGTTACATATATGGCAATGCATTTATTGAATTATTGTTTTGATTGTTTATAATTATTCGTATAGATGTTCTCGTAAGTTAATGTTGTCATTGATATGGTGAGATGTCAGTGATAGAACAACACTCTTAAAAGGCACCTACTAATGATTATCAAGATTGGGATATTGATAATATAATATATGTCGGCATGTGGTCTGCATCACATTCTTAGAGAATGCAGTTAGTCTCATGAGCGAATAATAGTTATTCGTGATGGACACATGGATACTTTAGAGAGTATTGGTAAACCCTGCTGATAAGTTATTTATTGTATGTCTATAAACTTATCAGTGTATAAAGCGTGTGATAATCCTTTGATTTGAGGCCAATACGCACCTTGTTTACTGAGTGATGTACTTTGACCATGACCAATGATTGCACTCTTTTTCGGGGTAGATATGGCTTGTGTTTGGTATATCATGATGTAAGTGAAGGTGGTAGTTGATCCAAGAAATAACTCATTCCTCGATTGGAATTTCGAGAGAGATCACTCATAATCTCTATATTAGTGATCCGAACTTTTGTGTTTCAAAATTAAAACCAATTTAAACCATGTACATCTACGTTTGAAAACAAGTTAGTTCACTCGCAAGAGAACGGGGTCACTTGTAGGTTGGCAAGTTAAACCGGGTCGATTCTCTCGAGGAGTGGAAATACGGAGTCAAGGATGTTTATTATCAATAAAACACAAGTTCTAATACTAAACACACGATCAAAGGGGTTTTTGTTCCAAAAACATCGGAAGAACTTAATTTAACAAAACTCGATGAATCTATCTTGCTTCGAGGGCGTCAACCTCTTCGCAAGAGTGGTTTAATCGATTTACGAACTCAGCAATAACTATTATACTCAATCTAAAGACCGCTCCACCAAATCTCATTCAAACAATTCATCAAACATTAGATATGCATTCACCAAGCGTTATCAAAAGGAAATTCTAATAAACAAACCACACCAATTATCCAAATCGGGATGATTCGAATCACTAAATTATCATAAAACAACCCGTAACCAAATCGTTCACATAAACGTAATCATAAACGATTCATAAGAAATATCCCAAAATGATATCACAAGATCACTATCTAACATGAATCACAAAGCTAATTTAACGTGATAAAAGTTTAGAGTTTACTAAATCGTGAGAAAACTCAATCACGATACTACGATGAATCCTTGCCAAACCCAGATATTCCAAGAAGTGAAATGAACCTCGCTGAATCTGGGAAGCTTGTCACAAACCTCCGTTTCCAGTGGTTATCACGAACCAATCGAACTTCTAAATGAATTTGCCGTAAGGGATATAAGTCAAAGGTTGAGAAAGTTGTCAATTCTCTCTTCCAATGTAAATGATCTAGTCTAGGGATGAAAGGATAAACTCGCTGAACTCTGGAAGCTTGTCACGAACCTCCAACTCCAGCGGCTAACACGAACTAATCGATCTTCTACAGATTTTTGCCGTAAGGGCTCTAAGTCAAAAGTAAGAGAAAGTTGTCAATTCTCTCTTCCAATGGTTTAGGATCCTGAAGATTTCTGAGTTTTAAAGGCTCAAGAACTATTTCGTAACTGAAGAATCCCAAAAATCTGCATTCGTAACGTACGAGTCGGATCGGATGAAAGTTTCTGTGCTCTTGTCCGGTCGGACATCACGCTTATCCGATCGGTGCATGTTTCAAAAGTCAATCCGATCGGTTATTGAGTTCATCCGGTCGGATAGGTATTCTTTTGGCTACTTCGAGCGCTCCGGGGGTTTTCAAGTGATTCAGTTGAAAGAGAAAAACAAGAAAAATGGTCCAAATGACAAATTATTGAATAAAAAGTTGAAAAGCCAAGCGAAAGGCCAAATAATGCAAAATCATGCAAAATAGCTTATTCTTGACCTAAGAAGACGGTAAAAAGACTCAAACATGACTCAAAATATGTACAAAAGTGTAATAAAAACATACGAATTATTAGGTCGACTAAAGTCATTGGGGGTGGGGGGATCAGTTTTTGGAAAACTGAAAAAAAAATGGAAACCAACCTACACCCTCATTTTCGTTTGATGTGCCTCCTACTAGGATACGGCGGTGGTGCCGTTGTCGGATCAACGGCCTGCTGGGCAGATGGCGGGGATGCACGGCGGTTGAAGGCAAGGTGGCGAACGGGCGGCGAATAGGCCAGTGATTCTCGGACTTTCAAACCTCGATACCAGCCGCTCCGATGGGAATTCCGGAAGGCTATTGCTGTAAGAAGCTTCATCTCTGATTTGTACTTTTTTGTATGCATTTTTGTTAACTTTTTGCGTTGTGTTTGCATGTGTTTTACTTGCATTTATGGGTATTAGGAGTGGCTTTGGCCTATTTTGTTAGTTTTAGGTTTTGTAGTGTTTTCTTTGTTTTTAGTAGTTTTTCTTATATTTTCTTAGTTTTTTTTCTTAGTTTTTGTTTTGATGGTCAACTTTGGTCAAAGTGGGCCCACGATAAGGTCGGAAGATAATTCAAACCCGAGACACTCATTTCCAATCCATGACATATCTTTGGTGCGAGGATCGACAAGAAATGACGAGAAATGTGGCCATTTTCATTGTCACCTCATGCATTCGCTCGGTGGATGTCTCAGTTGTCGTAATACAAGAATAACTCCAAAACCACTTGTGATATTTGCCTCCACCTTATATCATTGGAAAGATGAGAGAAATTTCTAAAACTCTTGTGTTTAAAACAATCTCAAACTTTGAATCTAAGAATGGTAAAAAGTAGTTTTAAGTGGAGACAGTTCGCCGTGGCCTCGCTTGTGGCAAGTTTTGGTGCGGAGCCCATAACTCTCGGAGGAAAATTCTAAATGACACAAATCCAACTCCAAGTGAAAACATTGATGGCTGATTCCGTAGTTGTGTCAGTCTATCGACTGGATTTCAGTCGATCGACTGCTCGGTAGTAGCTGGGGCATTTGAACAAGGCAATCAATCGACTGTACTTCCAGTCGATCGAATGCAACGCTGAGGATGTATGATTTTTGCAGAAAAAAAAAGACCATTTTTCCCATTATCTACCCATATATGATTCCCACCCATTATCCATAAAAAAACCAACCTTCCTTGGTGGTGTTGGACCTAGTCCATCTCCTCCAAGCCTCTACATTTCACTTGTCATGTAAACCCTAGTTTAAATTCTTAGCTTATGTAATTTAGTTAGCTTAAGTTGTAGTTTAGTTAGTGTTAGTTAGATTTCTTAGAAAGTGTGGGAGAAGGTGACAATCTCCTCTACTTGTGGCTCTTGGTTTGGTTTCTATCTTTTGGATCTTGTAGAAAACTTTAAGCTTTGAGTTCAATGCAATTTGGTAGTGTTCTTTCCCTTTATTATTATGCTTTGTTCTTGATTAATTGTTCTTTTTGTTGTGTTGGATATTATATTTAGTTTGTGTTGTTGTTCTTTGCATTTCAATTTCTCCTTTTAATTTTCTAGCTTGTAGTTCTTTTGTTGTTCTTGCCAAACTCCATTGTTGCATCTTCAAGCTTTTTACCCCATTTGTCCAAGCAAACCTTGGGTTTTCAAAAGACATATGGGACTTTCTTTTTTAATCAATTTGGCATTTTCCTATTTAATGCTCTTTGACTTCTCTTCAATTTCAAATGCTTTTGATTTCCCTCCATTCCTCTTTCAAGACTTGCAAGCTTTTTCAATTTGAGTAGCTTTAATTTACTTAGGGTTTTTAATTAGGATTTAATTAATATCATTAATAATTAACTTGAAGCAAGCTTTAATTTACATTTGATGCAACTAGTTTAGAAATTACGGGTTTAGGGTCAAAGTTCGTTTAGAACCATTAATCGGAGCTTGTTGAGGCTTGGGATTGACGACCCCAACACTTGGTCGACAATTTGGGATTGACAACCTCGAATCGTGGATTAAGTGCTCGGCAAAAACCGATTGGTCGTGGAGACGAACCGAACACCCTAAACCCTCATTTTCATTATTTTCATTAAAGTCTTCTTTTAAATTCAAAACTCAAATCAAACCATTGACTTAATGCTTTCTTAGTTTAGATTAGTGTAATTTCGATAAACAAGAGAGTAAGTAAAAACACCGACCGCTGATAATATCTATCCTCGAGAGACACGACTCGTGAAAACTTCCCGCTCTACAATCGACTCCGTACTATTGCGGAGACGATTTCTTAGAGTGCTAAGAAATCCTCGATTAATCTCCTCACGAGACAAAGTTTGACGCTGGTGGTGACGGCAATCGGGGCCCGAATCGCAAGCCCTAAATTTGATTTAGGGCTTGGGTAATATTTTGAGAATTTCATATAGTTTTGGACTTGATTGTAATTTTAGAGATTTTTAAAATCATAGAATTGCCCTAAGTTTCTCAAAAACTTCGAGGCTACCCAAGACCTTTCAGAAATTGCGTTCTGACCCTAGAGACTTTTTAGAAAATTATTTTAAGCCAAAGATTTTTCGACAATTGCATAAAGGACCCTAAAACTTTCAGAAAATTGTTAAGGGCATGTTTGGCTATGGAAAATTTTTATAAAAAAAATGGTATTTTCGCTAAAAATCTTTTAAATTATATTAGAAATTAATTTTAAACTTAAGATTTGATTAATTTCTAAATTAGAGCAGTTTTAAAATTATTTAGAAATAAGAGTTAAATCTCGAATTTAATAATTTATAAATTTAAACCTTTTAAACTAATTTAGGAATTGGATTAATTTTGGAACTTAATTTTTCTATATTTAAATAATTAACCCATGATTATTATTATATTATCACATTATTTGATAATGTGAATTAAATTAAAATTTTGAGTTTTAATTTAATTATGGAATTGTTCCTCTACTTGTAATAATTGTCTATGTGACTCGTATATTACTTTTTAGTATAGAGTCTGCATTTATTGTCTGGGTAGGCGGCGCCCAGTATTTGTCGAACCGTTTGCTTACAAACTATGGGTAGGCGGTGCCCAGTATTTTGTCGAACCGTTTGATTATAAATCACGGGTAGGCGGTGCCCAATAATTGTTTAATGTTCATTGGGATCTAGTTAATTGTTAAACCCCGATAAATGTTCCCAATAAAATATGAGTCTCATCTTGGATGAACGCGCTGTCCATTACAATTGGGTGAGTACGAAACCTTTTTCGTCCATGAGTATTTGCACCCTAGTGCTTGCTTCGGTCGACGAGGTTAAGGCTTGCTCATAGATGCATATGTTTGCGATCGTGTAATGAGATTGACTTACTTAGTTCTCTATTTTTTTCCTAGCGTCGGAATCAACTAAGAGCGTAAGATCGGATTAGATCCGATCGAACAAGAGTTATAATTGTCTATAATTGGTTTGGAGACCTACCAGTTATGCTATTTTGTTCATCAACCCTAGCAGAAGCTGCAATAGTATCAATATGGATCTTGTCTCACTATGATCATATTTAATATGAGTCCGTATTCTACCGTGGGGTCTTAGAGTATGTTAAAATAGTGGGAGATAATTATTAAAGTCCTTGTTAATTAGCCCGTAATTATGATTGTGGGAATTAGAATTAGAGTTTTCATTCCCGCTCTATGTATTTTCTCCACAATAGTTAATTTGTCGAATTTATCATTGAAATGTTTGGTTGAAACGAACAAGTTAACTGGACCAAACTTTATGGATTGGTTGCGCAATCTGAGTTTATAGTTCTAAGATAGGAAAAGATTGAGTATGTGTTGAACACACCTGTTCCTGAGATTTCTAATATGGATTCTCCTGAATATGCCAAGTTTGACATGGATATTCATGGGAAATATAAGGATGATACAACTTCGGCATAGTGTGTCATGCTAACTCCGATGACGACAGACTTGTAGAGGCAGCATGAACACATCATTTGAAGAGTCTCTATGCTTCGCAAACTCAAACTATGGAGTATGAGCTTCTAATAAATCTCTTTAAGTGCAAACTTCATAATGGGGGCAAGGTGTCTAAGAAGGTTTTGAAGATGATAGGGTTGATTAAGAGGTTGGCTTCGATTGGAACGAACCTGCCTGAAAATATCTTAGTCAACTTGATCTTGAATTCGTGTTTTGCATGTAATTGTGGTGTTTTTCTCTTGTTTTTAAGTCGGGTTTTATATTGGTTTTATGAAAATAAAGCAATTAAACTAACTAAACTAAACTAGGAAATGAGATTGTTGGTAGGTGGTTAGAGTCCGGGTTTTAAAAGCACGATTTGTCTTTCTTAACTCGAGCCTTGGTGAAGTGACGCTTATCATTTGCGCATTTATATAGTTGAGTCGTTTTTATGTCTTTTGTGTCTTTATTACATTGTTGAGCAATCACCATATGCTTGGAAGTTTGAATAGTATACTTGTCAGGTTTTTACATGTTTATGCCCTCTTGTGCAAAGAGTTGAATTTTGTGCTTCGTCCAAAACTCGCCTATATATATATATATAATCAACATTTACTCATCAAAAGATTGCAACATTCTAAAATCTCTTTTGATTTTGTTTCCAAAAACCCGATGCAGACTAGTGAGTAGCCTTGTGTGAATTATCGGTTTTGCTTGCATTTTTATGGAAATTGCATTGAGGTGGCTTGATTTTGCTCGTACATGATTGAATTTGGAAATGACCTCGAGGCACCTATATCACCTTATTCCGTCTATATCCAAATATATAAGCTACTTAAAAATCCCAAATGAGCCCCCTTGAGCCTATGCCCCGTTTCTTGTTAGCCCAACTCAATTTTAGCTCTTATATCTTCATAAATTGTGAGGTGAGAGTGTATATTGTGAGTTGACTAGAAATGTGAGGGAATCAGTAGTGGGTTTCGAGTTTTGAGTTGCTTATACGAAAAAAATATTAAAAAAAAAGAAGAGAATAAAACTCCAACACAAATAATGAAAAGTGATAAAGCGTGTGTTCAAGCAAAAAGCTTAATTCAAAAAGGCTAAGTTTGGTAAAAAGAAACAAATTCAAAAAGCTTCTAAGTGTTGTGAAATAAAGTCGGAAAAGTGTGTGAGTGTACAAAAGGGTTTCGAACGAAAGTTTGGTGATTTGGGGAAGGGTGAAGCGATTTTAAGCTTCGGTCTTTAGAAGTTAGGATTTTGTGAGTTATTGATCACGTTTGATCGTGTGTTAGCCACTATATACATATATTTCATACCTTACCAAAGAGCCAACATTACAACCCGAAATAAAAACCTCTTTCGATTCTTGTTTGGTCATGTACAATGGGTGATTTTGAGTTTCTAATTTGTGAAATATTGACGAGATGCATGCATTATCCGACTCGAGCGTATACACGTCCCATATAACAAACACTTGAGCGAATTGAACGAACACCCTCAAAATTCCATTTGTGAAGAAGTCATCGATTTGGTTTTCATTTTGAGAAAGAGTAATACGAGCAATGCTTGACGATAACGAGTTTATGTTGATACTTTCATCATATTAAATAGGATAAGCACAAGGATTTTTGTTTTTACATAATGTTCATTGCATGCACATTCTCGATTCTCTTCGTTGTTCGAGGACGAACAAACCGATAAGTGTGGGGTGGTTGTTTTGCATGTAATTGTGGTGTTTTTATCATGTTTTTAAGTCGGGTTTTATATTTGTTTTAGCGGTTTTTGAGTCGATTAGTTAAGTTATTAGGTTAATTCTCTCGTTTTATTGTTTTTCATGTTTCCTTTTGATTTTATACTTAATTTGATTTAATGGGTTTAATTAATTTGAGGGTTGGTGTAATTCTTGGGTTTTTATGTTCAAAATTCCTATTTTATAGGTGATTAACACGAATTTATCTTGATTTTTATTAGTATTTTAGTTAGTTTTTGTTATTGATTTTGGTATAAGTTGGATAGATTAGGCATATTTTTGTATTTTTGTGTCTCTAGCTTATTTTATCATGTTTTAATCATAATTAATTAATTTTATGTTTAATTTAGGTATTTTGAAGTATTTTGGTCTGGAGATGGTCGAGTGTGGGCTTACGAGTGGAGTTTTAGCGAAATCGGGCCTCGATTTGAAGTATTACGGCTGACACTGGGTACGTTCAGTGTCTGAGTCCGACGCTGCCGAGAAGCGTGCGCCACGCCCGACCATCCTTCCAAAGCCTGCCGACAGCGGCCGACAGCACCCGCCCAGTGCCAAGCCGTCTCGGCCAATGTCGAGCCATTTTGCAAAATTACTGAGCCAATCGAGCCCAACTCGACCCATTTACACCTAATTAAACCTATTATAAATAGAACCTTACTCTCATTTTGTAAAAAACACCTCCTCCCAACCCAAGATTGGGTTTGGGATTATTTTCTCTCTAGTTCTTAGATTTTAATTTCAAGCAATTCCTTGGATTTGTAAGCCTAAGAAGAATTCAAGTACTCCCTGGATTTTACTTTGTTGCAATTTAATTCAAGCTTTTGGATTCTCTCTTTAATTTAAGTAAACTTTCTTTTATTTTCATGCTTTGTTCTTCAATTTCATGCATGTTCTTAATTTTATGCTTTTTGCCTTAGCTCCTTGATTTCTTGTTAGATCTCATGAATCGTCCATGGAATCTAGATGAGTGACACGTCTAGATTATAGATCGAGTCTTGGATCTTTTTTATTTTGAGTATTTTACATGCTTTATTTAGGATTTTATTTTCATGCATTGTTTTATGCTTAATCCTAGATCTATGCTTTGTTGCTTGTTAATTCTCGTAAAGTTTTAAACTTTGACGTCAATTTTTATTGCTCTTTCTATTCATGCTTTCTATTTTTATCAATTTGCATTATTCAAGTTTTTATGGTCATGCAAGCATGGTTGTACCTTGAGCTTTCATGCTTGTACTTGGTGAAACATTGCTTGTTTTTGCTTAATTTTCATTGTTGCTTGCATTTTCATATTCGAGGCATCCGACCAACTTGCAATTTCATTTCCTAGTTTAGTTTAGTTAGTTTAATTGCTTTATTTTCATTTTCCTTTTATTTCTTCAAGCTACAAACACTTTGATTCATCAATTGAATCGATTTCCGATAATATCAAGCCAAATGAACCTTTATTTCCAAAACCACTAAAACTACTACTTCAATTCGCTTCCTAGTTCATTTGAAAACTTCATTGCAAATAATATGAACAACATGAAAGTGAAGCTTCCCGAGCTTCATAACATGCTTAAGACATATGATCCTTCCACCTCAAAGGGCAAAGCTGTACTCATTGTGAGTACATCTGATCTAACCTGAAAGATAAGAAAAATCAGAAGAAGAAAATTAAGGTTGGGCCTAAGCCTACGGCTTTGAAGCCAAAAGGAGGTGCTCATAAGAAGTCAAAATTGGCTAAAGATGTGTGCTTATATTGCAAAGAAATGGACATTGGAAGAGAGACTGTGAGAAGTTGAAAACATTATATATTTTCAGCTCCTCAGGTATGTTTGTCATTGAGATAAATATGTCTATTAATAAATCTCACTGTTGGGTATTTGATACCGGATGTGGCTCGCACATTTGTAAAAATGTGCAGGGGCTTAAGAGACAGCAGGATGGTTAGACCGGGGGAGGTTTGCTTGCGCGTGGGAAATGGAGCAAAGGTTGCTGCCGAGTGTGTAGGGACTTATAGATTAGATTTACCCTCGAGTCATTGACTTCATTTATATAATTATTATTTTGTCCCATAGATTACCAAGAATATTATTTCCATTTCGATGTTAGACACCGAAGGGTTTTCCTTCCATTCTGCTAATAATTATTTATTTACGCATAATGGTGTTGTTTATGGATCTTGTGAATGATTTATATGTTCTTGATTGTAGTCGTGACATTCTCAATGTGCAAAATAAACGTATAAAGTTAAGTAATATGAATAATCCCACCTATTTATGGCATTATAGGCTTGGTACATAAATGAAATAAGAATCGCAAGGTTAAGAAAGTTAGACTACTTAACACCATCTGATTTTGAGGCTTATGGACAATGTGAATCTTGTCTCAAAGGAAAAATGACCAACAAGCCCTTTTCTGGGAAAGACATACGAGCAAAAGAGGTGCTTGAGCTGGTTCATACTGATGTATGCGGACCTTTCCCTACTCAAGTTAGAGGCGGTTATTCACACTTCATTACTTTTACTGATGACTTCTCTAGGTTTGGACATGAGTATCTTTTGAAGCACAAGTCACAGGCTTTTGAGAAGTTTAAGGAGTTTAAGTTAGAAGTAGAGAAACAAGTTGAAAAGAGTATTAAAACTCTTCGATCGGATTGAGGAGGAGGATACCTGAGTAAAGAGTTTCTCGATTACTTAAAACTTCATGGAGTCCAATCGCAATGGATGCCTCCTGCAACACCACAAATGAATGGTGTTTTTGAAAGGAGAAATCGAACCTTATCAGATATGGTTAGATCCATGATGAGTTTCTACGATATTCCGACATACCTATGGGGGTATGGTTTACAGAACTCAATCTATATTTTGAATAGAGTTCCATCGAAGTCAGTAGATAAAACTCATAATGAGTTATGGCATGGCAAGAAGTCAGCACTTACGCACATGCGAATCTGGGGTTGCCCTGCATATGTAAAGAAGATGCTTACTATCAAGTTGGAATACAAAAGTGAGAAATTTTATTTTTTGGGTTATCCTAAAGAAACACGAGGATACCATTTCTATCTTCCTAGAGAACATAAGGTCATTGTTTCCAGGCAAGCGACTTTCCTTGAGGAAGACTATGTCTACAAGGAAAGGAGTCAAAATAAGGTAGAACTTGAAGAAATTTAAGAACCACAAAGTGACATGAAGGTTGAAAACTTATCTAATGACGTAGATGAGAATTCAGTGGGAGCTTATGGTCATTCCTATGGTGAAGATTTGTCACTTAGAGGACAATCTTTAGCCAGTGGGAGCATTAATAGAATTGATGCAGTAAGACCTAGCAATGGTTGCACAACTCCCTCCTCGGGAAGTTCATGTTGATGAAACTTCTAAGGGATCTCAAAATGCTGGACCATCCATCATAGAAGAACCTTCTCATGATCAGAACATTCAAATCACTCAAACGCATGATAACCAACTTCGTAAGTCTACTAGGATTCATCGGCAACCGAAAAGACTAAACCTCCTTGTAGAGGGTCAAGGTGATGTGGAAATTTCGGACGATGATAAACCTGGAACATATACTGAGGCTATTTTAGACATTGACTCAAAGAGGTGGCTTGAATCCATGAAATCAGAAATGGACTCGATGTACACAAATCAAGTTTGGAACTTGGTCGACTTGTCAGTTGGGGTTAGACCCATTGGATGCAAATGGATCTTCAAGAAGAAGATAGATGCAAATGGTAAGGTACATACCTACAAGGCTAGGTTGGTAGCAAAAGGTTATAGTCAACGAGAAGGAATTGACTATGATGAAACCTTTTCTCTAGTTGCGAAAATAAAGTCCATTAGGATTTTACTCGCTATAGCTGCATACAATGATTACCATATTTGGCATATGTATGTTAAAACCACTTTCCTCAATGGTGAATTAACTGAGGAAGTGTATATGATACAACCAGAGGGTTTTACATCTGAATCGAAACCCAAAGCGGTATGCAAGCTACAAAAGTATATTTATGGACTTAAACAAGCTTCTAGAAATTGGAATATTTGTTTTGACAAATCAATAAAATCATTTGATTTTGTTAGAAACAAAGAAGATCCATGTGTTTAAAGTAAACGCCCTGGAGGTAGTATTATTTTTATTATTATATTGTTGATGACATATTGATAATTGGAAATGATAACCTTGTCATGCAATCAGTAAAAGATTGGTTGTCCAGCACCTTCATGATGAAGGACTTGAGTGAAGCCTGTTATATTATTAGAATTAGGATCTACCGGGATAGACCTAATAGAATATTGGGGCTTTCACAGTCCATGTACATAGATAAAGTTTTAAGACGATTCTCAATGGAGAATTCCAACAAGGGATATATTCCAATGAGTCATGGTATCAAGTTATCAAAAAAGGATGGTCCTTCTACTGATAAGGAACTTGAGCGCGTGAAAAGGACCCCATATGCTTTAGAAATAGGATCTATCATGTATACTATGATTTGCACAAGTCCAGATGTGGCTCATGAACTTAGCATGTGTTTTTCATGTAATTGTGGTGTTTTTCTCGTGTTTTTAATTAGAGTTTAATGTTGTTTATATTAGTTTTGAGTCGAGTTTCTTTAGGTTATTAGGTTGTTTTCTTGTTTTATTATTTTGAGCCTTATGTATACGATATTGGTGATGTTTATGTGATTCTTAGGTTTTTAAGTTCAGAATTCATATTTTGTAGGTAGCTTAATGAATTAGATTCGTGCCAAGACGTGCCGGCATGCGCATAGGTTTGAGCCAAGGCATTGAGGCCCAGAATCCGTGCCAAAACGAGAAAATTGACCCAAAAGCAGCCCAAATCGACTACAAGATCAGTCGATCAACTGACATGCCAGTCGTTTGACTGAAAGCAACCCAAATCGACTGCTCAACAAAGGCTGGGACGTTGGAGCAGTAGGGCAGTCGATCAACTGCCAACCTGTCGATAGACTGAAACGCTATTAATCGATTGCCTCGCAGGAAAGTCCGGGATTTTTGGCGTTTTTGACTATTTTGCCCCTGTGAACCCTTATATAAACCCCACATCTTTCCCAAACAAAGGAATCCAATGTGTTAAAATGGTTATAATCGGCCGGTTAATTAACCGGTGGTTAATAACCGTCGGTTAGTTTAACCAGTTTTTGGTTAACCGTAACCTAACCGGCTGAGAATCAGTTAAGGTTACGGTTAAACCGGTTAACCGAACCGGCGGTTAACCGAAAAACCAGTGGTTAACCGCCAGTTTTTTTTAAAGCAGTCGATCGACTGCTGGATCAATTGAAGGACAGTGAGTTTTGGTTTTGGGAAGGCAGTCGATCATTTAGTCGATCGACTGCGTAGCAGTCGATTTTTTTTTTTTGGGAAAAAATAAGTTTAAAAAAAATAAGGACTTGATTTTAATTCTAATATTAAAAATTAAAATTTTAACTTTTAATATTAGAATTAACTTGTCTACGTATCCTCGTAAAGGAATCAAAGTCCACGTAGTTCGAGTTTATTTTGTTTGAAAAAAATAAGTTAAAAAAGAAAAGGACTTGAATTTAATTCTAATATTAAAAATTAAAATTAAATTTTAACTTGTAATATTAGAATTAAATTGCCTACGTATCCTCGAAAAGGAATCAAAGTCCACGTAGTTCTTTTACTTACCTCGCTTACCTACTTACCTATTCGTCGTTGTGGTTGCTTCCCGAAGTGGTATCGTAATAGTCGCTCTCTTCTCCTTCATCCAATTTCATTTCTTGTTCTCGTTTTTCGGCTTTCACTCAATCGTTCATCAACATTTGATTTTCAAGATTTTTGGATGTTAACATTGACCGACGCTCATCTAATATGTAGCCTCCCGTGCTGAAGGCATGTTCAACAGAAACTATCGAAATAGGAACAACAAGGACCTCCTTGGCGATCCTAGAGAGAGTGGGAAGAATACTAGCCACTTTTGACCAAAACTGCACAAGATCATTAGTAACAACATCGGGTTTTTTTGGAACCGATGTCGGTTCAAAAATTTCTAAATAACTATCTAATTCCATTGACCGACTAGCACTAGCCCTTTGCTGTTTTCGTTTAGTATCTTCAAGCAATCTCATATATAGGGCTAGAGCTCCTCGAGGGTCGTTGGGTCTTGTAGAAGTGACGGGGGAAGGGGAAGGGGACACATTAACATCACTAGAAGATGAAGATTGATCGTAATCATTAAAAGTTTCAATTAAAAGTAGTTGTGCTTGGTGAGCAACACTAAGAAGGCTAGGAATTGGTAGTCCACAAGATTCTTAAAAAGGTGTTAATGCATCGTAATAAATTTTAAGTACTAATTCAGAAACACATCGGGAATGTAATGAAAATATTTGACCCATTTATTCAACATCTCCTCGATAACTTCACCTAATTCAGAGTTATCGAGTAAAGCACTACAAACAAGTATTATTTGAATACAGTGATCAACCAGTATTGAGGAGGTAGGATAATAAACACCGGATAAAGCCACGGTGTCATCGTTAAAGTTTTTAAAAGAGATATCATATTATAACAATCATCCCACATATGCGAAAACAAAGCTAAATCGACATCTTCATTATTAAGAAAAGTACAAAATGCATCTCTATATTCAAATGTATCATTAAGTAATTTATAAGTAGAGTTCCAACAATTTGACACATCTAATGAAAATTTTTTTGGATGCAATTAATTGGCCTTGCAAAATCTAGTTGATCTCAGCCATTGATTTTCACCGGCTAATTCACAGACTAGTCGATCGACTATAGACCAGTCGATCGACTTGCAGTCGATCGACTAGTCACTTTAAAAAAAAAACCGGTTAACCGCCGGTTAACAACGGCGGTTAAGGTTAACAGTTTGGTTAATCATAACCTAACTGCCGGGAACCAGTTGACGGTTACGGTTTTAACCGTGACCACCGGTCAATGGTTAACCCTAATCGGTCAACGCGGTTACAACCGGCGGTTATCCGCCAACCGCCAACCGCATCAACATGTCTAGAATCCACTCTCCTCCCAACTCTTGCATGGGTTTTGGATTTATTCTCTCTCTCTAGTTTTTAGATTTAATCTCAATCTTTTCCTTGGGTTTGTAAGCTCAAGAAGAATTCAAGTCATCACTTGGATTTTATTTGCTCTGTAATCTCATTCAAGTTTTTGGATTCTCTTTCTTAATTGAAGTAAGTTTTTCATTATTTTCTTCTTTGTTCTTCAGTTTCAAGCTTGTTCTTCAATTTATGCATTTTGCCTTAGTCTTAGACTTATTGTTAGATTTTTGATTTGGTTATGGAATCTAGGTGAGTGACACACCTTGATTATAGATCGGATCCTTGATCGTTTTTATTTTAAGTATTTCATATGATTTATTTTGGTGTTTATTTTCATGCATGGTTTTATGTTGAATCCTAAATCTACTCTTCACTTTTAGTTATTTTTCGAGAAGTTTTTAACTTTCACGTCAACTTTTATTGGTCTTTCCATTGGTGCTTTTGATTTTTATAGATTCGCATTATTTAAGTTTTCATGATCATGCAATCATAGTTGTACTTTGTTATTTCTTCGCTTTTTATTGCTTATTTTGATTATTGCTTGCAGTTTCAATATGGCACACGCACGAGGCATCCAAAATACTTGCATTTGCATTTCATAGTTCATCATAGATAGTCGTAGTTTCTCATATAGTTTCGTAATTTTCCATTTATTTTTGCTTTCCTTCATTTTATTTTAGTTTCATAAAGGTAAAACTCATTGATCCCTACAATCGCATTGAATTCCGATAATACCAAGCCACATGAACCTTATCTATATACTATAACCACAAAATCCTTCTCTTCAGCATGACTGACAGATTTCAGCTTAATCCTGGGGAAGAACACTGGAGAACAGTCAAGAGTATTCTTAAGTATCTTAGAAGAACTAAAGAATATCTCTTAGTCTAAGGTGGACAAAAGGAACTGACAGTTACTGCTTACACCGATACTAGTTTCCAAACAGACCATGATGACAATAAGTCATAATCTGATATGCCATTTCATGCTTGGGTTGGGAGGAGGTGTCTTTACAAAACGAGAGTAGTCTCCTATTAATACTAGGTTTAAATGGGCCAAATTAGCCAAAAAGGCTTGTATTTCCTTGGTTTGACTAAAATTGACCCGTGTTGACCTTCATAGCCACTTGGCTAGCCTTTTGGCACATTTTGGCTCGAGGTGGCTCGACCATGGCTGAGCCTGGGCTGGGGGGGGGCACGCGCATGGGCGCTGGAATAGGCATTGGTGGGCGCCGCTTTAGGCATGAGAATAGGCAAGTGATGGCGTGCTTTTGGGAGCTAAGTTGGGTGCTGTGCTGGGCGACGCTGGGCAAGGTGTTGGGCAAAGCACTGGGTGCCTAAACGGGCGCGGGATTGGACAAGGATGAGAACTACCGGGCTGGCAAAGCGCTGGGTGAGAAACTGGGCAAGGTTAGGCAAGGCTAGGCCACCATTCCAGAATGTTAGCCATTTTGGAGCTTGCTCTTGGCACCGAATTGGGCATGCAAATGGGCAAGGCTGGGTTTGAGTTTTGGGCTCCATGCTTTTAGCTTGGATTCAAATCCTTAAGCCATGATTTGTACATATTTGTATGTGGTTTTGGTGTATTTTTTCATTGCGTTTTGTGTATTTTGTCGGGTTTTAGGTTTCTATTCTTCTTGTTTCTCTTGTTTTTAGTATTTTTCGTTTCTTATCTCATTTTATGTTTTTCTCCTTTATTTTATAAGTAATAGTCTAATTATATTTATTTTCTCTTTCATCTTTGAGACGACGAAGATTGGACGAGCAATGTGCTGAGCTGACACTGGGTTAACCAGTGTCCGAGTCCTGCCGACGCCCGTAGCTAGCGCTCGTATTGACGCCGGGAGCCGCCCACATCGACCGCCGCACCCATCGACGCTCCTGCGCCTCAAGCCGATGAAACTCTCTGTGAGCGCTGAAAACTGCCCTGTCAATCGACTTACTATGCGCCAACACCAGCAAGCCACACGCGTTAATGCCGAGACTTGGCAAGCGTCGACGCCGAGCCTGGCACGCGTCGATCGATGCCTTCGGTAGTTTAGTGGTTATTTTCAGGAAAACTTATAAAAATCTGTCTTTTTCTTCATAATGTGTGCTGGAACTTGGGGGAAAGTTCAGAAATCATAGAGACCCCTCGGTTCTTGCCCACTTTTGATTACACGCATGATTCGGGTTGTAGAGTTGAAGATCGCAAGTTCAAGTCTTCGTCTCCTCATTTGTTCTTCGTCTTTGTGTTACTTTTCAGTTCTTAACTTTAGTTTCTTATATTTTAGATGTTAGATAGATTAGTTCGTAGTTTGTAGTTTAAATTTCTAGTTTGAACATCGTTACTTTCTTGCTTTTAATTCGTATTTCGTATTAGTTTGCTTATGAATGTTCTCGTTAGATTAGTTGTTCATTTTTAATATCGATCATGTTCATATTTTTGTTGAAATTCTATTTTTGAATATGTTAATGCTTGTCGGCTAGAATTTATTGGTCTAGTGCCTAGGGCCATTTAGAGCCATCGGGATTCACAACCCTAATCCTGAAGATGATTCTAGCGCACCAGAACCCTCGCTTTCTTAATCGTTTTAAAGGCTTTTTGATTTTATTTAATTGTCGTAGATGTTAGAAACTCCCAAACAATATTTGATCATGTGTTTAGTTTAGTCATTTTCTTCGTTTTCTCGTTCGTAAAACCAAAAACCGGAATAACTTCCGATTAGTCTTCCTTGTGATTCGAATCGAGTCCAACTTACCGCCTACAGATGATCCGTTCTCTTGCGGATGAGCTTTTTATTTTTTTTAAATAAAAAGTAGGTGTAAAAAGTTCGATTCAAAATTTGGCGCCGTTACCGGGGAAGGCTAAAGGTCGTCGATTTTTGGTGTTTGCTCTTAGTGACTTTGTTAGTGTGCTTATTGTTTGTTTGTGTTAGTATTCATTTTTTATTTTTGTTTTTGTTATTTTTGTACTTTCTGGTGCATTTAATCTCATTTTTTGAGTGTTGTGCTTTGTAGCCACATTTTTGAAAACTCAAGATTATTTTGATTGAAGATGGAAAACTATCAAGCTAGTTCGCCATATGATGACCCTTACGCTCCAACTTTTGATTGTCAAGTCCCTCCATCGTATTATGACACGTATGCTCCGAGCGGTCAAGAATGAGCCCATACTTTTGATTATTCTGGCCCATGTCCTTCATATTGCTGTAATTCGAGCATGGATACTTACGCACCATCTTGTGGCTATTATGATCCGGGTTTTGATGATTCTTACCCGAGTGCTGACTCGTATGCTCCACCATTTCAAGATTTATATTCTTCGAGCTACGACATTTACACTCCACCCACCTCTCATGAATATACTTCGAGCGGCGATCTTTACGCCATAGCTTCTCAAGATTTGTCCATATCCTTTTTCTCGGAATTCGAATCTTATATAACCAGGATTTCGGATTGGGTTCAACGGATGGAAGAACGCATGGATCGCTTCGAGATTCAATTAGAGAAACTTGTTAAACAGGTGTATGGGCTTGACCAACCTTGTCATGAGGAGATGCCCATCGTTGATGTGGAAGATTCCATCTTGGTTGAGGATAGTTCGAGCTCTGATGATCTTTTGAAAGATGTGTGCAAGGAGGTGGAGTTGACGGGTGAGAAGAAAGAGTCGGAGGAAGGCATTACCGCTTCCGTGCGGTTTGATGATGAAGTTGTGCCAGTTTTGGAGAAGTGTGAAACTATTGAATCACATTTTGAACCACCCGAAGCTTTGTTGAAAATTGATTTTGAGGTGGTAGACGAGATAGTCGAGAAGGTGCCCGATCACCCCATGCTACAATTGCCCTTTGATATCTTTGTGGTGATCGATTCCTCGCGGTTCCGACCTCCAAAGCTAGTTGGAGTGTTCTGCATCTCAGGACGTGTGCTTTTTGTGCCCGCCTTGGTGATTATCATCGCCAATTCTTGCTTTTAGAGAATACCAAGGCGTGGCACGATCGTTATTTATTTTTAGACCCGGGATGACATCGACCGTAGACGTCATCAAGCTAAAGACGTTAATCAAGCGCTTCTTGGGAGGCAACCCAAGCCTTTTAACTTTATATGTTTTTGTGTGTTTTTGTTCTTGTTGTTTCAGGTCCCTTTCATAATTAAGTCCCATTGGACAATTTTCGACACCCGACTCTTCACCAAAAGTGCGAATTCATGGACGTTTCTCTCTTTCTCTTCCTTTTACCATACCTTGCTTAATTTTTGGTTTTATACAATGTGGACATTGTATGGTTTAAGTGTGGGGGGGTTGTCCTTTGGTTAGTAATTGTTCGTATGCTTGCTTGTGGTTGATTTGAGTTGTGTGTATTGATATTGACTGGAACCTTAACGAAGTGACGTGGTTAGATGCTTTGGTTAGTATATTTAGACTTCCGTTCGAATAATAGTGTAATTGTGGGGAATGAAGTGTAAAGAATCTATGAAGTGTTTTGTTATCTGTTCTATTCTTGTTTCGTTCCAAAGAGTCGAATACTCTCTACTAGCCCCGTTTTTCGATCCCCTCTATAGGATTTTATGTAATTTTTATTTTTATTTTTAGAGATGTTAAAACTCCACGTGCAAAGTTGAAAAATGTTATCAGTTGCACTTAGCAACGTAAGGTCGGAGTCAATGAACTCTCGTTTGTAATTTATGTAATTATGTTCGTTTAGTACCTCATCTTTATGAGTACTAATATAAAAAAATAAAAAAGAAAAGAAAAAGAAAGAATAAGTACAAGAAGAGAAAACCTTGTGCAAGTTAAGCTCGTATTTTTGTTTTTGTTTTATTTATTAGATTATATTGTTAAAGAGGTGTATAGATGAATGGGCTAGTCGGGTGATGACTTGGCGGTTTGTTCAGGGATAGACTTTGGCCGAGGCATGGATGGGTGACGTACATGGAGGTTAACTCATTACTTTTAGGTGTTCGGAAGGTAGTCTAAGTCTTTTATCTCAACGTATTTTTCATCCTTTTAGTTGGGTTATCAGCCGATTTAATGCATTAACTTCTTGAATTATTTGGATACATTAGTAATTAAGTCATCTGGTAATTAGTTTTTCCTTGTCTACGTCTAGACTAGGTTTTGCTTGAGGACAAGCAAAAAGCTAAGTGTGGGGGAGTTGATTTGTACATATTTGTATGTGATTTTCGTGTGTTTTTGCATTGCGTTTTGTGTGTTTTGTCGGGTTTTAGGTTTGACGCCCGCAGCTAGCGCTAACGTCGACGCCGGGAGCCGCCCGCGTCGACCGACGCACCCATCGATGCTCCTGCGCCTCAAGCCGATGAAACTCTCTGTGAGCGTCGACAACTGCCTTGTCGACCGACGTACTATGCGCCGACACCAGCAAGCCACATGCGTCGATGCCGAGACCTGGCAAGCATCGACGCCGAGACTGGCACGCGTCGATCGACGCCTTTGGCAGTTTAGCGGTTATTTTTGGGAAAACTTATAAAAAAACCCATCTTTTTCTTCATAATGTGTGCTGGAACTTGGGGAAAGTTCAGAAATTGTAGAGACCCCTCGGTTCTTGCCCCCTTTCGATTACACGCATGATTCGGGTTGAAGAGTTGAAGATCATAAGTTCATGTCTTCGTCTCCCCATTTGTTCTTCGACCTTGTGTTACTTTTCGGTTCTTAAACTTTAGTTTCTTAGATTTTAGATATTAGATAGATTAGTTCGTAGTTTGTAGTTTAATATTCTAGTTTGAACATCATTACTTTCTTGCTTTTAATTTGTATTTCGCATTCGTTTCCTTATGAATATTCTCGTTAGATTAGTTGTTCATTTTTAATGTCGATCATGTTCATGTTTTCGTTGAAATTCTATTTTTTGAATATGTTAATGCTTCTCGGTTAGAATTTATCAGTCTGATGCCTATGGCCATTTAAAGCCGTCGGGATTGACAACCCTGATCGTGAAGATGATTCTGGCGCACTAGAACCCTCGCTTTCTTAATCGTTTTAAATGCTTTTGATTTTATTTAATTATCGTAGATGTTAGAAACTCCCAAATCATATTTGATCGTGTGTTTAGTTTAGTCATTTTCTTCATTTTCTCGTTCGTAAAACCAAACACCGAAATAACTTCTGATTAGTTTTCCTTGTGATTCGACTCGAGTCCAACTTACCGCCTACAACTGCTCCGTTCTCTTGCGGACGAGCTTTTTAAGATCGATTCAAGCCACCTATTAAATGAGAGTTTTAAATGTCAAAACACAAGAATTACACCAAACCTCAAATTTATTGAAGCCATTTAACCCAATTAAATATAAAATTAACAAGAAACACGAAAAACAACAAAACGAGAAAACAAACGAATAACCTAATGAAACTCGACTAAAAACTACTAAAATCAACATAAAAATCTAATTAAAAACATGAGAAAAACACCACAATTACATGTAAAACAATGACAATAAGTCATAATCTGATATGCCTACATTTTCAATGATAGGGTAGTAAGTTGGAATGGTTCCAAGCAAACTATTGCCGCTGATTCGGTAAATCGAAGTTGAGTACATTGCTGCATAAGAGACAGCTAAAGAAGCTGTCTCGATAAACAAGTTCTTAATGAATTATGGGTAGTTCCTAGCATCAATATCGTTGTATTGTGACAACATTGGTGCTATTGCACGAGCAAAGGAAATGAGATTCACGAACAGTAACAAGCATGTACTAAGACGCTACCACTTTGATTTGGGAGATAGTGGAGATAGGAGAAATTAAAATAGATTGTTCTCAAAGCTATCATGTTCTGGGTAACATGATAAGCATTTCGTAAACCTAATTATTGGATATATATGTGCTTGACTTTTGGCCAAGTGGGAGATTGAAAGTATAAATGTCCTAGAGACAATCATATTTAAAGACATTATACTTGATCACAATTATTTATATATATTGTTATATATATGACAATTCATTTATTGTTTTGATTTTTTGTAATTATTCGTATAAATGTTCTCGTGAGTTAATGTTGTCATTGATATAGTGAGATGTCAGTAATAGAACATTACTCATAAAAGGCCCCGACTAATGGTTATCGAGATTGAGATATTGATAATATAATATATGACGGCATGTGGTCTGCATCACATTCTTAGAGAATGCAGTTTGTCTCACGACTATGAATAATAGTTATTCGTGATGGATACGTGGATACTCTAGAGAGTATTGCGAAACCCTACTGATAATTTATTTATTGTATGTCTATAAACTTATCAGTGTATAAAGCGTGTGATAATCCTTTGACTTGAGGTCAATGCGCACCTTGTTTACTGAGTGATGTACTTTGACCATGACCAATGCTTGCACTCCTTCTCGGGGTAGATATGGCTTGTGTTGGGTACATCATGATGTAAATGAAGGTGGTAGTTGAGCCAAGAAATAATTCATTCCTCGATTGGAATTTCGAGAGAGATCACTCATAATCTCTATATTAGGTCGACTAAAGTCATTGACCAATGCAAGAGACATATTCAATATAGTAGTTGAGTATGGTCTAGTTGTCGACTAAAGTCATTGGTCAATGCAAGAGACATATTCAATATAGTAGTTGAGTATGGTCTAGTTGTCGACTAATAAAGATGAGATAAATTTATTAATCCATTGAGATAGACACTTGGATAAATCTTAAGCTTAATCGAGTGATTCGGAATGAAAGAAATTTTACCAAAGTTTTGTATAAAGGTTATAATTCGCTGAGTTCAAGTGAATGTGCTTTATATATTGAGTTCGTCCAACTAAGCCGTCTAGGAGTTTTGTTTGGATCATCATTAGATTGATTTCATATATAAAGTCCTATAGGGTCACACTATATGCGATTAGTTTTTCGACTTAAGAGTGTGTCAAGAAAGTGATAAATATTCAACATGGAATTTGAATATTTAATTGTTATTAATTTTGATGTTAGTTTCTATTTGATAGATATTATTTAATTAAACTAAATTGGATTTTTATATAATTATCTATGTTATATTAATAAAGGTACTCGGGCCAAAACTATTTTGGGCCCATGTCTTGGATAGTCCAATCTTTTTCAGGATTAGGGTTCTCTTATGTAACTAGTATAAATATAACATAAAGTCGGAAGTTGACTAGAAAGAGAGTTTTTTGAAAACATCATAACAAATCCTGATTTTGAGATTGTGGAGTTCTTGAGCTTTCGTGAGATTTCCTAGTTTTCTTCACGATAGTAATACACTGAAGTTGGATCTTGCATTAGGAGGATTAATTGTGTGGATATCTTTGTATTGAACTTGGATGTGGACTTACTGTAAGGGTTTCATGTTTTTATCTCATTTATTTATCATATAAATATATTCTTTCACATGATGGATCTGTTTGATCTAATAAAATTTTAAAACTTCCACTGGACAAGCATAGTGTTCGTCTCTACAAATTCCAACAATTTTTCCAAACATCCCAGACATCTCGTATTTCACCAAACAAAGTGGCACCAAAAGTAAAGCGGAACTACGTATCAGGTATCAGGTAACATGTATTCACTGTTGTAAATTGTATTTAATCAATTTAATGGTATAGAAAAAATTTGTGTTAACGAATTGTATAGGCTCGATCTACGTGTCGTGTAATTAATCGTAGCATTTTGAATTTCTCAAATCCAATTATTGGTGAGTGAGAAATGATGCTTGGAAGTTGAACGGTTGCTTAAGTGCAATTTTGTGCATCCCACATTGAATGTTAATCAATGTGTAAGGGAGTTTAAAAATGATTACATTTCATTAGTGGGCATCAAGTGGGCCAGTGGGTGTTGTGGACTTTTTATGAACAAAGCTCACGCGGGCTCTTGGACTTGGGTTCGCCCGTCCGCCTTCGGTGAAGCCGATGGTGGAGCCGAGCAGATCCGAGCCCGGACCCGAACCCGGTCCTGGGTCTTTTGGGCAATTGGTCCGAATTGGCTGGTCCGATTGAGGTGGTTCGTGTGGGGGGTCCTGGTTCAACCCAGGCTTCCTTTTTGAATGTACACGCACCTGAGAAGCTTTTGAACTCCTGAACATTACGAAGACGGCTAGCACTTTTCACCTGACCGTTCAGACGTTTCCAAACGTTCGAATTCAACTTGCAATGCATGTGCACGCTGAACATGTCCAGGTTCATGCTGCCAGATGACTGCCTGTTTGAATGACTTAATGACGCCTTTAAAGACGTCATTAAGCTGGATGTTACCTCCTGCTGGAACCCCTATAAAAGGGTGAGTACTCCTTCATAATACACACACAAAAATTCACCCGAATATCCTGAAAAATCTGAGAACTCCCAACATACTGCATACACATTTTCTGCATCTTTCTTTACGTAGTTCAGTCCATTTTCTATCCAGTTCACCGCAGCTCTTGTATTTACGATGCTGTAATACCAGAGATGAAGTCGTTTCATCTTTGGGGACGAATAGCCAAAACCGAAGGGCACTACCGTGGCTATTTCGTCTTGCAGACAGAGTTCTTAGCTCGACTCGACTTGATACTTTCTTTCTGGTTTAGTTTTTCCAGTTTCTTGTGATTTTACAGAAAGTTCCCTGTTTTTGCTATTTGTAATTTCCAACAATCGCAAGACGAAATATTTTGTAATCTTTAATCTACTATTTTAACATCCATAACTGGAAAAATGTCAACCTCCAGCACTCTGATCAGTTCGACCGCTCCTGCCGTTACCTCCACCATTTCGGCAAAGACCACTGCCCCTGCAGTAACGAACACCACGATGATTGTCGCTTCTACGCCAAACATGAGGCATGCTGACTTCCTCCTCAACCAAGGGACTATCGACACCCTGTTGGAGACACTTTCAAGGGGCTTCTCGGCAACCAACCCAAACTCAATCACAGCTTCAGCTGCTGGACCGTTCCCTTATGGGATGGAGACTTCGGTCCAAACTGTGTCAGCTTCGACTGTGATCCATCCTTCTGGGATGACAGAAACTACAGTTCCAAGTATGTTTTCAGCCACTGCTTCGGCCGCTAGATCATTCCCTTATGATATGGGGACTTCGGTCAAGAATACGTCAGCTTCGGCTGGAATCCATCATTCTGGGATGTCGGAAACTTCAGTTCCAAACATGTTCGCAATGGCTCCGCCGACATACTCACATGTTTCAGCTATCCATTCAATGGGTACGATGGGGACTTTTGTTCCAACTATGACCGCTCCGGTGCACTCCTCACGAATCATGCCCGCCGCGGAAAAGCCTCCAAAATTCAATGGAGAAGGCTTTAAGAGGTGGCAACAAAAGATGTTGTTCTACCTCACGATGCTTGGCTTCGCTAACTTCGTGAAGGAAGACGAATCACCTACTCCGGATGAGTCCGAGACCAGTTTCACTGTTCGTGCCGCCTACAATAATTGGCACAACGACGACTATATGTGTAAAGGCTTTCTCTTAAGTAGCCTAGAAGATAGTCTGAGTAACGTTTACTCGGATGTAAAGACGTCCAAGAAGATCTGGGAGGCACTTGAAAAGAAGTACACTTCCGACGAGGCTGAAACTAGGAAATTTGTAGTCACGAATTTCATGGACTACAAGATGGTTGATTCTCACCCGGTTATGGAACAAGTTCAAAAATTCCAAATGCTAGTGAATGATGTCCACGCCGAGGGGATGGTACTTCCTGATGCTTTCACGGCTGCTGCCATGATTGATAAGCTTCCTCCAAACTGGAAAGACTTCAAGACGTATCTCAAGCACAAGCGAAAGGCGATGTCTCTTGAAGATGTTATCCGGGAGGTACGAATTGAGTCCAAAGTTCGAGTTCAGTACAAGAATTTGAAAATTTCGAATGAACATCGGGTGAACCTGCTTGAACGAGGAGATAACTCGAAGAAGAGGCTGCGTCCTGGCAACTCTAAGCCGAAAGCTCCTTCTTCTCAGAAGTTCAGCGGTAACTGCTTCAGTTGTGGCAAACCTGGACACAGGTCTAAGGACTGTCGCAAGCTAAAGAAAAAGAAGGCCAATCTGAGTGCCCACTTAGCCGATAAAGAGCTAACTAGTGATGATCTTATTGCGGTTATCATTGAGGAAGCCAACATGGTCGATAACCGTGGTCAATGGTTCATCGACACTGCTGCAACCGCCCATGTGTGTGCAGACCGAAGCTTGTTCTCCAAATACCATCCCTGTGAGGGAAGAAAGTTGAACGTGGGGAACCAAGCTTCTTCGCAAGTTGCAGGCATTGGTTCGGTTGTCCTCAAAATGACCTCCGGCAAGGAGATCACTATGAGTGAGGTGCTGCATGTTCTGGACATCCGGAAGAATTTAGTCTCTGGATCAATACTAGTTAGTCGTGGTTTTAAACTTGTATTTGAGGCTAATAAGTTTGTTTTGTCTAAGTTTGGAACACCTCTGGGTAAGGGTTACCTTACAGATGGACTGTTCAAACTCAATGTAACGGCTATACGCCCAAAACCTATCATTAATAAAATTGCTTCTGATTCCTCTTACTTGGATGTGTGCTCCAGTTTATGGCATTTTAGATTAGGCCACGTTAATCTAAATGCAATAAAACGATTGTCAAATCTCAATTTTCTTAAAGTAAATGAATTTGTTAATAAAAGTAAGTGTGAAATTTGTGTAGAAGTAAAAATGACAAACTTACCGTTTAAATCGGTAGAAAGGAGCATGACACCTCTAGAATTAATTCACACGGATGTATGTGATTTGAAGTTTGTGCAAGCGAGAGGGGGAAAAAATTATTTTATTACTTTTATTGACGATTGCACAAGGTATTGTTACCTTTATCTTTTGAGAGGTAAAGATGAGGCTATTCAAGCTTTTAAGAACTTCAAGAGTGAAGCCAAAAATCAACTTAACTGCAAAATCAAATCTATCCGAAGTGATAGAGGAGGGGAATACGTAGCTCCGTATGAGGAGTTACGCAACGAAAGTGGCATAATTCATCAAACTACAGCTCCGTATGCACCTCAATCGAATGGAGTTTCAGAATGCAAGAATCGTACTTTGAAAGAGATGATGAATGCGTTGTTGATTAGTTCTGGGTTACCTCAGAACATGTGGGGGGAAGCTGTTTTAACAGCTAACTATATCCTCAATAAAATTCCACTTAAAGGAAGGGACGAAACTCCCTATGAGTTGTGGAAAGGAAGGAAACCTTCTTACAAATACCTCAAAGTGTGGAGGTTTTTAGCGAAGGTAGAAGTGCCTCTACCAAAGCAGGTGACAATCGGACCCAAAACGGTTGATTGTATTTTTATTGGCTATGCACTAAATAGTAGCGCCTATCGATTTATAATTTATAGGTCAGATGTTCCGGACATGAATGTCGGAACTACTATTGAGTCAAGGAATGCAATATTCTTTGAAGATATCTATCCTTGTAAGGATAAAGATGCATCCAGTTCAAACAATGGTAATGCTGAAGGAAATACAAGTCAAGAACTTGTGGGGGTTGAACCTAAGTCTCGTAAAAGACCTGGTTCAGAACTTGAAGCTCTAACTCCTAGACGGAGCACTTGAGCTAAAGTTGCTAAGGATTTTAGTCCCGACTATGTGGTTTTTCTCTTGGATGAAGAAACAAATTCACTGAAAGAAGCTTTCTCATGGACTGATAGTTCGTTTTGGAAGGAATATGTACAGAGCGAGATCGATTCGATCATGCAGAACCATACGTGGATTCTAACTGATTTACCTGAAGGTTGTAAGCCTTTAGGGAGTAAATGGATTTTGAAATGAAAGTTCAGAGCTGATGGATCAATCGATAAGTATAAAGCTCGTTTGGTTGTGAAAGAATTTCTCCAGAAGGAGGGATATGATTTCTTTGATACATACTCTCTTGTGATGGGAATTACCTCTATCCGGGTGCTTCTAGCGATTGCTGCTTTGCACAATCTTGAGATTCATCAAATGGATGTAAAAAATAGCTTTTCTAAATGGGCATTTAGAAGAGGAAATCTATATGGAACAACCTGAAGGTTTTGTAAAACCTGGACAAGAAAGAAAGGTGTGCAAAATGGTTAAGTCTTTGTATGGCTTGAAACAAGCACCTTTATAATGGCACTTGAAATTTGACGAAGTGATGATGTCAAATGGGTTCAAGATAAAAGAGTGCGACAAGTGTGTCTACATTAAGAAAAATAATGACTGATTTGTTATAGTAAGTCTTTTTGTAGATGATATGTTAATCATGGGTAGCAACCTACAAGTGATTAATGAGACGAAGCTCATGCTAAAAAGGAATTCTGACATGAAGGATCTGGGAGTTGCTGACACTATTCTTGGCATAAGAATCATAAGAAGTTCAGATGGAATTGTATTATCACAATCTCATTACATTGAGAAAGTGATCAAGAAATTCAATGTACACGATAGTCTTTAAGCAAAGACACCTATGGAACTCTACGTTCACTTGAGTAAGAACAGAGGTAATCCTGTTGCTCAGAAGGACTATGCTAGGATCATTGGATGTCTGATGTACATCTCTAACTGTACAAGACCTGATCTAGCTTACTCGGTAAACAAATTGAATCGATATACAAGCAATCCAAGTAGAGAACACTGGAAAGCGCTTGTGAGAGTTGTGAAATACTTAAAGTATACTCTGAACTTTGGGTTACACTATGGTAGATACCCCAGGATACTTGAAGGTTACTGTGATACAAACTGGATATCCGACTCAAAGGACTCACTGACAACAAGTGGGTATGTGTTTGTAATTAGGGGAGGAGCTGTTTCTTGGAGATCCACTAAACAAACATGTATAGCCCGATCCACCATGGAGTCTGAGTTTATTGCTTTGGATAAAGCAGGTGAAGAAGCAGAATGGCTTCGTAACTTTTTGGAAGATATTCCATGTTGGGAGAAACCCGTGCCGCCGGTTATGCTTCACTGCGATAGTCAAGCTACTATTGGAAGGGCAAAAAGTGGTTTGTATAACGGTAAGTCTCGACATATTCATCGAAGACATAACACCGTAAGACATCTGTTATCGAGAGGGATTATCTCAGTTGACTACGTAAGGTCGGTAGATAATCTAGCGGATCCATTCACTAAAAACATAGCTCGAGATCAGATGTATAAGTTGCTTGGAGGAATGAGAGTGAAATCCACATCTTAAAGATGATTGTAGTGGAAACCCAACCATGATGAGTGGAGATCCCACAAACTTGGTTCAATGGAAAAACTAAACTATAAAAGTCTTGGTAAGTAAAACTCTACGACCCTATTCCTTAACGGCAAAAGTAGAGTTTTTTAATCTGTCATGTGGTGAGGATAAATCTCTGATTTTTAATGATTCTTGTGCAGGTCTTTGACTTGAGTACGACAGAATACTTGTTTAAGAATCACCTATGTAAGCGAGAAGTGAGGGCCGCTTCTACTGAATATTTACGAATCCAAAAAAGTTGTCCATGGCCAAAAACGAACACAAACGTGAGAACGGAAGAATTATGAGAACTTAGTGGGTTGGTACTATTTTCTAGTATACACAAAGGGGAATAGTTCAAGAATTATGTTTACTAATCTGCTGGTATGCTCGGTAGTATTAACTAAGTAGGGTTAAAGGCCACAAACCACCTATCCCTATTCTCTATTGTCTCTTAAGGACTGAGCTATGTATTTGCATTCATGTTTTTTCATTTTTGGAGTTTCTCACTTATATGGGGGATTGTTGTAAATTGTATTTAATCAATTTAATGGTACATCAAAAATTCGTGTTAACGAATTGTATAGGCTCGATCTACGTATCGTGTAGTTAATCGTAGCATTCTGAATTTCTCAAATCCAATTATTGGTGAGTGAGAAATAATGCTTCTAACTTGAACGGTTGCTTAAGTGAAATTTCGTGTATCCCACATTGAATGTTAATCAATGTGGAAGGGAGTTTTAAAATGATTACATTTCATTAGTGGACATCAAGTGGGCCAGTGGGTGTTGTGGACTTTGTGTGAATAAAGCTCACGCGGGCTCTTGGACTTGGGTTCGCTCGTCCGCCTTCGGAGGAGCCTAGCGAAACTGAGCCCGAGCCCGAGCCCGGACCCGGACCTTGGTCCTGGGTCCTGGGTCCTAGGCCTGGGACTTGGGTCTTGGGCAATTGGTCCGAATTGGCTGGTCCGTATGGGGGGTCCTGGTTCAACCCAAGCTTCCTTTTTGAACGTACACGCACCTGAGAAGCTTTTGAACTCTTGACCATTACGAAAACGGCTAGCACTTTTCACCTGACTGTTCAGACGTTTCCAAAACGTTCGAATTCAACATGCAATGGATGTGCACGCTGAACCTGTCCAGGTTCATGCTGCTAGATGACTGCCTGTTTGAATGACTTAGTGATGCCTTTAAAGACGTCATTAAGCTAGCTGTTACCTCCTGCTGGAACCCCTATAAAAGGTTGAGGACTCCTTCATAATACACACACGAAAATTCACCTGAATCTCCTGAAAAATCTGAGAACTCCCAGCATACTGCATACACATTTTATGCATCTTTCTTTACGTAGTTCAGTCCATTTTCTATCCAGTTCACCGCAACTCTGGTATTTACGGTGTTGTAATACCAGAGACGAAGTCGTTTTATTTTTGGGGACGAATAGCCAAAATCGAAGGGCACTACCGCGGCTATTTCGTCTTGCGGACAGAGTTCTTAATTTGAATCGGCTTGATACTTTCTTTCTGTTTTAGTTTTTCCAGTTTCTTGTGATTTTACAGACAGTTCCCTGTTTGTGCTATTTGTAATTTCCAACATTTACATTAAAAGTGGATCAAAACAATAACCATATGCATATAAGAAGGGGTCAATAATGATCACAAAGGACCTAGCGAGCCGTGATAACTAGCTTGACAACTATAGCTGAAATTAGAAGCTACAAAGGTGATCTTGACATATTGCCTGCTATTATATTCACCAAAGCAGGTAAGTAACTTGATTCTCATAACGAATCAAATAATCTTAAAATAATTGTATGCCAATTCAGCTTCAAATGGAGGGAGATTACCGACACCAAGATCATCTTCCGTGAAATAAAATGAACAAATGCCAACACAAGGATCATCTCCCATGAAACAAAATGAGCAAAATGTCCACATTACCGACCTATAACGAACAGTTTTCAATCTATGGTACTATTCACTTTAATTACAAGTCAACAAACTTTCAGCAATTCAGAAGAAGTAGTAGCAAGACAAGTCTATGAGCCCTGGATTGGTATCTAGCAATTCATTTGATATAAAAACAGTTGGGTATTGTTGACAAACACTCGTGTCAAACCATCAAAATGGGGTAAAATGTAGAATCCGTCTGTTAGCTTTCTGAACTTTGCAAAAATGATCCTCTAAATACAGGGGTGGCAAATTTGAACCTTCAATTAAATTTTTGTCATACATTTAGTCCGATTTGGAGAAAATTACCAAAAGAACAATGGTCAAATATAAAGCGGGTGGCAAATTTGGTCCACCAATTAAAAAAAAAACTCGCACATTAGTCCAAATTTTGGGATCATGTGTGTGTCACGTGCAATTTTCTGACAAGAATATCAATTCCAGGTGAAATTGAACTAAATTTACGACAAAAATTTAATGGCAAACACTTGTGTTAGGCCAGATTGACGGTTCATGACCCGTTAGGCCATCTGACCCGATACTGTAATTTATTGGTTTTTGTACTATGATATATTTTTTGTACTTGAAAGTATTGATTTTTCATAAATTTCTAACCCGTGATATGATGTTGTGGTTTTTATACTATTATGTATTGGTTTTTCACTATAATGTATTGACTTTTGTACTATGTATTGATATGAAATTTTAACCTAACAGATGATCCGTTAGTCCGTCCTAACAAGAGTGATGCACAAATTTAATTGGTATACTAAATCTGTCATTCCCTATATTCAGTGAATCTTTTTTGCCAAATTCAAAAAGTGTACAAATTCTACATTTCAGCCCATCAAAATGTATGTCCCTAAAAGGGAACCCGAATGTGTTCCCTTTCTATTTTTTTTTTTTTTTTAATTTTCAGTTCTTTTAACTTTTATTGTTGTTTTTTCTCGTGTGTGTTAATATTTTAGGGTATTTTCTATTTTTTAGGTATTAGTTTCTGTATTTTCCCTTTCAGAGGGCTGGAGGATCAAATTTAGTTATTCTAGTTTTGTGTGTGTTTTTTTGTCCTTTTTTTTTTTTTTTTTTGGAGTTTCCTAATTTTGGGTGTGTTTTTTATGAGACTCGGTCCAACGTGGAGAGTGCAATCACCCTATAACTATACGATTTTTATAATTAACATGCTGGATCTGATTTTAAGTTATTTCTTGTCATAACAACCCTTACTTTTAATCAAATTATTTTTTTGTAAAATTTAAATATATTCAACCTTTTTTTTTCCACAGCATAAATCTAACTCTTTAACCCACAAATAGTTAATTTTATTTACTTATATAGTTTTCATATTATTTATGTGGGTTTCAATTAATACATTGTTATACCATCAACCAAAAATATAATAGGAAATATGAAAGATTTTAGTATGAATTAACTATTTGTCAAAGCTGGCACAAAGAGTAGAAAAATAAACCAAAACCAGAAAATATGTTTGTGGGCTGGGCTTTTTGAAAATATGTTTGCTATTTAATGCAACGTGGTCATCACCACCCAGAATAGGAAATTCTGATGCGTGGCGTAGCCGGAGACAGGGCAGGGCCGGCCCTGGAGCAGAACAGCCTGGGCTCCTGCCAGGCCCCAATATATTTATGGGCACCAACCCAATAATAGTCCATATATATATATATATATATATATATATATATATATATATATAAAGAAAGAAATGGTGAGTCAGAGCAAAAGGAGACCATCTTTTTCTTGATGGGAGCCGCAAGTTATGAAAAAAAAAAAAGCAACATAGAGCTTTTGAAAAGCAAGCGGTATATAAATACAATTAGTGTGGTTTCGTCAACAAGTAATTGATGAGCGACAATTTAGGTATATTTTTATTTTTATGTATTATGCAATTATAGCGTGTCCTTCATCTCCTTTATATCTTCTTATTATACTTTTCCTTTTACACGTTAACCTATTGAGAGTGATCGACAAACAAGCCTCCTTAACCAAAGCAACAATTATACAATTTTCGTACGTCAAAAATCCGTCTGCGCTGTAAGTTTGAAAAATTAGTTTTTCACATTTCAATCGTCGGATCGCTCTCCACTTTTTACAGAACCTTCAATACCTGTCGAATAACATTTCGAATGGTGGGGATTAGATTCTGAGTTACGAGTAAATATATATAATTCTCGAACAAAGCAAATTATATTTTTGAAATTATATGTGCAGCGTTTTTAAAAACAAGATTCCGCAAGATCGAACTGTTAGATCAAGCCACAATTTGGGTATATTATTCCGAATATATACAAGTTAAATCTGAATGGTGGAGATTTGAATATAATGTCTAAAGAATCCTATAATGAATATTGAACAGAGCTGATCCTGTTTCCCGAAACTGTCCGCCCAATTTTTTTAAAATTAAATTATGCACAATCTAACCGTTGGATGAAGCTGTATTTTGGATATAATATTTACAAGATAAATTGCTTAAATATGTACGGTGGAGATCGGATTTGAATGTCTATGTCATCCCTTTTGCAAAACCAAAATTAGGAAAGAATCGTGTCTTTCCTTCAAGGTAACTCGAATTACCCAATATTTATTAAATGCAACTAATAAATATTTGTTTATATGGATATATGTCATGGTATGTATTATTGTGCACAAAGCATGTATATCTATATATGTTACCTGTGATTATATATGCATGTGATGTTATGTACAATATTGACAAACATGAAATTTTGCAATACTTTAATGATATTCATAGAGTACATGCTTTTAGATGATATCTTATTTAGAAATTGTAATTAAATTTATATACATGATTAGATGAGAGATTGATCATGATTTTTTCAATATGTTTAGTTAATCATGAACTTCGATGAATTGATAGATTCATGTATGTTGATAATTCTCTTCAAACTGATTTTATAAGCTACTTTCAATATATGTATCATTGATTGTGCATTTTCATATTTTCATGATATCATATTTTCATGATAATGAAAGTTCATTATCTAAAGAAATTGATTGAACTAACTCAATCTAAATACAGTTTAATATACTCAAAAAAAATTGATTACTATCATCACTGGTTTGATGTGAAAACTAGAAGAACTACAATTCCACTATAATATCATCCACCAACCCAACTGACAAAGAATTGTCAAACTAAACCAAATTCAGTTCTCTAATGAATTTGAGAATTTATAGACCCAATCTTATGTTGGATTATATTTAGTTACAAACTTTCAATGAACTTTGAGATATGCTCTAAATGAGTATATTGGGAATTTTATGAAACACTTCTTCCAAGCCTAAGAATTTAATGAAAAGAAATTTATTTGCTTGCTAAAAGGGGTCAATGACTTTGAAATATTGCAACTCAAGACTTGTCTTACCATATGTGGAAAAGAAAGTCACTGTAAATGACAATAAATAGTTGAGAGATACGATCTCACTTTATTTTTTTTTCACTTGAGCAAACATACCGATGCACTTATATAATATTAATTATGATAGTAAGTCATTGAGAGACATGACATTATTTTTCATAATACCAATGTTAGACCTCCAGATAAAGAAATTTCCTGAGGCTAAGCAGGATCGATATGAATATTGGAAATAACCTCAAAGCAAAGGGGAAAAGACATGTTGGTCTTAAAGTTTATTTTGAGTTAGATTTATGTGATGTGGCCGGATTTAAATTAATTATTATTTTTGGCTTATTGGTAAATTTTCAATTTCATTCTGAAGCATTGAGTTTATTTACCATTGATTCGTACGTATTTGTTACGAATCTGTACATAATCGAATCTTATTTAAGTCTATTTATTATCTTTTCGGGTTAAGATTAGGTTAAATTGCATTATTTTGTACTCTATGCATTCTTGCTTAACTTTCCGACTTGTTGATCACTAATCGCTCCAAACGAGAGTAATTCTCTATTTTTCTCATATAGCTAGAGCGTTCGGTGGATCCAAAAAGCAAAGAGGTCGTGTATATCTCCGATCGGACTGACTAGTGAAGAGCACACCGGCCGGACGAACTAGCGCATCGATCGAAGCCGCGGGTAGAAGCCTTCGTCTGATCGGATAAGACCTACTTCCGATCGGACACTACTGCAGAACAACTATATAAAGGCGGTTATTTTTTAGTTTTAACGGCGGTTTTGGAACCGCCTTTAAATCCACCGCCGTAAATTTTTACGGCGGTTGTCCAAAAACCGCCTTAGAAAGTTAGGCTTTTTACGGCGGTTTTTGAAAATACCTTCTAAAAAGTCTGTTTTCAGAACGGATATTTAACAGCGGTTCTTGAAAAATACCTTCTAGAAAGTAGTAAAAAACTTTAAAAAAAAATTAAATGAAAGCAGGTGCGCCAAAATAATGAAAGCAAGAACTTTACATCAAGCATAAGGCGCCAATAATATGTATTCCAAACAGCATTCCAGGTTTTCAATATTTACAAATCAAGCAAAAGGAAGCAGCTCATAATTGTTCAAAATCACCAGAAACATTCAAAAAGTAACAAGAAAATAATCAAATTCACTTACAAACAAAAGATACTAAGCTGAAATACCTCAACCAAAACTATGTATTTAATAAGGCCAAATTCACTCAAAAAAGGTGACTAGTCCTTAACTTTATCCAATAACGACCATCCAGTGGGCACAAAAGCGACAAACCTAAATACTCAAAGACCAGCTCAGAATCAAGAGTAGACAACATTTACCTGGGAAACAAGATTTAATTTCAGTCAATTAGCACATAAACTTAAAAACTATCTCTTACAAACTTATAAGATTGCGAAAAAACATAAATAAATCAATCTGCTATATGAAAGTACAAGAGCAATGGAAGCAAAAATTTTGACTGAAAAATCCTCGAGCTCTTTTACTTTCTTACTTGAATTAGTCAGGAGGAACTCAAGTTCCAGTATTTTTTTCTGCAGCTTTTCTTCAGTTTCCCCGGCCTTGGCTTCCAATTGAAACATATCCTCTTCAAAGGACTTTTTGGATAATGCGAGTTCTTCGTTCAATGACAAAAGTTGACTCTCACAACTATCCTTTTCTTTCCTCAGTTTAACTAAATCCTGCTTTTCAAACTTCGTCTCCTCCTCGATTTTTGTCTTCTCAGCCTGCCACGGACATAAATATTGAAGGACCAAATAAAAAACTAGAAAAATCTTCAAGCAACACATATTTATTAAAGATTTATTTTCTTCATTAAAAAACAACCTCTGAATTCAACTCCCAAACTTGTACCCTCATAATTTTCAAAAGAACACATTCCATACATTGATTACAGCTTTAATATCTTCAGTAAGAAATTTACCTTTACTTGCTGAAGCTGATTCATGACAACCTGCACAAAATTAAAACTTTAACATGATAAATAAAGGGGTTTTAAAAAAAAAAGTCCACATTCACAGTCCACATAATCACCATCATACCTCTATTTCTTCACCAGTTCCCGTTGCAAGAGTTTCTAATGCTGTAATTTTCAAATGATACCTGTCTTCCCGAGATTTGTACAGATTGCTTTGCTGCAATAAAATCAAAATAGAGAGTCAAAAAATTGATATTAAAATGAAACTCAATTGCAGATAATGCGTTACCTTCTTCATATTGTTTATGTGTTTCGAAACCCGCTGCTCAATTTCTTGCACAACTAATTTCAGCACGGATGCAACACGCTAAGTGAAAAACAAAATGTCACAGGTTAACAATGACATTATATCAAGCTCCAACTGCATCGTGATAATATTTCATTGTCACGTACCATAGTTACATCCCCATTTTTCTTCTCAATGCTTTCTTCCAGAATTCTATTGACAACACTGAAAAGTGAATGCGTGCAGGCACTCTTCATAAAAAGCCCAGCTCAAAGCATAAGAACCTCTCAAGAGTAAGAAAATGACCAATGGAATTTATTTTATTATTCTTTTTATGTTTCTGGGATAGGTACCTCTAAATTACCCAATTTCATCAACTCTGTCATCTTAGAAGCCGGGACATCCCCAAAATGCCCACGCTTTGCTTGAATGACATCAGCGAAATTATTCCCTGCACGATGAAACAATGCGACATTCAGATAGTAGCTAAAAGAATAGATATCACAAGAACACATTTTTAAAACGTCTACATAATAGATGGTTTTACCTCCAGCGAAACAATTAAAAGCTTCTATTCTTCCCGGAAAAATGCCATTACGAGCTTCACTCTCCCCATTTTCAGTGACATGTACATCTGGCTCTGGATCCATTATAAATTTGAGAAGCTCCTGCAAAGTCCAACAATGGGCACAAAACTGAAAGTTGAAAATTCAAAATAAAGTTTATTATTAGTCAAACGGTTATCAAATAAACCAAAATATAATTGGAAGTTATTAAACCACGCTTAAAGAAATGCCAAATATGGATAGTGACGCCAGATTTTCCCAGGAAAGGAAACTAAACCAAAGAGGGAATGAATAAAAGATTTGTATCAATTGGAAATAAATCTTCGTATTCATAAGAACAATGATCAAAGACAATTCCAGTTTAGGATAAAATTTACTGGTTGAGTTTTAAGGTAGATTTTTACCAAAAGTCGATGACAGAAGTATTGCCTCGATAGGAAATTACAGTAAAAGAAAGAAGTAAATAGATTTATAAGAATGGTTGGAAGGAGCCACGATTTTGGGCAGAAGGATAACATTCATCATTTAGCTAGCATTTTGAAGAATTAAAATTCATTTATTGTTAGCAAGCACAACCAAAAGCCACATTGATTTTAATTGCAAGAGATTACTCATGTAATTTTAGCTAGAAAATTGCATTGCAAGTTTTCAAGCTTTCCTGATTTAAAATAATAAATCGACCCAATGCGTCTGGCTTATATTATAGGACCACCTAAGTTTTTGTGTGTTCTTTATGGCTTCAAATGCACACAGACCTAGAATGCAGTTTTTTTCAACCTCAATACTCTATCAAAAGACTTGCTTAAAAATTAATGCCAAAATTATCCAAGTTCACAAAGCTTTCAATTGAACGACTATCCAAAATAAATCGAACCAAACACTAATAAAACCGTTCCATCTATTTCAGAACGTAGTGATATTCTTCTTCCCTGGTACGTTTCCAGGAGTACAATTTATCACTAGAGCACTAAACAATTCACATAAACCTTATATATTTGATATATCAGCCAGCACAATTATCCATTCAAGAATTACTAAAACAGTAATAGTCCAATGTTCTTGCATAATTAATAAACAAGAAATATCACTGGAATTTGTGTTTCTTCAAGAAATCTGCTCCTTTTTCTTCTTCCTGAAAACGTACACGTCACTCTCCTCGTACGCGTACTCCGGATGCAAATGCTCATGAGGAATTTTCTCCACATCAAACACGTCCACACACATTTCCCAAAATAGCTTATGCGCCTTCGGCGACCTCAATTGGTACCCCATCAATATGACGCCGTCGTCCGCCACCAGCATCTGCATCGATTTGATCAGCGGTGCCTCCGTGTCCTCCAGATAAACCACATCTTCCGCGATCACGAGATCGAACGGCGGCTTCAGTGACATTACTTGTGCCTCGTTCCCCCAGTACAGCCGCGCGATTTTTAGGTTTTTCTTCAGCGCCGGCTTGTTGCGCTTCAGGTTGTACTTCAGCACCGGCATGACGGGGTCTATGTCGGTCAGTAAGACATCGTGGAGGCCGAGAAGATAGAGCCCATGGCGGCGGCTCCGCAGCCTGCTCCTAGCTCCACCCCACGCTTGTGAGCGAGAGTGTTTTAGGGTTTCTCCCATATCTTTTTATTTATATTTATTTTATTATAATTATAATATAATTATAATAATAATAATATAATAAGAGGGATATAGGAGGTGGATGTAGCCACGTGTCAAGCAAAGGTATTTTATCTTATATATATTCTACGGCGGTTATTTGTAAACCGACGTAAAACTGGAGGCCAGTTGGTTTTAACGTCGGTTCACAAACAACCGTCGTAGAATGTTTGAGTTTTTACGGCGGTTGTTAAGGAATCGACGTAAAAAATTTGTCACTTTACGATGGTTTATAGTGAACCGCCGTTAAAATAGACTGATATCTAACTTTAACGTCGGTTTTCAAGGAGCTGCCGTAAAATGAACTTTTTAACGATGGTTTTAGCCACAACCACCGTTAAAAGTATTTTTAAGGCAGTTTCCAGTGAACCGCCTTTAATTAACAGCCTTAGAAAGCTATTTATGTAGTAGCGCATGCAGAATTTTTGGGGAGCTTCAGTTACGAAACGGCCAAAAGCTTTTAAAAACCGAAGAAGGGGCTAGGGTTTGTATCATTCAGTCTTGGAGACTTAGGAGAGGCTAAAGAAGTCACCAAAACACCCCAAAGGTAGAGAGATTTGACATATCTCTCATACCTCTAGCTTAAACCCGCTCGGTTCATATCACGGTTCGATTAGTTGTAGTCACCGTTCGTCGCTGGAATTCTGGGTTCGTGACAAGCCTTGGGATTCTACGTAACTCTCGGAGTGAGCTTTTTCATCATCGTTGCCCGTTGAAAGTAGTTCAACGATTAGTAATTTCTAAACTCGTCATCTCGTAGTTTTCGTAATTGTTTGATTTGGGATATGTTATGAATAGTTGGTGAACATATGGGATAATGTTTGGTGGATAATTAGTTAAAGTGTTGGTGATTGGAAATCGTATTATTGAGTTTTTGGGATTATTTATGTTGGATGAACAATTTTCGTTGCATTGTGAATGAAGTTATGAATTGTTAGTTATATTTCTTGAAGCATTTTTAGTATTAAAATTATTATGCATCTTGTTTAGTATTTGAAATGATCTAGCAATTGAAGTAATGATAGAATCGTTGGCGTTCTTGGGTTATTAAAAGCATTCGATTATTAGCTTACTATTGTGAAGCATGATTAGTAGCAAGTATATTTATGATCGATAGCACGATATGTGGTAGCAAGTAGTGATATTTGTCAATTTCTTTTCTTATAACTTGTCGAGAGGTTGACACCCTCGAGAGAAGAAGAGTTCATTTTCAAAGTTATTAAAGTTGAATCATTTCCAAAACCCCAATTGATCGTGTGTTTTAGTAATAGAATTGTGATATTAGTATAATAAACGTCATTAAATACGATTCTCATTTCTCGAGAGATCAACCCGAGTTAATTTACCAGTCTATAAGTGACCCTGTTATCTTGCGGGCTAACTTAAACTCCTTTTCAAACGTAGACGCGTGTTGGTTGACAGGTAATTAATTTTGAAATGAACACAAAAGTTCGGTTCAAAATTTGGCGCCGTTGTCGGGGAATGGCAAAGGTGTTAATGATGTTTATTTGTGTTAATGCTTATGTGTCTATAGTTGTATAATGTCTATTGTTTGCCTCTCAATGCGGTGATTTGTTTGTTGTTGATGCAAGGTCGACGAAGCCTTAGAGGAGAATTGACCCCATTCATCAATAGCATTGAGCGAGTGAAGAGACCAAGACAACTATTTCCTTCCACTGAAGGGAATCCATTGGAATCAAATTCAAACAACATGGCGGATGATCTACCTCTTGGAGGTCGTGAAAATGGAGGAAGAGGAGGAATGAACGATGGGCGAGGGAGAGGACGAAACAACCAAACCCCTCCTCACGATTATCCGTACGGCGTGCCACCAATTGATGAAATGCACGTACAAGAGCAAACGAATGATAAAGAGGATGAAGAACCACGGAATCCACCTCTACTCCACAATGAAGAACCGAGAGAGCCAGGCAACGCAAATAATGGGGAGCACCTACCTAGGGATGACCATCAAATCATGATGAAAGAGAACCATACTTACCAACAACCTCCTCAACGTTTCCGAAATCGCGAAGAGGCTCAAGCTTACAACGCTCGAGCAAATCAGAAGTTCGAACACAATAACGGTGGTAATGGCAGACCCCAGCCCCAAAACAACCAACGTAACCACCAAGGACATGGAAACTTCAAACGAGAACGGAATCACAATCACAATAGGAGGGAGGGACGACCGTTCAACGCTTGGCAAAGGGAGAATTTTTGAAATGATGGATATGAAGATCACGGGAATATAGAGGAGGAGCGTAATTATGGGTACTACGAGGAGTATGGAGAAGAAATAAATTTTGGCGCACGAACTAACTTTGGAGGAAGACGAGGGTGCTGGTACCCTAATGAATGCCGTCAAGGAGGTCTCCTCTTCCCAACGATTGGTCCATACAGCAGTGCGATAGTCTTAGGCCCCGCGACAAGAGACTATGATTTAAAAGCGGGCAGCGTGAACCAACTACCTACTTTTCAAGGCTTGCCTAATGAAGACCCTTTGAATTTCATTCGGGAATCTTACCTTGTGGTGGGCAGAATTCCAGCCCTTGGACTCCATGAAGATCAATTAAGAATGAAGTGATTTCTGACGACTATAAAGGATAAAGCGAAGCATTAGCTTTTATCGTTGTAACCCAGTTCCTTGACTAATTGGGAGATGGTGTATAAAAAGTTTGTGAGTAGGTTCTATTCTTCTCAAACGACTGCCAAATTGCGAAGACAGATCGCGAACTTTGAGCAAATGGAGGGAGAATCGTTTTATGAAGCATGGGAACGATACAAAGAACTCTTGCAGAAATGTCCACACCACAACAACAGCGTAGAGATGGTAAACAACTACTTCCATGAGGGACTGTTTCCGGTTACAAACAACAAGTGAAGGTGAAAGCCAGAGATTTTGGGGAGCTAATCGCTACGGTAGCTTGGGAATTGTTTGAACTGATGAGCGAAAAATCGCAACAAACGAGTTTCCGACCGAGTAAGTACAAGGTCCAAGGAACCCCTATGCCTCGTTGAGAAGTGAGCCAGATTGAGAAGATTACAAAACAAGTTACGTTGTTGACAAGTAAAATAAAAGGGGAGGAGGAACCATCAACACCTCCACCCAAGATGTGCGAAAAATGTGGAGCGGTGGGGCACGAAGCCGACACATGTAAAGTGGTGTTCGAAGACGAAGAGGATGAGGAAGTGAATGCTATCCAAAACTACCAACCCAATAACAAGTATGGGAAGAAATTCTTCGGACCATAAAACTCAAATTTGAGCTACGTTCCTAAAAGCTCGAATTACGTGCCAAATTTCAAGCAATCGGACCCACGATCACCCCCGACTAAGAATCAAGGAGAAATGAGTGGCTACAACTCTTATCAAAATAAGGGGAAAAACAACTACTCACAACACCCTCCGCAATAATATCAAACACCACAGCAACAATACCAGCAAGTGCCGCAACCACAGTACCAGTAAGCATCGCAGCAACAATACCAGCAAGCGCCACAGCAACAATACCAGCAAGCACCGCAACCGCAGCAAATGCCACTTCCGATCAACCCTAACGAAGAACTAATACTATGGCGTCAGCAACTAGAGCATGAAACTCTTTGAAATCGGGAAGAAACACTTCGTACAATCGAAGAAGGGAAGAGGACAAGGAAACAACTAGAGAAGCTAGAGATGATGATAGGTCAGCTCTCGGCTTCTATGGCGAAGACAGCAAGTGATCCGGGGAAGCTACCTAGCCAACCCAAATAATCAATGGTGGTGCATGTACTACGTGGAGGAAAGAAGGTTGATAACGGAATATGAGAAATTGAGGGGGGAGATTCCGAAAATGAGCCAAGTTTGATTAAAAAAGACAAAGGAGAGTCTTGTTCGAATGGTAGGAAATGAGCAGTGGGGAGCATCCACAAACACATATGTTCGGGGCTCGTTAACTGGGGTTTTCATCCGAAACATGCTGAAACAAATAAAAAGAACACAGCCGACAATTTGTCCAATCGGACTAAGCAGATAACCAATCGGACTGGAGTCCAGGAGGGTTTGTCCGATCAAAATGATCCAGGGTGCGATCGGAGTAGAGAACAGGAGGCCTCTTCCGATCGGAACAATCCAGAGTCCGGTCGGAGTGGAGGACAGAAGGCTTCTTCTGATCGGTCGAGTAAGACTGACCGATTAGAAAAGAAGGATGACGAAGAACAAAGACCACAACAAGGCATACTGGAAGCCGTACCATTCCCCAATCGCCTCAAGCCAGCAAGGGAGAGCAAGAAGTTCATGGAGCTTTACAACATGCTGAAAGATGTGAAAAAGAACCTCCCACTATTTGACGTAATTAAAGCAATGCCAGCCTACGTCAAGTTTTTCAAAGAACTTGCGACAAAGGAAAGAAGGATGGATGGAAATAAACGAGTGATATTGTCCAAGGAAGTGAGCACAATATGCCATCAAATGTTTCCACCTAAGGCAAAAGATCCAGGGAGCTTCTGCATTACGATAACCCTTGGGGATGGACAAAAAGCCCGCAGAATGCTCGACCTAGGGGCGGGGATCAATTTGATGCCTATGACCTGTACAAACAATTCAACCTTGGAAGAATGAAGACAACAAGTTTACAGCTTCAACTGGCGGATCGTTCATTAAGATATCCTTTAGAAGTGGTTGAGGACGTTCTAGTAGAGGTCGGGTCATTGGTAGTTCCCGTGGACTTTGTCATATTGGATGTTGGGGAAGTGGATGAGTCCAGCAAGGAGCATACCATCCTCTTGGGTAGACCTTTCATGGCAACCTCACACACTTTAATCGATGTTGGACGGGGAGAAATGACACTGTCCATAGTTTGTGAATCAGTGACGTTCTCGCTCAAAGATATTCAGAAAATCCCATCACCAATGATTGATCCTGATTGTTCATACCTCGACTCAGTGTATCAGTGCGTGAGCGAATTACTTGGTGTTGTACCAATAGAAGACTATGACGTCGAGGACGATGATTTTGATTCAAACGTGGAGGGGGTGGCCACCCTTTTCAAAATTAAGGAGGAGCCCATGATCGAACCACCTATTGGACCTACATTGGAGCGCAAGATGGAACTGAAACCGCTTCTGAGCCATCTCAAATATGTGTTTCTCGAGTCCAACGAGAGAAAACCTGTGATCATCTTTACAGAGTTGGCCGAGCATGAAGAAAGAGAATTGGTCGAGGTTCTCAAGAAATACAAGTAAGCAATAGGATGAAGTATCGGTGATATTAAAGGGATAAGTCCGGTCACATGCATGCACCGGATCGATCTAGAAGAAGGGGTTAGACCGGTACGAGAAGGGTAGAGACGTTTGAACCCTACGCTGAAGGAGGTAGTTAAGAAGGAGACTTTTAAGCTAATCGACAAAGGAATCATATATCCCATCTCTGATAGCGAGTGGGTTAGCCCAGTACACGTTGTTCCAAAAAAAGAAGGCATCATGATCTTGGAAAATGAAAAGGGAGAAATCGTCCTAACACGCTTAACCCCCTGGTGGCGCATGTGCATTGACTACCGGAAGCTCAATGCGGCAACTAGGAAAGATCACTTTACACTCCCATTCATGGACCAATTGCTCGACAAACTGGCAGGGCATGAGTATTATTGCTTTTTGGATGGCCTTTCCGGGTATAAGGTACCAAAAGAAAACCACATTCACGTGCCCCTTTGGCATAATTTCTTACCAGAGAATGCCCTTTGGCCTCTGCAATGCCCCATCAACCTTCCAGAGATGTATGATCTCCATTTTCACCGAGTTCATTGATGACTTCCTCGAAGTCTTCATGGACGAATTTTCGGTATTCGGCTATTCATTTTCTCATTGTTTGGATAATTTAACAAAAGTACTTGAGCGATGTGTTGAGTCTTATTTGACTTTGAGTTGGGAGAAGTCTAATTTTATGGTGAAAAGAGGAATTGTGTTGGGTCACGTAGTGTCGAGTAAGGGGTTGGAAGTCGATAAGGCTAAAATTGATGTTATTGAAACTCTTCCACCCCCTAAAGATGTCAAAGGTGTTAGAAGTTTTCTCGGACATGCGGGCTTTTATAGACGTTTCATAAAAGATTTTTCAAAAATTTGTCGCCCGTTATGTAAATTGCTTGGAAAAGACGTGCTTTTTGAGTTTAATGGTGAGTGTCTTGGTGCTTTTAACATTTTGAAAGAAAAATTGACACAAGCACCAGCTGTCGTTGCACCTGATTGGTCTCTTCCCTTTGAAATAATGTGTGACGCGTCCAACGAAGCACTAGGGGCAGTCTTAGGACAACGAGTGGATAAAATGCTGAGATTCATTTACTATGCTAGTTATATGTTGAATAGTGCCTAACGTAATTATACCACTATAGAACGTGAACTATTTGCAGTTGTGTTTTCATTAGACAAGTTACGTTCTTATATCGCTGGTTCAAAGGTGATTGTGCACACTGATCATGCAGCCCTTCGACATTTATTTACTAAAATCCAAAGTAAGCCAAGATTGATTTGTTGGATTCTTCTTTTGCAAGAATTTGATGTTGAAATCAAGGATCAAAAAGGATGTGAAAATGTGGTTGCTGATCACCTGTCCCGTATGTTAATAGAGGGAGGGTCTAACAAAAGTGATTTTGTAGACGATGTTTTTCCTTATGAGAGTGCGAATGCCATTTGAAAGAGTCAATGAGCCTTGGTATGCCGATTTTGTAAATTACCTTTCTTGCAAGATTATCCCTAATCACCTTTCTTCCCAAGAAAGAAAGAGATTTTTGTTTAAATGCAGGAGTTTCTTTTGGGACGATCCTTTGTATAAGCAATGCAATGATTGGACTTTTCAAGGATGCATACCAGACTAGGAGAAAGTTGGTGTGTTAAAATTCTTCCACGACGAAGGAGGACATTTTGGGAGCCAAAAGACAGCCTTCAAAGTCCTCCAATCCGGATTCTATTGGCCTTCGCTATTCTACGATATATACCAATACTTCAAAATATGCGATAGATGCCAACGATCGGGAATGATAGCAAAGAAGGATGAGATGAGCTTGGTACCCAACTAAGTGATCGAGATATTCGACGTATGGGGCAATCGGATTTCATGGGTCCTTTCCCGAAAAGTGGAGAGTAAGAGTACATACTCGTAGGAGTCGATTACGTTTCAAAGTGGGTCGAGGAAATCCCCACAAGGATGGCTAACTCTGAAATTGTTCTCAAGTTCATTCAAGAGAACATTTTCAGTCGGTTCGGAGTACCAAGAGCGATCATCAGCGATGGGGGTAGCCATTTTTGCAACCGAGCCTTTAATCGACTAATGAGTAAGTATGGGGTACGTCACAATGTGGCAACCCCCTATCACCCACAAACCTCGGGACAAGTGGAGATGAGAAACCGGCAAATCAAGGCCATTCTTGAAAAGACAGTGAAACCAAACTGTAAAGACTGGGCAGCAAAACTGATTGACACATTGTGGGCATACCATACGGCCTACAAAGTAGTGTTGGGCATGAGCCCATTTCAGTTGGTTTATGGAAAAGCTTGTCACCTTCCCGTCGAGTTGGAGCATCGAGCTGAATGGGCAATTCGTACGTTGAACCTTGATTTGGATGAGGCAGGGGGTATAGAAAGCTTGAATTGAGTGAGTTGGAGGAGATTAGAAACGATTCATACGAGATGGCGTGGGCGAGAAAACGGAGAATGAAAGAAATGCATGACAAAAAGCTCATCCATAAAAACTTAGAGGTAGGTAAGTTAGCCTTGCTCTTTAATTCTCGTTTCAAACTCTTTCCAGGGAAGTTGAGGTCGAAGTGGAGCGGCCCATTTATGATTACCGATATCCACGAGTTTGAGGCCGTTATGTTATTTGATGAGAATAGTAACTCTACTTTCCATGTCAATGGCCACCAGGTGAAGTTGTATCACAGGGGAACTATCTCTCAAAAAGACCACGAAGTAGTGATGCAATGACCCCCCTCACGACACCTGAAGCCCGAATGAGGTACTGTCAAGCATAAGACGTTAAACGTTGCACTTTTTGGGAGGTAACCCAAGTTCTTATCTTTTCTTCTCTTTTACTTTTCTTACCATCTGAAATTTGTATATATATATATATATATATATATATATATATATATATATGTGTGTGTGTATATCCGTCTGTTTAGAATATATGGCAGGTACAATTGCGAGTTAAGAAATGAGGAACGAGTTTTCTATGACTGACCGATCGGAGACCTACATGTAACCGGTCGGACTACTCTGATGAGTTGTCCGATCGTAAGAGTAAAGATACCGATCGGATGGTAGGTGCAAGAGCGTTATTTTGGAAGGAATATTACCATGCAGAAAGAACAAATTTGGTAAGAAATTCTGGCAATATTCACTGAGGTAAGGGGATCCTTATTTGTGGGATTTGATTTCGTGAAAAGCTAAGTAAATATTTTCTTTCCCTCATCTCGATTCTAATTGATTCTGAAAATCCCTTTTTCCTCCACTCTCAAACCCTATATAAACCCACCCTCAAGCCCTTAACCTCCACACCAATTCCTTTTCTAATCTCTCATATTATCGACAATTACAAGCATTCAGCGATAACTATGAACCATCATAACAACATCGGTTATGGATGGGTGACTCGGAAGAAGTACGAGGATACTGTCAAGAAATTGGAAGGTGAATTGGAGGAATATCATCAAAAGATCCACCAACTATAACCCGATCTCCACGACTTTCTCACTGAGAAGGTCGCTCTAACCAAAAATATTGAGCGCCTTCACGACATTTTGAACGATGCTGATGCCGAGATCGTGCGACTGAAGGGTAAGATTGTCAAACTCGAAGAGCAGGTGGAAGATCTTTATGAGCTGGCATTTGGGCACATACCATCTCCTAAGTAGTTCGCTAAGCCACTAATTGAGATGGAATAATATTTTTGATGATGTTACGCCTATTGATGTTAAGCATGGTACCTTAATAACGAGCAATCTTTGCTCGAAAAATTAAATAAATGACTTTTTGGTCTGAAGTAACTTGTTCGTGCATAATGATCATTTATGAATTTTGCAGGTTGCCATTTAATAATAGTAATAATAATATAAATAATATATATATATATATATATATATATAAAATTAGAAAAATGAATAAAAAAAAGAATCGAGAACAGTACAGACCGATCGGACAGGAACTTCTTCCGATCGCACAAAGCCTACTGGAACGCAGTCCGATCGGACGACTGCGCAATTTTTAAAATGTTGTTTTCCCCATTCGTAATTCTTTTTTACCCTAAACCTCCAGATTTTCTCCCTTTGCAGAGCAAAAACCCACAAAATCACCCCTCCAAACTTCACCAACCGAAAAATTAAGAGCAAAAATACGTTCAATCGGAGACAAAACACAACCAATTGCATCCGTTTGGAGAATTTGGGGAATTAGGCACGATTCCTTCACACCACACCAAGCTTCACCACCACCTCCAAACACGGCAACTTCAAGGTATAATGGCCGAAACTTAAGCTTATTGAACTGTTTGGGGCATTGAACTGCAGGTTTTGTGGTAATTGGTGTTTGGTTATACAAATTGAGCTTTAATTGGTTGAAGTTCTGAGGTGCACAGTAGGTGTTCGACAAAATTCATGTGAGAACTTTTGTTGCTTCTTGTGAATTCTACATCTGCTATGGCATCCGGCTCTCGTCAAAAGCATGGAAAAACTTCAAGAAGGGGGCCGAGCAACACCCGGGGAGGGTTAGCTCCTTTTGACCTCACGGACGATCATGAGGTTACGCTCTACAAGTCCCTCATTAAGCGAGATGTCTATCACCCCCGTTTCATCGATATCAATTTCTGGGAGGAGAAGGTTACCATCGGGGATAAGACGGCGGAGAAATTCATTAGGGGCATCACGGCCCTCGACCTAATGAAATGGGTCGGCATGAATCAGCCAGGGTATTGCACCCTTATGCTCGAGTTCTTCAAAACATTCGAAGCACTTTACGATGGTTCCTTCAAGTGTCGTCTCCATAACCGAGTGCTCCACACCGACAAGGATGACCTCGATGTCATCTTCGGGATCGATAGCGAAAGGGAGGGAGACAAACGAAACCTTTCAACTCGACTACTGTGAAAAGAAGACGTGGTGGACCAAGCTTTCCGGATCACCACCGGAGCCCGGGTGCCATTTCAATTCGATGTCCTTGAGGTCAAACGCCATCTATATCACTTACAAGTTCTTCATGCAAGTATTCTTGGGGAAGGAAGATGCCACAAGAATATCTTCCTCCGAGTTGAAGGCATTGTGGATCACGTACCACTAAAGCAACATGAACATTTATCCACTTTTTATCGCCGCAATCGAGAACGTTCAAAAAGTGAGGGAGAAGAAAATGGCAAAGCTCACTTTGGGAGCCTTTATCACCGAGCTCGCCCGACACCACAGTTATGATCCTTATGAAGATGACATCATGTACCCGAGTGTGGAAATGGTGGTTGAGATTCGGACGGTTAATGACCGAAATATAGCTATTACGACATTCATGTTGACTTCGGAGAGGCTAATAGATGAAGAAATTGAGAACACCGACAACGACGATGCCGACGATGATGATATGGATAAGGAGGGAGCGAATGACGATGAGAATGCGGAGGTCAATGAAGAGGTGAACGCAAATGATGACGATAGAGGGGACGGGAACACCGGTTCCAGAGCTTACGAGAATGACGATTATGGGGAGGGAGTATACTTCTCGGTCGAGCAATGGCAGCAACAGCAGGACTTCCAGGCGCGTGATGGACCAAATGAGGTTGTTGAGCCTTAATCAAGAAGAGCATGCGAGAACGCTCGACACGAAGCCTGGGTTGCACGAGAGGAGGCTCGGGAGGAGGCGAGGTGTTTCCGGAGAACATTAACTACAATGGGCAACAATTGGGTGGAAGCTAACCAAAATTTTGCCCGATTGGCCGGCAGCATAGAGGCAAACCACGGATACCTCGTCAATATTGACGAACGCCTCTCCCGCCCCGAGCAACGCTACCCACCTCCACCTCCAGACGACATGGACCAGTAGGAGGGCCCATGCCCCATCTGTATCTCCACTATATCCACCTTTTATTTGCTTTCTAGGATATTTGCTATTTATTCAGATTTATTAGATGTATTATTATTTATTTTTATGTTCGTGTTGGGATGACTACAGTTAACTTTTGGTTTCTTCATTTGCATGCTATGGCTCTGTGCATTTATTTGAATTCCCCGTATTCATGTTAGTTTTCTAGCAACCAGGAGTTTGATTTTTCTTTCTTAAAAGCAGGGGGGACGGTGTCGTCCGATTGGAGATACAGGGTTGACCGATCGAAGGACCCTACTGTATTACAGTCCGATCGGTGACTACCGGTGACCGATCGGACAGTGTACAACTGTCCGGTCCCCGGGTTTTAGAGTCTCGTGCATGTTTAGTTCGAACCATTTTTGGTAACATAGTCACAATTTCGTAACAAAATGCTAGTCAACCAATTAATTTCGTCAACTTTCATTGAATATTTACCCATGCTTATTTGTGTTTGTACTGGCTTCCCTGTTAGAATCATGTATTGTGTGATCTTTTGTTAGAGTCTTTTGAGCTTGTTTAGTGCGAGTTTTTTTCAAAACCTACTTATATATATATTTAAAACAACACTTAGTCGTTAGCAATTTTTCGAAGCTTTTTAAACTCGATCACCTTGTTTTCAAAAGTTTGAATAAGACCCTTGAAACAAGCCTTGTGTGTTTATCAATATTTCATGTTGTGATTCGATAAGTGTTTTGATAAGTCTCTAAATCGCAAGTGTACATTGGGTTTTGAAAATGACGATAGGCGCATAAAAAACCTGTTTCCGGCCTTATTCATAAATAAAAACCTCTATAAATTCATAATGAGCCCCTATGAGCCTTTATTCCATATCTTTGTTAGCCATGAGCATTATTGTAGCTCTTATTTCATTTAAG